>OY720442.1:10806955-10974388 GCA_963082915.1 Dolichopus griseipennis
ACAAAATTTTTTTTTCTACGAAAAGATTATCGGATTAATATCGTATTCGATATTCTCTTTTACGCTGAGAGTACCGTTTAATTTTTCGAATTTTTCATTTAAATTTTGATTGATTCATATAACTCACTTAGGACGTTTATAAATTTCCTGTAAACTATAGGAATGAATTAAAATTTAATCAGAATTATGTCTATGCAATATTATAAAACTATACAGCCTACAGATCAGTCCAGTAGAGTATCGGAACGAGACCTTCCAAAAAATGTATTAAATGGAATATTTTTGGATTTTTGTGAACCATTAAGGCTGGTGTTAAAATTATCATCCGATATCTACGTATTGAAACTTTTAGACATTGCTGGTAGTAGTCTCAAATAATAGTTTACCTTTGACTTGAATACAATTTGATACAATATGTATTCTATAATATATATTCTATATATTATATTTTCTTCACTCTATATTTAATAAAAGTAATCATTTTATGTAGGTAATTGAAATTTAGTACTTATAAATTGTCTTAAAATCAAAAATTTTTTCTTTATTATTTTTATAAAATAATTGGTATTGACCAAAATATTATATTTGTAATAAAATTTATATATTATGGTATTTTTATTCAAATTTTTATAAATTTATAAAATGCAAAGGAAAATTGCAATATATCAAAGATTTATTTAAATTTGATAATGTACATATACATAGAGATACGAAGGTTAGTTGAAAAGTATTAAGTTATATTGAAGGAATGTTTATTGCTATACATAAATTTATTCTTAATAGAGGCTTACGGCACTGGTTTGGGAGACTATTTAAAAGAGTTGAACTTAGAATGATTTGAAGTTGGTGGCCTTTATATTTTTTTTGAGGTTTTTTAAAAAACGAGGAAAATTATATTTATACTTGTCAATTTTTAGAATTTTTCAACAACCGGATTGAGAACTGTGTATTACAGCTTTCCCAAAATGTAATTCAAATTTTTAAAAATTTAGTTTGTCAATTTATTTAACATACGGATATTAATTCTAAATTTTCTAGTCCTCTTATTCCCAAAGATATGAATCCTGGCTATGATAGCTACACTAGATTTACTTGAAGATCTGTTAAAGTTTGTAAGTGAGCTTGCTATTAGTAACAAATTTCATCTTTGTAGTGTAATCGGTATTAAAGACATGCAGTATTTAAAAATTGTTTGACCGTTCTAAAACTTGTATGACAGCTACCCAAAAATGCAGAGGCCGCCCTATATTACTTATCCCGTTTAATTTTCAACATCCTAGTGCTACTAATTTTTAATTAAGATTCTGAAGATTAATTCTCTAGATAGGTTCTGAAGATAGCTTCCCAAAGTAATCCGTTGTTCTGTTTTAACTAAAAACAAAATTGAACCATAGATCACATTTTACGTTGAGGACATGCCCTTAAATTAGTATAAGGGTTTTCTGTTCCGTTTCCAATACCTATTTGTTAATTCTAAAAAAAATTAAAATAAAATCAAACTTAACCGAATCCAGAAATGATAAAATTAAATCGAAAATATATTTCTACTAATAATCAAATAATTTAATAAGGAATAATACTATTTTGACAATATTATCCAATTAAATCTTTAAAATATATAATAAATTTTAAATAAATCTTAAACTTTTTAAAGAACCAATATAAATTTCCAAAAATATAATTAGAATAATAAATATAAACATATAATAATAACTTTTAATAATAAAATATAAAATTGTTAAAAAAAATAAAAGAAACTAATAACTTAAAAAGAAATTAGTAATAAAATAATATTTAATAAAAAAAATTTACCATATGATATTATTTTTTTAAGAATAAAATATTTTAATTATTTATTCTTTATATTTCTTTATGTCCTTTTTATTAAAAAAAAATAAAAATAAAATGTCTGTTCCTACAATACTATTATACTTTTTTATTCTTTCTTTATTTTAAATATTGTTATATTTTTTTTTGGTGTACAATTTCATTTCGCCAAAGGCAATTTCGCATTAGTTAAAATCTCGAAAAATATAATGCAGTACCCACTTTAAAAAAATTACATATAATCATTCAAATTACTGAAAAATGAAATTTTGAATGAAATAAAATCAAAAAGCCTCATTTATAGACTTTTGCATCAAATTTTATTTTTATTGATCATCTGGCCACTCTATTTTGATTAGATCATCTATTTTGACAAATAATACCAATACTAATACCAATTTATTTCAACAGGTTAATGTAGAGAAAAAAATGGATAACAGATTTGAAAAAAAATAATTTCAAAACGAATTACGCTTTTAGTGTAATAGCGAACCTGGTTTTAGTATTCTGTACAAAACATAATTCAGTCGCGGCGCAATCAATTTAAATCTCTTGCTAGTGAATTTTGTATTGACTTTTGACGAAACTAATTCACACTTTCAAACATCCTCAACACAAAAAACAAGGGCTCAAAGACTTCTACGGTAAATCCAAAAGTACAACAGATGCTGGTTACAACAGGTGCTCATCACTGTGATGTGTTTGTACACTCCTGTTAATATGAGCAGTTGTTAATACGCAGCTGTTAATATTATCACAGCTGATGGAAATTCTTTTATTTAATGAATGATGTGATTGTAAATTCATATACCATCTAAGGAGTTCACCTATGGCATGTGTATGTCCGTTAACATTGTATAACTTTAGAAAGACATTTACCTCACAAATCATCTTATGCTACACCATCCCAATACTTATTTAACAAGTTTTGTTTTCATATCCCAATACTTAAAACTGCACTGTAAGTTTATAATAGTCCTGATAGTTTAGTCCTGAAAGGGTGGTGCTATAAGTATTTTAAAATACAACATTATCAAGACGAACCTCGTGCAGTCACAATTTTAAACAAAAACATTAAACTCCAATTTGATTTATCGGCATTCTTTCCATTCGATATTATTTCTTTTTGCCAAATTAGGTCAGACCCCACATCAGATTTTTTCTTTAAAATTACTTTAATTTCAATGATTTAATATTTCTTTTATAAAAAGTTTTTTCCTTTTTTATTTCATATGCAACAGTGTATAATATTAATATTATTATTATTATTCTTGTTTTTTTTTTTTTTTGTTCAATTCTGTCACACATTTAATATTATTTTTCCTTTCTTCCTTTTTTTTCTTTTATTCTCTATTTATTTTTTTTTGTTTTTATTTTTCGGTTCATTTTCAATTTAAAAAAATTTTTTTATTTTTTTTTTATTATTTTTATTTTTGCAATTTTTCAATAATTTCATTAAACTAAAAGTTTTTATTATTTTTATATTCATTTATTTATTATTCTTTCATTTTTGCATTTTGTTTTTGTATTTCTTCCTTTTATATTATATAAAACATTGTTTTTTTTTTTTTTGTTATTGTTTTTATAATATAATATGCATATATACGTATTAATATCCTTTTATATTTTTTAATACAATATCCTTTTTCTTGTTTTTGTTTTTGTATTTCATTTTATAAACAATAAAACTTAATTTTATTGATATACCATGTAAATTGAACCTTTCCTTATACAAAATTCATATTTTCATATGTGTATATATTATTATGGAGATACATGTGTATGTAAGGAAGGATCATATGAAATAGTATATATTATACATATGTATAATGTACAGGTTGTTCAAAATGTTGGTATGATATACTGGGTGAATTTTGGTTTATTTTTTTTTGAGTTTGTGATTACATTTTTGAAGCACCCTCTATACTGTACTGCATGCAAACGTTCTTCTAGATGCAGGGTCAGAACTCCCAGGTTCATAAGTCTTTAAGGGCAGTTAGTCATATAGCAGCGAGCCATAACTTCCTAAGCGACTTATGAACCTGGGAGTTTTGACTCAATGTGGTGGGTCAACTTTGATTTTTTAACTTAACTTTGATAAGTGGTGGGCCCTTATACAGTTCTCAGCTGAGAGGTTATTAGTAATATTGAAAAAAATATTAATTTTAATTATATAATATCAGTGACGGGTACATATATTAGGGTTGTATTCGAAATCAGAGTATTCCCTTTTTCCAAAATAAAGAAAACAACAATAATCCTGTTAATCCTGATTTTGTAAGCAAAGTCTCGCATACATGAATTCATAAATACCCTGGGAAAGAATATGATAGAACCCTGGGATAGAATATTAAATTTGTCATTATATGGGTTATTGGTCTTAGATAAGTTGTTTTTGAGCACTTGATACTTAATATTAACTTGTGATCTATGTTTATTATCTTTAGAACCTCATTACTGCAAACTTGAATTACTCATTTGGTCTTCAATATTTGTCGGGCAGTGTGTTTAGGAACTGGAAACAATTTCGGGTTATAGGACTTATTAAACGCAGTTCTGAGTCAATTAAATTTTAAGGTTTTACATATTATTGGGTTCGGCTGTTTGTTATGAATTAAAATTATTTGTTTTCTAGGGTTCTTTTGTAAAGGTCTACTCTAATTTTTACTCAATTAAGCTAGTTATTTGATTAATTAAAACAACTGGCTTTTAATAAGGACTGTTAATGATAGGTACTCCTTCTGGGACAATGCTGTCTTTATTTTAAATTACTAGAATATAAATTCATTATAATTAAAAACGTATTCTCAATCACCCTGTTAACAAATATGCATTATATTTTATGTATTACAGTAGTAATTTAATAAATTCATTTTAAAAGGTTATAAAATTAAAAGGATTTTGTCTTATTGTTTTTTAATAAAAAAAATAAAAAAAAACTTCTCCATATTTCAGATAAATATTTTTAAAGTTAGAAGCAAACATGCGATAATAAAAACTTAAGATATTCAGAACAATATTACATTGGGCATTTCAAGACATTTTAATTAAAATGAGAGAATCTGAGCATTCTAAGAAATATTAAAATAGGTATAAAACTTAGTTTTTGGCTGCCTTAAGGATCTGGGAGGTTTCTTTAAAAGACGGTATATTCTACCCTGGTTAAAATTTGTTGATATCAACCTTTTATCCCGATTTATTTAATTAACACAATATTATACCCTTTATTTACTAATGTACGTCTCAGATATATTTTTCATTCTAATTGTATTACTTACGTTGCTCTTAATCTTCTGAGGAAAAACGAGGATCTGCAAATCAGATCTGCAAACTCTGGTTATATTCAGTATAACCAGAGTTGGAAATTACGCAATTTGTAATCCTGGAGTTACATAAAATTTTAGTGCCTTTTAAAAAAATCATACCTTATTAGAAACTTCAAAATATTTTTTAATGATACATTAGAAGAGCAATTAGCTTCAAATGATTACCCTTTTAAGTCTAGTGAGTTCTGATTAATAAATGCGATAAAAGGTGTTTTAAACATTGAAAAAGTCTTTTTATTCTTAAAAATTAATTAATGTTGGATTAGAAAGTAGTTCTAAAGTTAGGATCTAATAATTTCAGATCAATTAGGTCCAAAAAAATGTCATTTAGGTAAGATTATTAAGTAATCTAAGTAATTTAGGACTAGATAGAGACTCTCTTGTATCTTGTATCTTCACATTAATTTATTTAATTCACTTATTACCATATAATATTATGATTCACATTATTTTCTTAATTTACACATTCTACTGTATAATTTATCCAATTTTACATTTAATTATTCAATTTATTATTTTATTTTAAAAATAAAATCAAAATTCAACATAAGTTCTAAAAAACATTCAATAAATGGTTAAGTAATCCTTCGTATGAAATGAATTAAAAATTGAAAATTCAATACAATGAGGTCAGTAAAATATTATTGAATTGTAAATATATATTCAATAATTATAATAATAATTTGAATGGATGAACTTGCATTATGCATCCTTACTACTCAGAAATTTTCCATAATCATTATCATTTTAAAGAGATTGTTTTTCTTTAACATTATAACAATTTTAAATTAGTTCAAAAGATTCTATTACTTATCATATATTAATTCTATTGAATAAATGTTGAATCCTTACATTACACAAAATTTGTATTTGTTTAGTGCAATTTAATTTTATATAAAGGATGCACTGTGGTGCACATTTTAAATTTTAATTTTCACAGGATTAGAAAAAGAAAGAAAAATATAATTTATATAAGTAGTAGGTATACACACACACACACACGAGTATTATGCTTATTCTAATTAAATAAATTAATTTAATTTTCATTTGATTAGTTATTAAAGTAAATATTTTCATTTAACTTTTTTACCAAGGCCAAAAATAGAGAAATGGTAGGGAGGGGAGTGGGGAGCAGTATCAAATAAAAAGTAAAATAGAAATTAAAGCTAAGAAGTGCTTGATATGAGCTATAACTATATCTGTTAGATTATTAATTAATAAATTAGTTGTGATTTTCAGATACAGAAATCTTATAGATAAATTTATTGACTTGGGTATGCAGATACATTAGCAACTTTACTTATACATTATAAAATATAGGTCATTTAGGTACCTACATGTTGGATCTAGAGAAAGTAATACCCAAATAGTTGTAAGACATGGTTATACCCAATAATAAAAATACTAATGGTGGTAAATTAGTTTATCTACAGATATATGCTCTCTTCCAACTCAGCTTTTACAGTTAATATATTCAATATTTAATAATCAAATTAAGTTTTACATAATGCCATAAATAATAGAATTTAGGTCAAGTTTTTCGGAAATATTTAGAAATTCATTTCTTAAATTTAATATCAAATTAATTAATAATTCTTAAAATATTTCATAAATTTTAAAATGTTTAAATTGTTTTTAGTTTTTGATGAGAAATGGTATGGTAATAGGAAACAATTAACTATTTGTATTCAACTTTTATTATTTAATTTTACTATAATGTTAATAAAAAATCCTACATACCTATAAAAAAATTAAATTTTTAAAATATTTCCAAAATTTTCTTATTCATTACATTTTAGAATACATTTTGAAAGTTACCTCCCAAATTATAATGTATGAATAAGTTTTAAATAAAAAATAAATAGGCTTATTCTTATTTTTTAAAGGTGTCGGAACTTAATTTCGCGTAATACCAAAATTTTCTTTGAAAAATTGTTTATTCATTTTTAAACTATTTAATTTTGTTATAAATGATTTGTCTGTCCATCTTAATAATGTTCTATGGGTATATCAGATGTCTATATTAAATTATTCAACGTATTTGTATACATTTTAAATCCATGCTGAATTTTATTTATTAGCAAGCCTTCCTGTAAAATATGTATTATATACTAATCAATTTGGGGAATTACACCTATTGCTCCAGTCACCACCTCAGATAACAAAATTAAACCCTAATCTTATGTAAAATTCTGAATGTATTAAACTTCAATAGATATACTAACAGGTTTGTATTCAAATAATAACATATTTAAAGATTTTTGAATTATATTTAAGTGTCTGTGAGTTATAAATATAAACTGAAATTTTTTTTAATATTTAGTTATTTTTTATACAAAATGTGTTGACTTATATTTATTATTGCAGTAGATATATTAATGTTAGTTTTGGATTTAATTTGAACACAGCAACATAATAATAGCGCAACTAAGTCAAAAGTTCCTAGATTATAGACCATAGCCATTGGGTTCAAATTAATGACATAATCAATAATTATATATATCTTACACAAATACAAATATAAACAATATAACTCACAGATATATAAAATATCTAAAAATCCAACTATGATATATAACAAATAAAATTGAATCTACTGAAAATCTAAAACGTTTTTACATTTTATAAGGCCTTATAGCATCGCATGGTCAAATTGTATGTGGTATTCATTAAGATCAATTATAATAATAAGAATATAATATGTCTACCCTGTTCCAATATATATCTATGGGATAGACAGGCTTATTAACCTCACATTTGAACAGTTAGCACTTAAAAAAAAAAAAAACAAAATCGATCAAAGATTCAAGTTAAAAGACCATCAAAATTCTAATCACTGTACCATCCAACTTTATTAATTTCATACAGCCTATTATAGCAGTCACTTTAAAGTTGAATAATATGACTTCCTACATTCTTACACTGCTAAGTTTAGGATTTTGGAAAATTTCAATACATATATATTACTAGATATAAATTAATTATATACTTTTATACCAACTTGCCTGTGTCTATGAGTTTATTTTTCATTCTGTCAGATAGTGATAAATTTATATTAGAAATCTGACCATAAATTTATTAGAATTGTATGGTTCAGTGGTTAGCGAAGTGGCTTAGAGTGTAAATAGATGTGAGTTCGATTCTCCTTAAATGTAAAAATTTTTAAAAGTGTTTTAATATAAAAGTGAATTGTTGGATTAAGATTAACTAAAAGAAGAACTGTCTCTCATTTCAGCAATTTACTTTTATATTAAAACACTTTTTAATGCCAAAGATCTACCATCAATTTTTGGTTAATGAAAATTTTCAACATTTTAAGCTTAAAAGTTTTCAAACCGTAAAAGAACTGTTTCTTAAACCACCAATTTACTATTGTATTAAAACAGTAACAAATTTCAATTACAGTTTAGAGGGGGGGCTAGTACTACTTTAATAAAAGTAGTAAAAATTGAAAAATATATATTTTTATTATTTTATTTTTTTATATATGTATATGTTATCACATAATATACACACATTTTGATTGAACATAAAAATCAATTACTAAATTTTGCAGCCATTTAATATATGAACCTTAGAACCACTTTTAGCACAAAAAAAAAAATAAACCAATTCCCATCATGACAGCGGTATAAATTTTACATATTTCATTTACCGTTCTTTATCTATACTTTATAATCTAAATATATATTGGAAAAAAATAAAAAAAATTTATTTAAATTTAATCTAATAATTTAATCTTTCAGCACATGAATACTAAAAAAAAAAAAAAAACATTTTAATTTTCCAAGGTTTTTAAAGTTGTTGCCTTCATTTTTAAGGCAATTGAATTTATTACTTCCTTCTGTCAAAAAATAATAAAAAATATCAAAGAAAAAAAAAATTTTTCAAAAATATTTAACCAACCGTTTTTTCTTTTTTTTTATTCCATTCCTCAGATAACTTTTAATTCAATTAATTTTCCTCTAATCCTGCATATATTCGAGCACAACAACAACAACAACAACAACACATGAATGCCACATATCCTTACAGAACTTCATATATAGGAACAAGAATTTGTGGTGGTTTTGGCATATGCCACATCGGTTTTTATTTTTTAATTTTCATTTTTTTTTTATTTTTGTTGTTGTTGTTGTTTTTGAAGGAAGTTGTGGTAATATATTTTGTTTTACCAAAATCACCTTACTCACCCTTGTTCGGGATGTCTCATGATAAAAAAACAGAAAAATAGAAAAACAAAAAATTAAAACAAAAAATATTTAAAAAATTCGACTGTTTCTGACGTTTTTGCTTTTTTTTTTGTTGCTGTGCTGTTCAACTCTTTAAAAATTTGAATAATTTATTTTTTTTTTATTTTTATTTTTGATTTTGATTTTCTTTTGTTTTTTTTAAGCATTTACAATATATTTTAGCTTTTAATATTTGAAAAGTTTTTTTCAAATTCAACTGAAAGCACCAATGAACAAAACTAAAATGAAGTTAAAACGAGGAAGAATGTAGTAGAGTAGATTATGTCAACTCTAGGATATCTGCATGAATGTATTATAGACATGGTTTAATCCGGTTAATTACTTTTGGTAAAATTCACAATGCAGGATTTATTAAACTCTGAGTTATGAGTATAAAAGAAAATATACGGCAGCTATTCGAACCTCTTGCATTACACCACATGTATTTTGTGCAAATTTTGGCTGTGAAATTAAACTATTTTTGACGAAATTTCAAATAAATAGCTTCAGTAGATATTAAGCTATCCTCATACTTAAAAAAAATTGTATGACGGCTACTCGATTCCTTTGATCAAACTAGATGGATTCCAAAAACGAGAAAGGCTCTTGTACAAAAATTAACTTGAGAAAATTTTATAAATTCCGTGTAAACGGACGGATGGTGCCATATAGCTAAATCGATTTGCGATTCTGAAACAACCCGCTCCGCCAAAGCGTGACAAACTTATTGTCAAATTTAGTATATCTTTTGACATTTGTTCCAAAGGGGAAAATTTTTTAAAAAACAAATTTGAATTATGATATCGTATTTTATATATAGATATGAGGAAGTTTTGGAATATACATATATATGTTTACTTTAAGCCTTAAGAGATTTTATTGATTATTCGATAGTTTTTTTTGTTTTAAAATAAAATATTAGAAAAAAAATTGTTAAAAAAACTGATATTGAACAGCTATAGGTATAGTGTTCTTCAATTAACGAATACTATATTATTATACGTATTGTATTTGATGCAGGAGCAGGAACTTTTAAGTTGATGATATAATGCTTTACATAAATTGATAACTAAAGGTTGCTCAATTAGTGTTGTTGTTTTATTGTTAAACGCTTCATTGATGCTTTGCATGTGGTCATATCATATTTAAATAAATTTATTACTTAATGATTCAATTACCTTCAAGAGTATATGGTCTCTAAGGTTAGATTACATACAATACCAAATAATAAGACCTTTAAAGCCACATATTATATTCAATTAGAACTTACATTAAAACTGTAAAAATATTTGGACATAAGACTTTTCAGTTTTAAAGTTTCCATCTATTTTTTATTCTTAATCAAAACTTCCCTAGATTCTTTTTTTCCTGCACAGTTTTAACCTACTTACAAACATATCAAAGAAATTATGTAAGCCCTTCAGCCTTGAATCGTTCATTAATATATCGCCTTTGAACACCCCTTTATGAATGTGTTAGAAGAAATTTACTAATAAACAATTCAATTTTGAACTATCTGGAAGTAAAATAAAACTCCTTCATTAAAATTAGAAGTAAAATTGTAAAGATCCATAATAAAACCTATTTTAAACTTGCATATGTTAATTAACCTGGGCCCTATTACATCAACTGTTATTCCTTTTCCAATCCTTTTTCATTCACCAAGGGCTTTCATCAAGTCTATTTAGACTAGGCTTCAGTTTCTTTAGTAGTTACATTCACTAAGCCGTTGATTACTTGGCTGTAGCTGTTGTATAAGGCTACAAATACACAAATGTTAATTTTGTGCGCCATCTATTATCCGACACAAGAGTTATTTATATTAAATCTGATCTTATATTACATATATTACTATATAATTATACAATTTTACGATATTTTTTATTAGATATTATAATATGATCTGACCAAGGTTTTAACCCGAGACATTCCATATGAAGAGGCGTCTTTACCAATCGTGCCATTAGTGTGATATTACATCAATTACTTATCACTTATCAAATAATCTTAATATAATTTTTTTAGGGGAAACTTATCAAAAATTGAAATATTATAAAATTTGGATTTGATGCAACAACTTATCAAAACAATGAATATTTAATTATTTGATTAGTGATAACTGGTTAGTGCAATAGGACCCCGAGATAAAAAAATGCTTAAATTGAACTTAAATGGGTAATCTCTGCTCTCTTCAGGTCATATGGTACTCACTCAGTACACCTTTTAGGATACTTTTATTTACTAAATATATATATAGTTTTTTTTATTTTTAAGTGTTGTATATAAATATTTTAATTAAAAAAAAAGTATTTTAATTGAAAAATTAAAACCTATACAATTAAAAAAAAAAAAAATAAAAAAAAAAAAATATGCCAATATCAGTTATTGGGAAAATTTATATTGACAACTGATTAAAATTGGAAAATGTTAAATTAAAACCACAAATGAAAATAAAAAAAAAAGACTTAGGTTAAAATAAAAATTAATTAAAAAATAAAAAAAAAGTTTTGAATTAATTTTAATGTTTTTCAGTTAAATATTTTTATATTTTAATTAATAAATATTATTTGTTTTTTTTTTCAAATAAATTGAAAATCAATGAATTTAATTTATTTATATTATAAATTCAACAAAATATTAAACAAATATAAATTTTTCCGAATTAAAAAAAAAATAAAATTTTTATACCATATTGAGTTCATTATTTTCATTAGGAAATTCGTATTAAAAACCAAACCACAATACTATTATTTTTTTTAGGGGTTATGTTTTTCTTCTTGCAAAATTAATTTTAAATTAACATAATAACGCCAGAAATATGCTTTTAGTTAGTATTAATTAAAGTTACCAGATATTTGTTTCTGTGAATTTGGTCAATTAAAACCAAAATTGGTTATAGTTTTTTTTTTTTTTAATTTTTAATTAACTTTCAAAAACTTCAAAAAATATTTTAAAAAGTATTTGTTGATATCTGACCATCTGTCAGTTTCTTTACGAAATTTTTAACATCGCTTGAGCTAGGTTAATTAAGTTTAATTTGACAGTAGGCATAATAATAGATCCTGAAAGTGGTAAAATCCCGGGCCTATACATAAATTATAATATCCCACAAACTTTCAAAACGCTAAGAAATTAGTTACTTCTACATTTCAAATACAGGGTGGCGCAAAACGACCAATATGGTTTGAATGTTTAATAAATTTTTTATTTAAATGTTAATCATTATTATTATTATTTTGTTATACATTATATTAATGAGGAATATTTTTAGCTCAAGTAGAAAAATTATATCCCGCAAGTGGTGATCATTTTCGGCTTTGTACATTCTTGCTCTTTCCAGTACATTTTCCATAACTTTTCGTAATTTTTGATTGCTGTTCTGTTGTGTACTGTTCCATTTTCAATTCCTCAAGCTTTCTTCACAAAATTCTGAAATAAAAATAAAAAATATAAATAAATTTAAAAAGTTATTAAATATTCAAATCATATCGGTCGTTTTGCGCCACCCTGTACCTATACAATTATTAATCCATTACTTTTTCAACTACCAGTATTACTTAGATTTCGATACTTATAAAATTTAAGTATAAGTTAATGAATCAAATAATAATACTTGTAATTCGTAAGAAGTAATTAAATTTTGAGTTTGATTACTTTTGTAATTACTGTTTGACACTTAACTATTTGTGAGTAATTTTATATTAAGAAATACTTAAGTATACAAAATTCATTACTCAGAAATACTAAAGTTACA
The DNA here is from genome assembly GCA_963082915.1 of Dolichopus griseipennis. Taxonomy (NCBI): domain Eukaryota; kingdom Metazoa; phylum Arthropoda; class Insecta; order Diptera; family Dolichopodidae; genus Dolichopus; species Dolichopus griseipennis. Next base: position 10,820,095 of record OY720442.1, read on the forward strand.
AAAAATAATTGAAAGAGTAATCAAACTCGAAATTTAATTACTTTATGGAATTTACGAGTATTTTTACTAGATTCATTTACTTATACTTAAATTTGGATAAGGATCAAATTTTAAATATAACTGGTACCTACAACTATACTAAAGTACAATTTTACTCAGTATTGTACAAATCTGTACAAAAGTCTAATATTATAGTCTAGAAAATACACACAGTTAAAAGAAAATAAAATCAAATATAAAGTAAGTAAACTTATTTGAAAAATTTAGAAACAGACCATCGAAAGTGGTTTAATTTACTTTGCAATCAATAGTTTATTTTCTTTTTGAAAAAGTTCATGATATTTCGATTTCACAAGTTAGAGAATTTGAGGTTTCGAAATACTCAATGATCAAAGCCTTATTACTTTATTTTCGTCTTTAATAAATTTTGTTATTTCCAATTTTTTAACAAATTTAGTACTATAACTTTTGAATAAATATCCGAAACTTTTTAATAATTAACAAGGTGCACGTTTTTGCGCGCTCACTCAATGAGTTTTTAGTTGAAACCTAAACTAACCTAATAATAAAACATGGTATTAATGTTAATTCAAGAATTTATTAATGTAATTTTTTTAAATAATTTTTCTATAGCCGTACCACCGTATTTGTATTAAGAAATTTTAAGTCTGTTTATTGAGTAAATTCCATTGTCTATGGGCAACACGTATATAAAATTTGAAATCAATTGGTCAAACCGTTTTATTTTAGAAAAAAGTTTGAACATTTTTACCACATTTAAATAGGCAGTTTGTTAAAGCAAAATTATTAGTTCAGAAACATTCCTCATACCCAAAAACTTTTATATACAAATTGATAATCGGCTGAACAGTGTAGGAGTCTATGAGTCACTTTACATGCACATAAGTATCGTTAAAAAAATTCAAAATTAGTGAAAAATTTCAAAAAAAAGAAATACAATTGTAAAAATAGAAATTATTATATTTTCAAAAATTTTTATAACTAAATTTCACTAATATAAGAGTTGTTATTGCATTTAAAACTTAAGTTTTCCGCAAATTATGAACAAAACGTCTTTTCCCAGGAAAAATCATCTTAAATAAAGTATATAAAATATTGTATGTAAGTTGTTTTCTTTAAGATTTAAATTTTAATTCTGAAAAATAGTCTTTCAATTAAATCTATTATTAAAATCACACTTTTGTTAATATTATATTTCGAAATTTTTCTTAAACTTGACTAGTTTCGAACTCTACTTAAAACCTTAAAACTTTAAGAAACGAAGACAGAGAAAAATAATTTTATTATTTGATTTTTAATTTTTTCAATATTAATCTCATGATATTTCATTTGCTAAAACGCATTGAATTTTTTCCGCAACAATTTTAAGAAAAATTAAAAATTAAAAAAAAAAAAAAAAAAAAAAAAAACTTTATCTTACCTCCTTGAAAAAATTCCCTCAGGTGACTTTTTAAATATTAATTCATCCACAGAGAGATACTTCTTCTTCTATAGATTTTTTTTCACAATTGACAATTTTCTTTCTAATGAACTGCAGATATATGTTTGTATTGTATGCATCTAAAAATATATAATATAATATACAAGTATATTTATATATTTGTACTTTAATGCACTTCTGCAGCAACACCGTTTATATAATCATTCCCTTAATTTTAATCCAACCGTAATACTGCAATTTATTCAAAAAAAAAAAAAAAACAGAAAAGAAAAATCTATAAGAACGGAAAATATATTAAGGTACTGTTATTCTTTTTGATCAACTATGTCATAACAGTATATATATTCAGTAGATCATCTTCATAAAATCCAATTTATCGCAATAAACTCGATTTTAAAACATTAATAATTTTGTACTTTACTATAGATAGAAGAAATTTAAACAGGGTGAATGAGGTACAATCAAAGATCTTTTATTTTATTTAGATATTTACGTAGCTGTGACAGTAAACTATAGTGACACTAGTTTTGTAAATGGGATACTCGAAAAATTTTTACAAAACATAGTAATTTTTAAGCTTAGTTAAAAGAGAGCCTTCAAAATAGTGCTTTGAAAGTCTGGTTTTATAGCCTTTATCTAAGAAACGTAAAAGGTTTTAGAACTAATTTTTGCAATTTTAGTAGTCAGGATATCGAAATAGTACCGTCAGCTAGATTAGTTATTTTTAATTGTAGTAATTTGTTTATTTTTTTTAAACAGTAGTAATAATCAAAAAATTAATGAAATAAAACCGTTAAAAATTAACCGTACAATCAATAACTCAAATTTTAACAAATTACGCCTCGAAGTATGCAATTTTTTGCATTCTAATTTTGCGATTTCTTTTGATTATAAAATTTATATTTTATCATATTTAATTATAAATTATATTGTATAAAATTTATATATATACAAAAATAAAAATAAATTAAAACAATATTATCTGAGGGACTCAGAACCAAAGCGACGCAAGCACTTGATTTATGCATAAATTGTATAAGAATTAAGTATAAAATCGGGCTATTTATTCTGGTTGCATTGTATAGTTTTCTAAACCTAAGCCATTTTATAAGATTTTTTTAGTTGCGTAATTAGGGACACACTTGTGGCGTTTTTAAATTTGCTTTTTGGTTAAGCCAGTTTATTTTTGAGTCCCTCATTTCTGCATATAAAGTCATGCATTTAAAGTTGTAATCTCGAAAGAGTTTCTCATCTAACTTATACATAAACCAAATTTATAAAAACATTTTTCGGATTAAATCACCTCTGTAGATATGGATTTGTATTAAAAATATTGATAAAAGTTTCAAATTTCTTTAAATAATTTTTGAACTGCTAGAAGCAAAGCAACTCTCTTCTATATTACCCTTCCAGTTAATTATTATCCAAATTTCCACTTCCAAAATCACTTGAAAGAATATCTTATTATTAATCTTTCCTTACATCATTGAGCTTAATACTCTCAGCGGCCCAAAAGATATTTAGAGTAATGATTAGTATGATATTATGTTATGCAATACCTGACTACAAAAACTTTCTTACCATCCCTTGTATTTGTACAAAAAGTATAGAATTTTCTGAGTATATCTCATAATAAAAATGAAACATATAATTTTGGTATTTATATTCACTATTTATGTATAATGATATATAAAAATTATATATTATACTAAAATAATTTTTAGAGTTACTTACTAGTATAGTATATAATATACAAGTATAAGGTAAAAGTTTAGAATTTTTATATTAAACTAAACTGAACTCAAAAACTAAATTGCGTGCATATTCGTTGTTTTCCTGATTTCTGTTGCAGCATAAATTTTATTGCCTTTAGGTTTAAAATAACTACATAGAAAATGGAAAGCTATTCTTTACAGTTGCGTTTTTTGTTTTAATTTTTTTTTTTATATTCTTTAGATGTTTTTCACGGTTCTTATATAAGTATATGTTTGTATGTATGTATGTATATAAAATAAAATATCGTGACAACACGTAGGTTCATTCATCTTTTAAAACTACTTTGAAAAATGAAAAAAAAAAACAACATCATCATTTTGTTTGCATTACATTTGAGATTGAGACTAACTGCTATGCACATACATATTGCGATTTTGAATTTAGTTCTTTGTTTGTATTTTTCCTTTTGTTTTTTTTTTTTAATATTTTCTGCAGGACATTTTCCTTTTAGATACTGTACGTAAATGTTAAAAGATATGAAACTTGTACATAATATAATTTTTTTAGAAAATAATATAATTTGTTGTTCTGTAGCTTTGTATTTACTTTTGATTCGGATTGGAAGGTTATAAATTTAAAATTTTTCATTGTAAATAAAAAAATTAGTAAAATATAAAACTAAATTTGTATTATTATACTGTATAGGTGTTATTTTAATTCAGGTTTTCTGTGTTCTAGTTATAATATTTGGTTTAAAGGTAAATTTGAAACAATTATAAAGATTTTTGTATAATTTTTTTATTTTTTTATAAGAATTCTTATAAAATATTTTTAATAAGATAATGTGCAGTTGCTGTATATTACAAGGGAACTAGAGAAGTATGAAATTTTATCGGGTTTGAAGCTATTTTTTAAATATTTTTAAAAACTTTACTTTTGGTATTTTGGGAACTATTATCTTTTGATGTTCTGTATTTTAATGTTATTTTTAAGTACCTATGTTCTTTGTCGGATGAAATTTGGAAGAAAATTTTGTTGTATTAAATGACATTTTGGATAATATTTAATTATATTATAAAATTGTAATAAAAATAAAATATTATATTAAAAAAATGTTATATATTTTAAAGTAGAGGAAGTCGAAGTCTTGAAAAAAATTGTAAAGTTAAAAATCTCGAAAAAAATTATCTTTTAAAACTGAAAATCTTGATTAAAATATTAATATTCTGGAGGTTGGGCCTAAAATTACGATTTTTTAAATACTGCTTTTAAGAAAATCTTGTTTTTAGAAAATCTCGTTTTTAAAAAATTTCGTTTTATAAAATCTAGTTTTTTATATTGTGGTAAAGTCTGATAATTCTGAATTTGTATTTGAAGATTTTTCAATAAAAGACGAGATTAAAAAGAAAAAAAGATTTACTAATCCAATATTATGTTTCGCTCTCATATTCTAAAAATGCAAGCTTTTTAATACGAAGAGATTTCATAATTGCTCACAAAATTGTATGTTTCAGTAATTTGTGGACGATAATCTTAAGTTCTTAAAAGTGATTTTTCAGACAAAATGGGATAAAAACCGCCTTTGGTATTATAATTAGATTAGGGTTATGCGACTTTGTAGAACATATAGCGTATTGCAAAATTACTATAATTTTATGTTCTACAAGGATTTAGATGAAATATAGTGAAAGTCTTCCAAAGTAACTTCACAGGTTTCTTCAAGGATTGTTTGACTTAAACTCCTTAGATTAAACATTTTATAATTTACATATTTTAACTTTATACAGAGTTATTAATTTGTTTTATATGATCAGTTAGGGTTATTTATAAATAATGGAACTACTGTAATTTTAAAGAAAAGAATTAAATAAAATAAGTAACTTATTTCAAGAAACTTTTCTGGGGGAACTTCCTGTAAAAAATCGCTTCTCTAGTTTTATATTATAAATTATAAGTTAATCACTTCCCCCGGTTCCATTGTGTTGTACTTAAAAAATAATCAAAAACACGTTTTAAATTGTGTTGTCATAATTTATAAGAAGTGATATATATTACGTACATAGGATTTACTACTTTAGGATTTCTTATACAAATTTTTCTTTTTAATATTTTATGTCATGAGATCACCTTTATTTACAACTCTAATTTAGATGCCAAAGTTGAGAAAACAAATTATTTGGCAACCAATTTATAATAGTATATAATAAATAGTAGCATATGCTATTGCGTAAGTCTTTATTTAACAAAGTTTAACTTTAAGATAAGGTATTCAGTTATACACTATAAATTAGTATCGCTTAATAAATCTGGTTTTTTATTCGATTGTTGCATGGTAATGGAGCATAGGTAGGAAACTAATGTCATGGTTAAGAAACGTTTAATAGGAGAGCTAATGTACATAACCAGGGATCGCATAAGTCACCAACAGTTGATTAACATTATCATATGATAATGTAAATTAATTAAAATAAATACTACTAGTAAAAGTATATAATATTTTTAGTTCACTTCCCCCTTTAATTTACACTTAGCTTTACCCTTGAACAACACTGTAAAAAAATATATTCTATAAATATTTAATCAGAATGATTCAACCCCCATTTTCGAATAATTCTATAACAATCTTTACGTACAATTCAAAGTACTTCAATCCCCTCAGTTAATATTCCATTATACTATTTTAATTGCTATACTATATATTTAATTAAGTTAATTAAACTAAAATTAAAATTAACTAAATTTGATACCACGTAATAAACATTTATTTAAAAAAAAAAATATTAACTTTATACAATTTCCAAAAATAAAAAATAAAAACTCTGTAATATAAGTTTAAAAACAAATTGTGTACATAAATCTTTCAAAAAAGTGCCATATCTTAAATTCGATTTACACGTGTAAATATACATAAGCATCAAACCAATAAAAACAAATTAAAAAAATAGAAAAAAACTTTTCACAGTTTTGGCACCAACAAAAAAAAACAACAAAAAGTTAAAAAAATATTTCAGAACAGTTCTAAATAATAGTGATCCTCATCTAGTATACAATAAAAGTTCACATATGAGAGAAAACCCCTAACATAATAACTTTTAAAGTACACACCAATATGCATACAATAATATTGTCATAGTATGTAATATGTATGTATGTGCAAAGGATTATTAACTATGCAAGTACTAAAAGAAAAATTCTTAGTTTTTAAAGTAACATAAGGTTCGCTTACTCCAAAAAAAAAAAAAAATGAAAATAAAAATTACAAAAATACCTAAAAATGATTGTTTTATTTCGTTGGATTATAAAAAAAACCACGTAGTACCTGAATATTAACAAAAAAAATTATGTACATATATATACAATATATATACAGTTCTATATAAACAAAATGACAAAAAATAAAAGTTATAAATTTATGATTGTAAACGAGGCCAGAATTTTTCAATATGAACTCATTTTATGTATATATACTTGTATATACCAGTTCATCCTACAACAATAGAACAAAATATCCCCAACATCTGGTTTTGTTATGTTGGATACCATTATATTGTATATGTATATGTACATGTAAAATAAAAAAATACAAATTGTAGAAAAATTTTTTTTCATCTTTACACCAAAAAATTAAAAAAAAAAAGATACTGTTCCCACTACAGAACCAACCGCTCTTACAGTAAAATCATAATGTGAAACTTTTTTCAAAGGTTGTTTATTATTGCATACATATATTTTATATAAATTATAACGGTATTTATTTATTTAAGATATAGAAACTCTTTATTGTGTTAATAATTTCTAAGAAAAATTTTGAAAGATTTTGCAATGCGTCATCAGTAATGCCTCATCATCACAAGATAATCCATCAGAGCTGTGAATCCATTTAAACCTTAATATTTTATCAGAAGGAAACCTAAAAAAACTATATATAAAATATTTTTAATGAATTAATGGTCACGTAAAAAACCTTAGACTTAGACCAGACCTTAGACTTAGACCAGATCTTAGAATTAGACCAGACTTTAGACTCAACCCAGACCTTAGTCCTTAACCTTAGAAAATTTTTTTTAAATTTAATTTACACTAAAGTTCGGTGAATTAAAAAAAATTACTATGCCAAAGATGTAGTTCTTTATTAGTGTAATAACTTTTATGCAATATGGTTTTTTGTAACGTTCGTAGGTCATGAAATATTTGTAAAAAAATCCAAAATTACCCTTGGGAGTTACCCGATTTTCTCAAAAAGCTTATCAATTCAAGATATTAATATCAAAATCTTTAAAATTTTAAAACATTACACTTACCGTTTTGGGTCTACATGTGTCCGCAGAGAGACATTCATACATGTATAAATAGACCTCATAAAAAAAATACATTTTATGGATTCCAGCACACTGGACTAATACATATATGCAAAAATTTCAGGGTTCAATTGATGATGCGAAAACAATACCTGCCGCTTATTATAATTCATCTAAGTGGTTGGTAAAAACAAAGAAACAAAAAAAATAAAAAATACAACAAAAGAAAAATGATTTATAGCATAAACACAGTACCTTTCATTCAGGGATAATACAATAGTACCAAAAAAAAAAAAAACAAAAACCCAAATGAAACCAGTGTGTTGAAAATTGCATTAAAAAAAAATCCAATGAAATAACAAAAGAGATTCAAGGATGTTGTGACTGCAATGTACCCAAGCACAATCACACAAAAAAAAAAATAACATAAGCACAATATAAAAAATTGAATCTATAGATGTATAAATAATGTTTAAATTAAAATGATAAGATTCAGAGGGACAAATTATATAAAAGCGTCATTTGATTTTGAGATGTAGGGGAAAATGGGAACCCTTTAATACAATTTATACAATTTGCTCCTCATATATACGGTAAATTACATACACATAATATGAAGTACGATTTTTTTAACCTATACGCATAAGTAGCTTTTTAAGGGCATCACTAATCAGAATATTAAATCGCCCGAAACGTATCTCGCTATTCTCATTGATTCCATTATTTTTATAATTTCTATTTGTCTTGTATGATCAAATGCACTTTTATTGAAATAATTTGTATTAGTAATGTAGATATATAATATAGAGTCAATGTTTAATATATTATTGAGAGTATGTGCGCTCTATTTTGAAAATTACTTACAAGGTATTGGTTTATCGAAAATTTGTTATGTAATTCATCATAAGTTTGTTAGATGAAAGGTCGCAACACTTGACAGTTCTTTTAAAATTTGAAGTGTAATAATCTTATAATGCATTTTAATTAAATAGTTGTAACTTTTTTATATATTAATAATCGAAAGTTTAATTTGAACTCAATTGTCCGTTGAATATACAATTTATTTAAATTAAAAATTATTAATAAAATTTTGTATGAAAAATAATTTTTACTAGTGACGCGAAGCGCTAAAAGTTCGAGCGATTTTCCCACTCTAACTATCATTTATATTTATAAACAAATAATTGAGCCGTGATCATCAATTTTGCAACCGAATAAGCCGATTAATTATGTTATTTGACATTGATCAAAATAACTTTGAAGGTTTAAAACAAGTACTACTTGAAGGTTGGGATTGTAAGATTTTTATCTACTATGTCCTCTGTAAAATATATTTTATTAATCCAATTGGATTATCCTTCAGTGTTACCAATCATTTATTTATAGTAAACCAAAGTTTTATACGATTAGTGAAATATTGATTTTTAAAAGATTTTTCAAAAAGATCATCTAGATAAGAGATAACAAATATAATTTTATTATTTTTTATATTTAATTTATCTAGTATAAAATTTATATTTATTTATTTATATATTACAATATATATAAATTTAAAATAATTTTTTTTTTTATAATTTATAACAAAACTGACATTTGAGACTTTAGTTATAAATCAACTACAAAATGAAAACGTATGCGATGCATCAGACAGTTAATATTAATGTTACAAAGGGGTTGACAAGTTTCGATTTTTGATTTTTAAAGTTAGTGTCAAAATATTTTTTTTTAAAAATTTTATAAAATTTAAAAAAATATGGTGAAACATTTTTTTTTTTTTTTATTCTACTATTATAAGCTAAACAGCCTGACTATATTTGTGCATGAAACAGGGAGAGATATTATCATATATTAGAACTGATCAAATGAATTTCAGATACAATTTAAACATGAGATAGTACTACGCCTTATAACATGTAGAAATGTCTTAGATTTTCAACAAATACTATTCTATTTTGTTTATATTGTAATAATTTTTTATTTGAGTTATATGGTATTCTTATCTGTGAGTTATATTATTTAATTGAATTATTTGTTAACATTTTGTATTTCTTTATATTGTTATATTTATGTATTTTTTATTAAAGATATATAATTATTAATTAAGCCATTAATTTGAACCCAATGATGAATGGTAGATGAGTCGAGTTGGAAACCAGATAAAAGTTTTTCCACTTTCACTAGAATTTGACCCCGGGCCTTTTCAAATCTTTTGTATGATGAATAAATACAAATTTGTAGAAGACTAAAATTAAATTTATATTAGGAAAAACTGGGAATCACCATCCCGATTTTAGGAGGTGTCAAAAATATATTTATTACAAACACTGTGTCTTATTATAAACTACTGATCAGAGATAGAAATCGAACGAGCAAATGACATCCAAAACAAATTTGAAGTGCTTCCCTTAAACTACTTAGGAGTATGCAATTAAATGCACTTTTAACACTTTTAAATTTTTACTGAGCCATTTTCACAAAATTAACAACATTTTACATATTATTATTAAACTTTAATTATTACATTTAAAAAATTTAATTTTAAATAAGTATGAGTGAGTTAATGTTAGTTAAATGAGTTAAATAAATGAGTTAAATGTGATTTAAAAAATGTATTAAATCAATAAAATATCTTTAAAATTAGGGTATGACATATTTATTAAATTTATTTAAAGATGTGCTAATCAAAAAATACATGCATATTATCTACAAAATAATAATTTAACTCATTCCTTATATTATGAGTTTTCATTTAGTATATAATATAATTGTCATATTGTCATCATTTTACGACTCAACTTTTAAGGAAGTTTGTGATGAATTTTTCAAATAAAATTTTTTCTTTTTTTTTTTTTATAGAAAATTTTTTCTATAATAAAGTTACTTTCCATGTATGTGTATCACGTTCTTTAAATTTTTTTCTTAATGACTGCAGATATTTTTATTTTGTATGTGACTTTTCTTTCAGTTTTTAATAGAAACTAATTTTTAAAATTGTTGGATAACTTTAGATAATATTAACAAAAAAAAAAATTAGTTTTTTAAATATTTTTTTTTTTTTGCAAATATTAAATTAAAAAATTTAATTTTAAAAAATATTTTTTATTTTAAATTTTCTTTAGAAGTAAATGTTATAACCTTGCTAACTTCGTAATGCAGTATAACAGTTTTAAATATAGGTCAAACTTTTTTTTAATTTATTGTATAAATTCATTATATAATTGGTACTAATTTAAAAAAGTTTATATTAGAACTTTAAATTTAAAGTACTCATATGTTATGTAGGTTATGTACAAAGCTACACAAATGAGAACATAAATAGGAACCTTGAAACTAGAATTTTTGTATTAATAATTTTATTTATTTAGCATGCCTTCAATTTATAGAATTTAGAAAACTAATTTAACCTCATCTTTATGAGCATTCATCTTGAAAACAAATGCAATATTTTTAAAAATTATTTCAGCAAAGCATTCTTAAGTTCACAAGTAAATTTGGTGGAAATATACTCAACGATTTTAAAAATACAATAATATAGACTAATAGTAGCTGTAATGTTTTTCAGTACTCAAGCTTTGATGAATAAATCACATTCACGTTTTAAATTGACCTAAAATTTATTTTTTTAACTTGTAAGTAATTTGGTAGTTATACATAAATTTCAAAATTTTATTTCATCTTAACTTTTTGTCGAGTTGGCGAAATTACAATACTTTAGTACTTAAGGAAAAAAAACACTACCAGTACTATTACTGAAAAAATTTTCAGTAAAATATAAGTACTTGTTAAAAATACAAGTACCAGATAACTTGTAGGCACTGATTGGTACTGGTATGTACTGCTAAAATAGTGGTAGCTTTAAGCACCAGTATTGTAACTGGTTCTTGTACTTGTAACTAGTACTTGTTAAAAATACAAGTACAAGTAAACTTAAAAACACTGATTGGTACTTGTTTAGAACTGGTAAAGTAGTGGTAGCTTCCAGTACTAGTACTTGTATTTTTACCAAGTACTTATATTTTAATGAAAAATTATGCTATTTTTTCTTGTACAGGTACTTTAAAAACACCAGCTCTGGATCATTCAGTATAAAATAAACTCCCCAAAATTTTTATTAGTTAATCAGTGTTGTTTCAATTTTTTAAAAGTTTTATAAGTTATTTTATAAATCAATTTTAAGAAATTGATTAGTCATGATTTAAATTTAAGTTTTGTTAAGAAAACAAATAGGTTTTAAAGAGTTGAATTAATTTTGAAGTTTGAAACTATAATATTCTTAGAATAGAAATAAAGATCGAAGTTTCCAATTCCTAAAAAATTTAATAAATTAATTAAAAAATTTGAATACCCCCTCATTCTTACAATTAGCTCCATTTTGGGTATACATAAGATTAAAATAAAATGTTAGACTATCAATTATATTTTCAATTAAATATGAGTACTTTTTAATTTTTATCAAGAAAATTCATAGTAGAAATAATTCAGTGATTTTCAAAAGAAATCAATTACACTTTATTTACGGTTTACTCAATTGTAAATATTATCTGTATCTATAGATTTATTTTATAAGTATCTAAGACTTTTGTGTTGTATTATATTTACTGTTAATTTTATGGGTCCATGAAAATAAATAATTTCGCTATTATAAGAAACAATAGTTGTTTTGTAATATAACAATGAATATCACATTTAATCGTTATTTCTTTATTATTTTAATCATAAATAGTGGGGGAGAAAATCGAGATAAAAGCAATCAAAATACAAAATAATAGAAATTGTAATAAATATAATACTAAATTAAAAGTACTTTTAGTATGAAAACTGCTATTAATAAATCCGTGAGAAGTACTTGGACATTTATATATACAAATTGAACTACATTTGTAGAATTGTCTTCGGTGTATTTTGCTGTATAATTTTAAATGGCTGTGGCAGATATTATCAGCAGACAAATTAAAAGTAATAAGCAAATAACAGTAATATCTAATAAATAGAAAGTTTTAAGTTTTGTAATTACGGGCTCGCGTCTCAAAAGTTAAATTTTTTTTCAAAACCAATTTTCGGTCATTCAAAAATCTAGCCTTGCGTTATTAGAATTCAAAGTTCTAGTCTAAAGTAAATAATTCTTGGGATCATATAAGAAAATGTTTCGATCCTAAGGATTTAAGATATCTAAGTCTAAAATTTTTTGTAGTCTTGAGTAAAGCTTACACTTTATTTGGAGTCCATTTAACTACAAAGCAAAGTCAGTTTATCAGTTATTCCCGACCCTTAGTTCTGTTAATCCATTTAACTACAAAACAATGCCAGTTTAACGGCTATTCCTGAACCTTGGAACTGTTATAGTTCTGTTATATTTTGGTTTTCTGATTCGGTTATTCGGCCTTAAGTTCAATTCAATTTGTGAGTTATAAAAAATGAATTGAAATTTTTATTTTGGTATTATATATTTTTACGCAATAGACAGTCTAACTGCCTTCTTATTTTAAGTTTTGAAATTTAATTCCTGCACAGAAAGATCAATATTTTAAATATAATTTTAGGGGTAATTTTTGGATTCTTGATTTTTATAAAAACTTATACTTTAAGATAAACTATTCCTACTTTGTGTCATACAATTTAAGCTAATAAAAATGTTTAATTGAGTTAGATGAATTGTTCAAATTAAAAGTATAGAAAAATCTCTGTAAAAAATATACCAAATTAGTTAGATTTTTTAGTTTATTAATAAATTTTTTTTTTTAAACCCTATAAAGACAACCCTTATTATAAATACATCCGATTACTTATGCTCTACTTATTTTTATGAAATTAATAAAAAAAAAACAGTTAACAAGAGTTTTACTTTATTAAAAACTTAAGAAAGAAAATAACCAATAGCATAAAGAAGAGTTAAAAGGACATGTTTTCCAGTACTTTAAAAAGTTTGAGTAGAATATATAATTATTAAAATGTACTAATATATATTTGTATAGGTAAATAAAAACTTTAATAAAGTAAAAATGAAGTTTCATAGATTATAAAAAATAGAAAAAGTTGAGGAAAAGTTTTACTTACTGTACCATTAGGGTTCCTCTTCTGTTTTACAGTTTAAAGATGACAATTTTTCTCATAATGTATTGAAAGTTATTTCTAAAATATTTTAATTTTTGAAATTTTCTTAAATTTTAAAGTAATTGACATCCTATTGACTATCTAAAATACAAAACTAATTTTAATTGCTTTGCTGAAACTTTATGCATTTTAATTTCGAAAATTGGTTTTATAAATTCGAACTTCAAAGGCATATGCAAATTTTTAGTTTCTTTAAAGAATAGTTAGCTGAAGATTTTGGGAAATAATTCACAAATGCTGATAAAGGTAATATTCAATTATAATCAGTTGAAATCACGATAAAGAAGATTTATTGTGATCTTCGAAAAATTCAGTCTGGGGGTGGGTATAATCATTATCAGAAAATAACACTTTTAAAACTGATCAGATTTAGTTTCGAACTAAATTTTTTTCAAAGTTTTAAAAATATTTTCACAAAATTTCGAAGATCTTATACATAAATAACTTGGAATTTTATTTTCAAAATTTCGAAATTAAATACATAACTTGGAATCAAACTTAATAATACATTTTAATATTAACCTATAAATTTAAATCATAAATTAAGTTGACAATAATTGTAAAATCTGAAATGGACCATTCTATAGACACGATGTAATAAATTTATTTGATTTAAACTTAAAATCAATTATAAAAGAATATATTTTATGTTCGTATGAAGTAATTACTTCATATTTCACGGTATTTTAAACAATAAGGGGTTTTCACACAGGAAGACTTACGAACGAACAAAATGGATAAAACAAAACTTATTAGACGAGAATTCTGAAAAGATTATCAGGCCAAAATTGGGACTTAAAACTAATAAGTTAAAAGTATATATATATTAGTTTAACTTCTTTAGAGCAATTAACAAAAGAGTCAAAGAGTGTTCGGAATCAAAAGAAATTCGTAATCAAATAAAATTTAAAAATTTTGCTTTTGAATATTAAGATATTGTTTTACAATTTTATAATAATGATTTAATTTTTGGTTAATCTTTTAAATGTGTCAAACTTATCTTAAGTAAGTATTTTTATGTGGAGTAGTAAAATTTATTTTAAACAAAGCAGTATATTTTATTTAAAGTTTTTTAGTAAGAACATTTCCGAAAAAAAGTTTAAATTTAAAAAACAAAAAATATGTAGTTAAGTCTATGAAGTTATACGTATATTGTAAAAGTTTTATATTTGAATTTAAGGTATTTCTGTATCTGCGAGTTATATTATTTAATTAAATTATTTTTTTCTGTTATTATTAAAATGTATTGTGGAATTATAAATTATGTCAAAAATTTTTTTATTAGTTATGTCATAAATTTTAACCAAATAAAGGAAGCTGGGTCACTTTTGGTGGTACTCAAAATTCAAGCTTCTCGCCTTAAAAGTATATTTAGTAACAATTTTGCCACCCAATCAAGGCAATGTAAAGCAATTTCTGGGCCATATTCAGTACAAAAATTGCTTATGGTTAATCTTAATGGCCTATCTACAATGACGCTCTCATGTCGCTCTCATTCCGCTCTCATTACGTAGTCAGCAAAGGAGTGCCCACAATGAAATGTACATGAAACCGTTTTTTGACATTGTTTTGTTTACAAATTTCATGAATTAAAAAATATTCATTAGTTTAAAGTTTATTGTACAGCTATTTTGAATAAAGGCATGACAATATTTAACCCAAGAGAGAAAATGAATTAATAATTTTATTTATTTTTTATTCTGATATATTTTTTTTTTATTTTTCAATTAAAAAAATTTTTATCAAAGTTCAGTTATTTGACATTTGAATACGTAAAGAAAGCGAAAAAATTTAAAACTTAAACAAATTTTTTAATGACTGCGTAATGACTGCGACATGGCTTCGTCTATTATAGACACTTTCATTTAATTCAATACATCATAATATTTAATCGGCTTATTTTTTCCCATACAAATATAAACATCCTTTTTTAGAGCAAACTATTTGACCAATTTTAATGAAACAAAAACCAAAATAAAGGTTTTTTTTGTTTTCATAGGACAATGATATTTTTTTTTAGAATATTGCGTTTTTTCAGGTGAAAATCCGTCTTTAATTTAACGTAAATTTGAATTTAACGGTCACGCTTTTAAAAGTTGAGGCTTATGACTCTAATATTATGCGCCGACTTTCTGTGTAAAAGTAATTCATTTTCGGTTTTAACTCGCAGCTAAATCTAAATCAAATATTATATGCGCCGACTTATGTATATCTTTCTTTTTTTTGTTATGTTCAAATATTCAATGAACAAGGAGATTTAAATTTTTTTAAAATTTTTTTTTTGTTTTTTTTTAAAAAGTGAACGAAAAAAATGAGTTCAAAATGAAAGCAATACATTTGGTTTATACAGTAGTTTTCATTTATAACGAACTCGGTTCAATTTTAATTATAATAAACGTAACACTTTTTGCCAATGATTAAATTTTACCTAAAAATGTAAGTTGTTTATTACATTTATATTTCTTTTATTTGAACTTATTATATCTAATAATATTGCTTGGTAATTATTTTAGTATTTTTATATGTATTTTTGAATATAATAAAAAATCATAATAACGCATCAAAAATACAAAATAAATTTCATTACAAGAAAAAGCATATATACATCTATAAACATAGAAGTGAGGCTGACACATCAAATAAAAATCTAGCAAATGAGTTCAAAGTGCCCATTCTAGAATTAGCACAATCTACAATGTTCAATTCTTATACTAATTTTTCAAAATTCACAGCATTCTTTTAAAACGACATTTTTTTTTTACGACAAATATTTTTTGTCTCTTCATGATCGTTATAAGCGAGCTTTACTGTATTTTTTTTTGCTATATGTTTGCAGAAACAAAAAAATTACATTTCTTAGGAAAAATTATATTGTGTTCTTTAGGAATCAACCAAAATAAATGCATACGGCGTGCAGTTTCTGTCAAAAAAATTTGAAATAAGTAGGTATGTTATGTACTGTACTTCGGAATTTAAAATTTTAAAATTTGACAAAGCGTATAAAAATATTGTAATTGTTTTTTCTGATGTTGCTACGATTAAGTTTTCAAAATAAAATAGGTATGTTAAAATAATATTTTTTTTTTAAAAAAACATACATTCCAAATAATTGAAAATACCTATAATATGTTCGCAAAAAAAAACTAAAAAATAATCTTCAACTGAAATAAAAGTTGACGTATAATTTCTGTCAAAAAATTTACAAATAAATAGGTACATGAATTTACATGAGAGCTGTTCGAAATGAAAATAATACATTTGGTTTATACAGTAGTTTTCATTTATAACGAACTCGGTTCAATTTTAATTATATTAAACTTTACACTTTTTGATAAAGAATTAAATTTTACCTAAAAATGTAAGTTTTTTATTACATTGATATTTCTTTTATTTAAACTTATTATATCTAATAATGTTGCTTGGCGATTAATTAAGTGTTTTTTATTTAGTTTTGAATATAAAAACAATCATAATAACGGATCACAAATACAAAAAAAATATCAATAGAAGAAAAAGCACTATACATAGGCTTTAGACTGACACATCAAATAAAATGTTAGCAAATGAGTTTGAAGTGTCCATTCTAGAATCAGCACATTCGACAATGTTCAAGTCTTATACTAATTTTTCAAAATTCACAGCATTCTTTTAAAACGACATTCGTTTATTACGACGAATATTTTCAGTCCCATAATGGTCGTTATAACCGAAAAGTACTGTATTTTGTTTTTGTTTGCAATTTATTATAATACAGTAGGTACTAAAAAAAAAATTTTTTTGTAAATCGTAAATTGTGGTTGCTTTTTGTTAAGTTTTTTGTAAAATTAAAAACCGAATTCTGAAATATGCAGAAACTGAAAAAAAAAAAATAATATTTCTTAAGAGAAATGATGTTTCTTCTGGATTAGCCAAAATCAGCAGAGACGTTTTAAATTTTAAAATTTAAAAATTGACAACGTGTATAAAAATACATATTGTAATTGTTTTTTCTTATGCTGCTGCGATTAAATTTTAAAAATAAAATATTTTAAAATAACATTTTTTTTTAAATAATTTAGTTTAAAACATACAAATATTCTAATAAACTAAAAATACCTACAGTACAATATGTTTGCAAAACTAAAAAAAATATCTTTCTCAAAAAAAGTTATTTGTTCCTTAGGTCCTAACCTAAATAAAAGCGCGCAGCGTATAATTTCTGTCAAAAAATTGAGAAATAAATAGGTTCATAAATTTACATTAGAGCAGCGAAAATACGCGTAACGCAATGTACTGTATCTCGGACTTTTAAAATTTACAAATATTGACAAAATGTATAAAAATATTATTATTGGTTTTTCTTATATTTCTAATATTATGTTTTAAAAAATAATATTTTTTTACAATAATTTTTATTAAAAAATATATTATATTCAAAATACCTATAATATGAAATTAAAAATATTTTTTGTAAGTACTAAATTAAAACATTCAAATAAATATTTTTGATAAATTAAATATTGTACGCGTTTATCGATTTACCGATAATGGATATGTAGACAGACGTATTGACGTACTGCCGTATAAAAATTGTTCGTCGTATGTTTTAGATTTCATTCTAATAATTGAAAAGTTTATTTCACACTTTCAACATCGAATAATGTTTTTTTATAATAAAAAAACTATTAGTTTTACTTTGACAAAACGAACGAATTTTATATATCAAAATTGTACATGAAGATAGATAGGCGTAGTTTGTAAATGGAACGCTAATTTTTGTTTCAGGAGTACATAATTGTCAGATTATCATCATATATATATTTGACATTTTAAAACCACCTGTCATTTGAGAAGTTAATTATATTTAATAGTATTTAAATATTAATAAAGTGAAAAAATTAAGCTTAATTGCTGATATAAATATAAAGAATATTTTTTAAGATGGAAGGGGGTAAGTGCTTATTGGTTATCAAATAAAAAATATGATTTGACATAACCTATTCAAGAGAATTTTAATTAAAGCCATCTGCCGAAAATTATTTATCTACTCTGTCTGTCATATACTCTTTTGCAAGGGCTGAAGTAGCTGGCAATAGTTGAGAGTAGAAAAGAGTTTACTCCTCTTAAAGGAATAAAAGCAATAATATTTATTTGTTTTAAGAAACTTATGAGCTATGGCTCACGACCATGTATAGAAATATATTTTTGTCAATAAAAAACTTAGGAAATATAAAATAAATAAACTAGACAAAAAGGTATAAAGTAAACTATGCAATTCGGAATCATTTTTCGCATGTTTTCAGATTTTTAAATAGGCATACATTTGTAGTAAAAATTTACCTATGTAGCTATTAAATTTAAAAATGAAAAAAGGGTAGGAAAAATTTATTCTTTGATTTATTGAAAAACTTTTTTGCTATAAATCTTAAGATTGAAATTTAAAAAAAGACTTCGGTCAACTTGCCTATTATTTGTACTTCTGGCAGCTTCAATATAATATAATACTAATTACTAAACTTATGAATTATGATATGTTATATTTTGTTGTACATATTATGTATTCATAGTGTTTTTTAATTAAGATACAGAATACGTACAACATAGTTCATATCGTACTAAAATGTTTAGAAAAAAGTACAGTTTGCTATATGAAGGACAGCATTAACTCGAAATTTGGGTTCTTGACTTCAATAAATATATGTATATGTTTAGAAATATGTATTTATTAGAATAATATTTATATGTATTTAGAATTTTAATTTAATTTAACTGTACCAATTTATCCTCTCTTTAAAGCGGCTTAAGCTATAGAAATAAAACTCAAAAATCGGTACTTAACAACGTTTTAATAATTAAGAAAAATTATAAATTTTTTTTAAGCAAATTTCAAGCGCAAGAACTGTTGACAAGACTGTTGGCATAATTTTTATTATGTATAGTCTAATATAATTTACACAAAACGAATTTTATATGTTAACTTAAAAGCAAAAATAGCTCGAATTTCGAGCACAGGGCGATACTAGTTTAACTTAGTTTGACAGATAGCTACGTGTAGAGAGCGGAATGAGAGCGTTCATTGTAGATAGGCTATAAGACTTGATAAATTTCAAATTTATTCTAATAATTTAAAAGATTCTAATGCCTAAGTATATTTATCTAAGTATTTAATAAATCCATATGAAAATTCTATTTATTAAATTAGTTTTCTAATTAAATTATTAATTTGAACAGATCTCGAAGACATAAAATGACAATATTAACAGACAAACGTTTAAAATTGAAATCAACAAACATATTTTATTAAAATATTTAAAAACGAGGAAGAGTGTAGTAGAGTAGACTGTGTCAACTCTGGGATACCCGTATGACCGTTATATAAACATTATATCCTTATTATTATAAACATTAATTACTTTTGGCAAAATTTCAAACATACCAGCTTTATTAGGTGAAATATAATGCTCATATAAAAGAAGGAGTTGTATGGCAGCTACTCGAACCCTCTGCAGTCGACCAACCAAATTTTGCAGTAATTTTGGCCATTACACTAAACTATTTTTGGCAAAATTTCAGACAGCCAACTTCAATAGGTATAGAGTAATGCTCATATAAAATACGAAGTTGTATGGCAGCTACTCGAACCCTTTGCAACAAACCAACCAAATTTTTCAGAAACTTTGGCCATAAAACTAAACCACTTTTGCCAAAATTTCAGACACGTAGCTGTAATAGGTACAAAGAAATACTCATATAAAAAAAGAAGTTGTATGGCAGCCACCCGAACCCATGGACCAAAATGGCTGAATTTAAATAGCGATGACGACTATTGCAAAAAAACGAATTTGCGAAAATTTCAAGATCCTAGCTCATTTAGTTTTTGAGTTATCGTGCGGACGGACGGACAGACGGACGGACATACATAGCTAAATCGATTTTTTTTTCGATTCTGATCCGATCCATACACTTGGGTCTATATCTACCCCCCCTCCTTCTCTGCGTTACAAACGTAATGGCAAATTTATTATACCCTTGGACTATATAGTCATACGGGTATAAAAAATAAACTTAAAATATGAATGTAAAAATAAACATAAAATAATAAAATAAAGTAAACAAAAAAAAAATAAACAAAAAATAAACAAACTATTTATAAAATTGGGTCATCCTGTTCAATTCTTCTTTGATATCCTTCGCATTTGTTTATTTTAATCTTGATGTATTCTGTCATTCAATAACATTGACAACAAATTTGATTGTTTGATATATACATAATAATATTATACATATATAATATTATATACATAGACATTTCATCAAGAACAGTCACTTAGGAATATATATATTTTTATATAAATAAAGATAAAGTGTAATAATGGTGTTATTATGTATGGGTTATTTACTAAAGTTAACACAACAAATTTTTTATTTCAATTTTTTTTATTTTTTTTTATTTTCAATCATTTCAGGTTTTTCAATTAATGAATAAATAAAGTAATTGGAAATTCATTGCTTTTTAAACAAGAAAATTATTTATTACACAAAATTACAAATAAATCAATGTTGAAAAAAGTTTATTATTTTGGATTTAATTTTAAAGAGAATTGAAAAGAAATAAAATAAAATAAAATAAAGCTTTAAATAAAATACTAAATATTTAAAACTGTAAATGAAAATTCAATAATTAAAAAATCAAATACTGAAAAGTATTGCAATCATAATAAGCAAAAATCCATTTGAAATTTTGATGAACTGCTATTTTGGAGACTTTTTTTTCTAAAAATTTTCTGTTTTTTAAGGTTTTAGGGAGGCAAGAAATAGCTAGGATGATTGGGGAATATCAGAGGGATATGAATGTAAGTTAGAATAAGTCTCTAATTTTTTTGAGTATTTTTGTACTACTGAAACACTTTGAGCCACCCAGGTGTTAAATTGTCAGCTACATTAAAAGGCTTGATGGAATAGTGGTTAGAGTGCAAACTTTTAATTCTACAGACTCCTATTCGAATCCTCCGAAAAATTAAGGAAACTTTTATCTGATTTTCGACTCGACTCATCTTCTTTTAAAATAATAACGGTAAAATTTGATTTTTCATAACAAATATTTTTATTTCGCAACTTTTTGAAGTAGAACTTTTTTACGAGGTAGCGTTTTCACGCTCGAAAGTCACCCATTGAAATTGTGCGGTGTTTATTTCGGTAGCGTGCGGCTTTAACGCACCAAAACCACACCCTTTTTTAAACCAAAATTTAGGAAGGAACCTGTGATACGAATGTACAGTTGATAACAGGAATGAGAATATGGAAGGATTTTGGGATTTTAAGGAGGTTATTTGGGAATTTAGGATTTTGGGGAATGGGCAAAATTTGGAGGGATATTGAGGAAAAAGATATTAATATTCTTCTTAAATTTAATTAAGTCGTACACATACGAATTACCAACTTTAGGAAATACATTGAACGGAAGAACTATTACAAAAGTAGGACTTTCTATTGAAAGAAATGATATTCAAGATTAGCGAATTATTTATTTTATAGATTTCTTAAATATCAATATATTTGGGTGTAGAATCGTTTAGAATATCATAGTAATAGACTGGGATCAATGGTTTAAAGCTTAATCAATTAAAATTAGAGATTAAATAATATGAACGAATTTTTTAAGATTTTATATTAAACTTTTAATTTAATTTTAATTGATTCTAAATTAGATATTTGTTTTACTATTAAGTGATTGTGAATAAATTCAATTTAAATTAAATTATATTAAATAGTAATAATTATTAAATAAAGTTATTCAATTTAAAAAATTTTTAATATCATAAAATCGTTAACTAAATACAGTTATACAAAAATTAATTACAAATAAATTATTTGAAAACTATACAACGGTATTCTTACAAAATTGATGTGTCCTAGTTAATAAAAGTGTTTTATTACAAAAACGTTTAATTTTAGTTATTTTTATTATTTATTTGAATATATTTAATTGTATTTTTGATCAGTTTTTACAATTAAATTAATCTAAAAATAAAATACATATATATATATTTTAAAGTTCAATAGAAATAGATTTTCATTTAATTGTTTAAAAATCTAAAACATTTTAATTACTGTTCAATAAAATAAAATAGGTGGATAGGTTCAATGTCTATAGTTTTCACATTTATTTATTTTATTTAATTTAAAAGTTTTCCACTGGAAATTAACCGTTACGAATTAAGTTTTAACCGTTATCAAACATACAATAGGTGTAGATAAAAAAAAGGACCTAATAATTATTATGATAAAGTAGGACTAGAAGCTTTCAGTCAGTTGGTGGAGATCTTTTTAATTTCTATTAAAATTTTTGAGTAATTGACTAATATAGGGAAGGTCATATATTTATAACTGTATTAGATTTATAGTTTTGTTAATACATAAGTGCATCCTTTTCAACGCTACGATTCATTTTTGAGCTTAGTTTAGTTTCCATATGACTAAGTACATAGGTATTTTGAACACTTTAAAGATTTTTAATTATATAGGTAAAATATCTGATTATCTATTGTAATAATGCCTTCAACTAATTTTTATACAATGTCATCAGACTTTTTACATTAGAAATACATCTTGCCAATATTTAATAAGCCTTGAGTTGAGTCCTCTTCGAATTATCGTATGTACTGCAATTGTTATTTTTTAAAGTACACATATAATTTATACGCGAGGCCTAAAAAATTTTTGACTTGTGCAAGATTAGTTTCTGGGTGGTAAGTTTAACTCAGGATATTTATGAAATCTTTATATAAATTATCCAATCTAATGATAGCTTATAACTTGTTTCAAATTCTTATATTTATATAGTTGTATGTAATTTATAAAGATGGAATAATATTAATAAAGATGGAAACAACATACTACAAACTTTTAACAAGTATATTAATATTTATCTTCTAAAAATATTTTTAATTACATTTTATTTATTTAATATGTTTTTTTTTTTTTTAATTACAAGAAATTGTATAATTTATTATATATCTATTAAATTATATTATTATGAGACCTCAGGTATTGTTTATTTTAGAAGTAATTTAATCAAATTCATATTGTAAGAAAAGTAAATATTATTAAATAAAAAAAAAATATAAATTATAATTTTAAATCAAAATTTACTTTTCATTTGATTAAGTAAGCAATCAAAATTTTTTTTTTATAATTATTTTGTAAACATTAAAATTGTATATTTACATATAGTTATTAGTTTAAAATTATTTTCAAATATTTACTTATCTTAAGATAAATGAGATAAAAAAAAAAATTAATAAAAAATATAAGATAAACTAAAGTGTCAATTAAGAAATTATAGTGATAAAACAGTGGCGCTCAATATTATGATAATTACTTAGTGATGCTATAGCTCTTCAAATGGAATTTTTTTGAAAGACGTGATACTAGTCCTTGGTCTAGGTTTATAGTACCATGAATACAATTTTCTCCTTCACTCTGTATCAAATCTAATGTAAAGCAGGCAATAACATTTAGGGAGAGTTTATTTTTATAGGATAAGCACACTTCTTTCATCGTTGAGTGTAAGTTCTCCATCATTCTAAAAAATTGACGACCCTATTCATAGGTATTGATGGGAAACAGTTTTTTTTATTTAAGCGTTTGATTTATTAAATTTGTTTATAAATTGTTACCTATAAATTGTAGAATAACTACTGCTGCATTGTTTTTTTGGTAGTGAATAATCATTTTAGGTATTATACCTTGTTCACATGACCTTAGTCCTTTTTGAAATGAGTTGGGTCTTTTTCAAATAGTCCTAAATTTTTAAAAATGAAATTAGCCTTTTTTCATCAGACTCATTTCTTGGGATCCAGAAGTCGGATCAATATATTTAAAAATAGAAAAGTGCTCACCGGTTTTATAGTAGAACCTAAACACAGCATGGAAAATTGACAAAGTTCGACTTTTGAAACCGTTTTAAAAGATAACGTCCAAAAATTGAGGTGCCAATCTTTGGGACTAATTCTTAATTTATTTTCCTTTTTTAATTTGTATTATAGAATTGTGGACTCGATTTTTTTAATCATGTCAGTTCGACATCTGAGTCTCAAGATATGGAGCCGTTTTTAAAAATACTAAATTGATTTTAAAATAGATCAACTTCATTTTAAAATTGGAGGTAAGTTTAGTTTAAAAAAAGAACAATATGATTTGAAAATAGTTCGTCTTTGTGAAAAAGAACCAAGTTCATGTGAAAGTAGTATATTTGAAGTTATCCTATATTTCTCATTCCGTTTGTGATACTATTATTAAATATTAATTATAACTAAACATTTTAAAAGGATCCCAATTTTTTTAAATTTTAGTGTTAAAGTAATTTAATGTACACAAGCAAATAATATTTATTTAATATTTTAAAGCTTCATATTAAATTGCTATTAAATTTTTTTTTATTATTCTTTAATAATAATAATTAATTTATTTTTGAATTTATTATTCATTTTATTTTATTTTTTTATGCACAAGGAAACATCAATTATAATAATTTTATTAATTAATTTTTTGTTGGGGTTATGGACACATAGCTCTGGTGAACACTTTGTAATTTTTTATAAAATTAATTGGGCATTATGGATTTTGTTTTTTTCTGTACCAAATAGGTTCCTTAATTTAATTAGTGTTGGGGTTAAATGATTGTCGTATTTTAGGAAGATATAAGGGTTGTATAATAAAGATTTAATAATTCTTTAGAATTAGTTCCTGGTTTAACCAATCAAAATGGATGGAAAATTATAAAAAAAATGTATTTTTGAAAGTGGAGACATCTAACATGATTTTCATTGCCAATTTAATTATTTTAAGAAAGATGATAAAAAATACCAGTGAATTAAATGAATGCAGAAAGCTTTTAGAAAATCTATTTTTAAAATATGTATTAAATAAATGTTTTAAGAATTTTATTAAACTTTACTCAATTTAAATGTATAGATACTCAGAACCAAAATATGGTAATAGACCAAAAATAATTGAAATTTTCAATTTTTAATACCATCAATTAATTATACAAGTTAAATTTTCAGAAATTTTGAGCTCAATTAAAAATTTTTCTAAACTATTAACATTAAACATTGGGGTGAGATTTTTTTAGTACAAACCTTTGGAATCTCATATATAGTTTGATTTTGAATATCAGCAAGGTATAACAAAAGAAGTTTAGGGATGGGGACTCTGGAAATATAAACTTATGGTGGATAAGGCAAACAATTTGAAAGGCTATCAGGATAATAGATATCGTACACTTTCTTTAATAACTTATTCAAATTAAATATTCTATACATCATTAATATCGGATTGTCCTGTGTTAGTACTAACGCTCACATCCTAAGGTATGGCAAGGTTTGTATCTACCAAACATGTCATGGTACAAAGTTTGGTAATTATATTCCTCCCTCTTAGGTTATTTAAGTCTAACAGGTCCTTCTTTAGTAAATATTGATAATTTCCCATTGATTCTTATAAAACCAAAAAACGATGTGATTTTGAAATAGCTTTTTATCTAAAAAATCTTGATATTTAATTTTAATTAACTTTTTTTCCGAGTTGTAACTATTATTTATACTTATATAACTATTATTTGAACTATAAGCAAATCAAATAATATTTACATAATATTATATTTTAAATTAACAATAAAATTAATTTATTTAATTTATAAATAGTTCTACTTTATATTCTGGGTAAAAAAACGTCTTATAACAAAAAAACAATTATTAGAATATTGTTCCTAGTTTTTCTTACCCCCTTTTTTTCATCAATTCGTTTAAAATCTTTTAGATACGAAATTTTTAATAAAAAAATATCTACATACATTTTACATTTTAATATAAATTAAAATATATATTGTAGTACTGTTGAAAAAAAGTAATTACATTGACTTCAAAGAACCGAAAAACAACCTTAGGAAGACAAAAAAACAAAAAAAAAATAAAAATAAAATTAGTAACAAATAAATGAAAGAGATGGCGGCAGTGCCATCTAATTTCACTGTATGATAACATAAAGATTAATAATGTGCAAATTTGATGCTATTACATTTTTATATGTGTGTATACATATTATTAGCTATATATAATATATGTATATATATATATATATTATATGTATATATATATGTCTATATATTATATGTCTATATATTTGATATGATATGTAAATATAAATAAATAGGCTTACAACCACTTAAGACTCATCTAATTTACTTTTGTAAAAAAAAATTATAAAAAGAAGATTTACAGCCTAGATTCATTCCTGATATAGAAGTGATGCTCTCAAAAATAAGGTAATATGTATATAGAAAGATTGAAGTGAAATGATACAAGGTTTCATAAAATAGAATATTTTTTTACTCCGCAAAAAATATTAAAGAGTAATGAGGAAAAACAAAAAAATCGGAATGAATTTGGAGTAAACCATATTATATTGAGGATGAATACATGCCGTTGTATAAAATCTCTTTTCGGTTTTTTGATCTTTCTTGATAGTATAATAAATTAAAATTATCTTTTTTTTTTTATTGTTCTTGTTCTTTTTGTTTTGTTTTTTAACAAGACAAGATGTAAAGTTGAAAATAAGGATACCATGAACAACTAACTTTGTTACTTTACAGTATTTGGAACAGTTATCTAAGTATAAACTTAGTATAGAGTAGAATATATGAACTCTATAAAACCAACGCTTCGCTCCAATGCTAACATTTGAAAATCCGAATATTATGTTCGATCATAAACCTTATATTTTTAGAACCAATTAATAAATCTGACAGAACCAACCAATGATTCTACGGAATTGAGGTATAGGAATTGTTCTCAAGTCATATATAGTTCCATAGCTAAAACTATAAGAAATAAGAAATAATATATGCTATAAGAAACAAAAGGATTGACCAGATGTAATATCTTGCAAGTCTTGATCTTAAGCTAAGACCCAATTCTCAGATTCTAATACAGTGCAATTTCTATTTTACAAATTAACTCTGCAGGACATCATCTTCAATAATGGAATATAAAATCTATAGGTAATTCAGTTAAAGACTTTAAGACTAGAGCCCAAAGTAATTGTACTTAGTACAGTCTCTAAGTTAAATGTTAAATTAATTTTTGTCTATGGGAGTCTATTACAGTAATATGACTAAAGTCCTTTTTGAATTTATGACTTAAAAAACAAGGCAAAGACCCCTGGGTGGTTATAACTCTGAAACCATTGGTTCACTCTTCGGAATTACAATTTCCCAGGGGTTTTTTTCTTATTTTTAAGTTATAAATTCCCTGGACAACTTGTGATTCCGAAACTTTTATCATATCACTATCTAAAACTGGTACTTTACCTATACCTTTTATATCTCCCGAGGAATATTTAAACTTTACTAGCAAACTATAACCTTTAAAATCTCCTTTTTCAAATTGTAACGTATTTTACAAAAAATAACTGTAAATGCTGATTAAATATTTTTAATCAAAACTGTAATTATTAAGTACATAAATTATTTTATTTAAATAGAATAAAAAAAAAACAACAAAAAAAAAAGTCAAATGAAACTAATAAACATTGGATTACTTTGTATATACATATGTATGTATACATAGTAGACTTTTTTTTATACTGAAAGTTTTCTAACCTAATTTGATTTTCTGAATTTAATTATTGTGGAATTTATTCATTTTTCATCACCCTTTCCTCCCACAAAAACAAAAAAAAAAAAAAAAACAAAAAAATAATGTTTTACTTTCTATTAAAATATGCCATAAGATTATTTTCTTAATAAATTGCTTTTACGGTTAGATTATTTTTTCCTTAGATGATTATTACATATAATAATATTACGTAAAACATAGTAAGGGTGGGAGTATGTAATGTGGGATGTTGTGGCATTATTCATTACAGGAATGATTTAGAAAAAAGAAAAACAAGAAAAAGAAAAAAAATCAGAATGAATCTGTAATTGGGTGCCGACATAAAAAATTGTAAAAACTTAAAAAAGAATATTATTATTATAAAAGAAAAAGTCGTTTCGTGATTAGTTTGTTGCATACATAACTAGTGATTAGAAAAGTAAACTTATTTTTAGAGCTTTTGTCAATAATAGTTAATGAACGTTATTATAATTAGTTAGAGCTTGTAAGAGAGGGAAGCTTTTTAAAGGTTATTTGTTTGTTTTCAAGGAATCTAATAATTAGAATATGTCATGATCAGGTTATATTAAGGTAAAAGTGCATTGTATATTAATTTCATTATTTAAAGTCAAGAATTTGAATAAACTTATTTTACCGTTAGATTTAATGAGGAACATTTTGTGTAAGTAGATAGAAGAAGACATTGATTATGTTTTTAAGTTTATATTACTTTTATTGTTCATCAGTTAGTTGTTTGTTGGGAAAGTCAACTATAGGAATCAAAATCACAGAGTGGCCTTGAAAAGCCCTCGAATGGTTCAGTTAAATATGATTCTTTGACACAATATTTGTATTTATTTATTTAGAGTATCAAGAAGTGCGATTAAATTAAAAAAAACTTAATTAGTGATGAAAAACTTAAAAGTGATAAAATCCTTGTGGCGGAGGTTAATTACAAAATTGTTTATGTGTCTGATGGATTTTGAACACTTTTTGTGTTTTATGATTTTAAATGAGGATCGGTATTAAAATTAAAATAGATACATTTATTTTCTTAAGTTTGCGTAAATTTTACGTAAACCTAACGGGATAATGTCATACGCCTGTATTTCGTTTGCTTTTAGTATCATATGTCTAAGTTTTGTAAAAGTAGAGTTATACGTCTTTTACAGAAAATTTAAATATATGTTTATGTGAGATTCTGAGTTAAGACAAATTTTATAGTTGGTTAGTAAATCTGGATTATACGTTTTTTCTAAACTGTTTATTTATTTGAATAAGTATACAGACAAATGATAATACAGTAAAATGAAAATACAGGCAAATGAAATGCAGGCTTTTTAGTAGTAATCCAAATCTATCGTTTTTTTCAACTAAAACTATAAAACTAAAAGATAAATGAAAAATACGGCAAAGTATCTCCAGATATATAAATTAAAGTTTATATTAAAAATTTAATTAAGATGATTAAATAATTTAATTGAAAAACTTAATACAATAAAGATAAAATTATTGCAGACTCATATCATGGTAAAGAAATAAATTTTAAATTACTAAGACTTACTATCAGCCTCTATATAGAAAAATATTAATAAGATCCAGGTATTTCTGAACAAATACTTAAGATCTATTTGCAAAATATTCTGGCCAAAAAAATCAGTAATGAAGAGCTATGGCAAATAATAGAAGAGCAACCTGTAATAGTGCAGATTAGAAGACGAAAATGGCGATGAATTGATCATACAGTAAGAAGACACGGAGTGTCAGACGACCCCGCATAACATGGCGCACAACGGTAGAAAAAGAAATATTATAAAGCGGGAAAACTTGGGTGCACATAAAGCAGATGGAAAACAAAAAAATAAGATTCTAACCTTATGCTTCCAAAAAGGGTAAGTGAAGGACAAAAACAAAAAAAGGCTTACTATCAAGCGAATTACTAAGGTGAGTTGCAAGCGAATATTTAGAATATTTGAGATTTTATTTATTCAGTCACAAAAATCATAGAATTTGAAAGCATTCCTCAGACTTTAATATTAAACTAACAATCTATGATCCAGCTGTGAATAGGTATCATAAGTAAATAATAAAAATATATATTTGAGAATATTTTTGAGAATTTAGAAGGACTTTAATCTAAATTTAATTAAATAGGTACACAATTTTCTGAATCTCAAAACACATTTTGTGACTACTGAAAATTAAGCGTGCAAATTGAACCTATCTGGAAGTCAAAATTAATTGTCTTGGTGTATATTAATTCAGCGTCTATTTCAGGATTGAAAAATATTTATAAATAAAAATTAATATTAATATAACATTATTATTACACTATATTATTTTAAACAATAAAATATTTAAAGTCTGTATATTTAAAATTCAAGTAAATTTTATATTATTTTAAAAGATATGAATACATTTCTAATAAAAATTTAAAATAAAAAAAATTCATTAATATAAATGAGAATTTGAGTGAACGCCTTCCTTATTTTATTTGAATTACAAAAAAAGTCTAAAAGGAATATTACATTAGTGGTTTCTTTGTTTTGGGAACGTGAATTCTTTATTTGATATTTTATTTCTTGAAATTTTTAAGTACATATATATATATATAAAAGTATGTAATATGTATTTATAGAATCCTTTCAAAAGAATGATTTATAATACTGAACTGAAGAACTTTAGTCCTATATTAAATGCATATTAATAATGTACTGAGGTGGGGTATATATGAGTTTTTTAGGTTTTTTAGGAAAATTTTTAAACATTTAATTTCACATTTATTTATTTTATTTTAAATAATTTTAGATACATTTAATTTATTTAGTATAAAATTTTATTTTCAAATAATTTAAATGTCTGTACAATCATTAATTTAAATGTTTTATAAATTCTTAAAAATAATCATGAAAAACTTTTATAAATTCTTGATTTCTCTACATAAGGATTTTTCTATCTTTATCTGTTCAGTTAGGAGTAGTTCAGAACTTGGTTTGTATTTAAACTTTTCATTAGGTGCCAGAATTTAATTAAGATGCAAGTTGAAAAAGCATCGGGTGCCTCATACTTTTCCATGTATTTGGAAATTTTAGTAGAGACTGACATCTGAACTATTTTTTGACTTAAGATGTAGGGAACTTTAAATTGGGGCCTTAGGATAGACCGAATAATACATTTTTTCGCAAGGTCCAAATGAAAGCAAAAATATTATTTAAAATTAAAGATAGTTTTGAGAGTGGGCTTCAAGTTTTTGGGAAGATTCACTTGTAAAGTAATATCATTATACGAGTAATATGAATCAATTAACTTAAGGAAATTTGTTAAGGGATATTTAGCATCGAGTTCGGTAGTTGTAAGGGGAAAAAATTTTAACTAGGTAAAAGCGACCATCTTTAAATATTCCGACGAATTAAGGTATACTCTGAGATACTTAGATAGTTAAAATATTTAAATTATATACTTGGCACAAAATAAGATTCACAGCTTGTTGCATAGCTTTTAAGATAATCAAGTTAGTGATTTACAGTTATTTACAGGGATTACAGTTATTGCAAAGCTTTTAAGATAATCAAGTGAGAGATTTACAGTTATTTGTAGGAATTACAGTTATTTCAAAGCTCTTATGATATGAAAGTTAGGGATTCACAGTTATTTAAAGGGATTACAGTTGCTGCATAGCTTTTAAGATAGTAAAGTTAAGGATTTACAGTTATTTATAATATCATGAGGAAGTTTGTCTTCAAATCATCGATTATCTTATAAATAACCGTTTAAAGGAGAAATAATGACTTTCAAATAAAAACTTTTGATTCATGAGTTCCATTCCATTCTATTTGATTTATTTTCTTGCAACTTCTGTGACATTTAAATATTTTACTCAAACTTCTCTATGAATGACGTAGGCATTTAAATTATTTTGGTGTGCTCGTGTTATTTTATACATTTGAAAGGTGAAATTTATTGCAAAATTTGTACAATAACAACAACAACAACAAATTGAAACAATAAGAATTTCACTGAAAACAAAACATATGACATTTTTTTACATTATGTATGGTTTACAAAACACATATACGTATCTACAGAGTGTTACCAAATATAATCGGTTTAAAAAATTCAACATAAAAAAAAAACGTAAAACAATATTGTTGTCTGTTAGCTATAAATTATTTCATAGAAACATAAAAGGGGTGTGTAATTTATAAATGATATATGATATTTTTATTTTATATATTTTGCATTTGTTTTTTTGTATTTTGTTAAATTTTCTATTTTTCTCGCTCTCAGTTATTAACTTTAAATTTTAAAGTATCTAATATACTATACATTGGTATTATATTCTAAAGATATTGTTTTTTTTTTTTGGGTTTTATTCAAAATTTATTTCGAATTTATTTTTAAAATAAATACTGAAGTAAATTATGTACGTAATATACAGGACCCAAGAGATATTATATAACATAAGGGTTTTAACAAAAAAAAAAATCAATTGAAAGGGTTACAGAATCTCTACAAAAAAAAACAATAAGAACAAAAATAAGAACAAAATAAAAAATTCAAAACTTGTGGTGAAACTAAATACTAAATTATTTAAAATAAATGTTAAATATGGTTTAGAGGTTAATGTTAAGAAAAATTTTTATTGAAAACAGAAGTCATGTGAATTAAAAAATATGTTTTTAATAATTAATTGAAATTTATTTAATTTCATTTTTAATTCCAATGGTAGGAGTGAAGTCTAACAATGACTTCCAGCTAACCTCAAACAAACCCAATAGTGTAAGAATTTTACAAATTGAAATGAACCCGAAATGAATACGAACTTCTGCAATTGATCATACAAGGGAAAATTGAAGGTAAACGAGGTGTAGGAAGAAAACAAATGTCCTGGTTACGAAATATTAGAAATTGGACAAATATAAGAACGATAGGAAATTTAGTCCACACAGCATCGAATCGGGAAGAGTATGCTAATGTAGTTGCCACCATCCGTTAAATCATCAAAATTCGAAGGTACACGCTTACATCCAATAGTGGATTGGCAGTGGAAGAAGAAGAAAAAATGAACCCCTGTAGCTTGTAGAATGAAATAAATTACCGAACTTCTTAATGAATTAGGTAGGAAATGGGTTAGAGAATGACACATTTTAAAAAAAAAGTTGCGTGGCAGCTTCTCAGACCCACCCTATTAGACTCAACTCTTTTTTGTAAAATTTTAGATACTCAGCTTTTTTAAAAATAGAGTTGTGTTCAAAAACTGAAATTGTTCCGTAGCTACTCAAGCCTATTGATCAAAATGGTTCAATTTCTATAGAATCCAGGCTCTTTTCCTTTTAGTTTATAGTACGAACATACGAACGGGCACATATAGCTAAATGAGCTTACTTTTCGATTTAGATCCTATCCATAAATTTGAGTTTATATTTACCTTCCCTACTCCCACAGGTATTCCCACACAAAAACAAGCAAAACGTGGACGGAAATTTATGGTAAAAAGAAAGCCATTGTTTTTATCTTTGGTTTTCTTGGGTGTATGATTCAGATACTAATCTTATTTTGTATTTGGTTATTATACTTATTGTCTAAAAGTTTATTAATTATGTCCTTGGATTTCCACTAATTTCCAATTTAATTTAAATTGTTATCCTAATTCCAAATCTAATGAATTTTAAGTAATTATAAAAAAACAAAAACAGCTTTTAATTTTACTTTAAATATAATAAAAATAAAAAAGTTTAAAATAATTTATAGGCAATTGGATTTATTTGAAAATATCATTATTTTTATTTTAAAATATCTATTAAAACCATTCATTTGATCAAACATAGTTTTCCTTGAAAAATTAAACTCCTCAAACTTCTCATTATAATTAAATTCTAAATAAATTTATTAAATTTATTAAATTTTACTGTATAAAACGTATAAATTAAAGATATGAAACTTTTTTTTTAATATATTAATATTTTTTTTTACTGTTATATTATATTAGTATTCTTAATCCTTTTATCTTTTTTAAGTTTTCCCAAGAATTATATTAGCTTAATAGAATATAGAATAGTAAAAAATTTAAATGTCCTTGAACATTTTTCATTTTTCCAAAACCATAGTATAATTTAATTATCATTATATCATCATATAAAACTATGGCTTATAATCTTATGTTATATATCTGTTAGATATTTTTTATGTTTCTTTAAGACTTTATAAATGAATTTATAAAAATTTCTAAAATATAATTAAATAAAATTTTTTTTTCAACATTTTCAAATTTGAATATGTGAATATGAATAAAATTGAAAAAAGGAAATAGTTGCAGGCAAATAATTTTATGTCCTTAAAAATATATAGTAGATTTTTGGCTAGTACTAAAGTTGCTAATGACTTATAAATAAAGAAAGTCCTGACGCATCAATTTAATATTTAATTTATTTCAGCTTTCATAGTCCTTAAATGTTAACAATCCTTATTAGAAATGTAAAATGAAATGAGTTCAT
The DNA here is from genome assembly GCA_963082915.1 of Dolichopus griseipennis. Lineage (NCBI taxonomy): Eukaryota > Metazoa > Arthropoda > Insecta > Diptera > Dolichopodidae > Dolichopus > Dolichopus griseipennis. The sequence goes on from OY720442.1 coordinate 10,854,812, forward strand.
GAAAGTTGATGGCATTCTAGACTGCTTTCATAATCTAGAGTGGATTAAGCATTAGCCCTTAAATGAACAAATGAAGTTACTTTAAAAATTTATTAAATTATTTTAGCACAATTTAACATTCGTATTGTATGAAATATTTGTTTGTAGAGTAGTTAAGATATTATTGCTTTAATTAACGAAAGAACTTATTTTAGAGGTTAACTTTTTTTTGAATATCCAGGGATTATTCTTTAGTCCATGGTATCATGAGACAGAAAAACAGCAAAGACTGTTTTTTTTTTTAGATTTCCAAATTTTACATAAGTTGAACAGTGAGTGTATTACAGGTCCTACTAACTTATCTTGTTTCTTTCGAATTTTTCTTCAAGCTTTCGAAACTGAGATATTTTATACTCTATGGGTTATAATTTTATTTATTATTTTTTTATAAAAACTACAAGTTACTGAAATTGATTTTTTTGTACACTCAAGTCCAATACTTTTATACTATTGGACTTCATATAAAATATACAATTCCCCTATCTAACCAAGCCATAGCTATTGGGACTTGTATACTTCCTTTATATGACTTGTATAACTATAGCTGGAACTAAAAAGTATTTTTAAGATCAATGAAATACAACAAATATTGAATTTCATTTTTATTATTTTTTAAGGTGAAAATTTAAGCTCCGTAGTGCTCCGGTTTATTTATTTATGAGTTTCCTTTTTACGAGGGTTCTGGAAAGCATCGAAATAATCGATCAGGCCATGGAATTCTGATAATAATTCGAAAATCACCCAGAGTTTCTTTACGGGGCAGATCAGTGTAGTGCTCGACTTTAACCAACTAAAGCAACCCCATTTCTCAAACTAAACTTTGAATGAACCTTCAATTCAAATTTACTGTTAGTTGTGATCGATGTTAGGAAAGGAAATTCGGATTAAAAATTAAAAATTAGGAATCAAGAATTAGTAATTATGGATTAAGTTATAAAATTATTCTACAATTTAAATATATCTAAATAAAACAAATATGTATTTAAAAATATTTCCATAACTCTTTATTAAATATATATATTATATATATAAATTTATACATGTATACATTTATTCACAAATAAAATTACGCTAATATAAAATAAAAAATCATTTAATAATAAATAAATTCTACTTAAATAAAAAAAAAAAAAAATAAATAAAAACCAAAAAGAATAAATATCCCATATTCCATATAAACATTTTCAAATATATCCAAGGACCAAGATATATCTAGAAATGTCCCAGGTGTGAAAAAGATATTCTTTTCTTATAATATTTTCCCTTTTTATTTTGTTTTTATTGTTTTATTGTTTTTGTTGTTTATTATCAGATATCCTTTTAACACTTTAATTTCAAGATTATATTTAGGAGTTTGTTTTTACACAAGTTTTTCTCTAGGGATAAATTGAAAAAAAAAAAAAAAAATTTTCTTTCCCTTTTCCAGTAAAACAAAAACAACAAAAAATAAAAAAAGAAAAAATATTCCTTTCCTTTTCTTTTAAGCCTTTTTTTTTATAATTGATTTACAAAAGTATTTTTCATCTATATTCAAATTGATTTTTGATATTATTTTTGTTGTTTTTATTATTTTTGTTTTTTTTTGTTGTTGTAAAAAAAGGAAGAAAAGGATAATTCTATTGAAAGAATTTTTTTTCTTTTTTTTTTTTGAAAGTTTTTAGAATAAAAATGGACTTTTTTTCAAATTAAAATCATATAATATTTTATTTGTATACATATACATTTTGTGTGTACATTTATGTACTTTATATATATTGCTATATATGTATAGTTGTATATATATGGTATAAAGTTGTTTTTACATACATATGTTCTTTGTCCTAGTCACAATTTTATTTTTATTTTGCTATACCAGCATAAAATATCACCTTTACTTTATTTCTTTACTTTCAGGAGTGTTTTCCATTTGACTTTTCTGTATTTTAAATTGTTTTAAGAATTTTTCAATTTAATGTAATAATCACTAGTAGAATATTGGAATAATTTAAGCGTTGAATTGTTTAAAAAAAATAAAAGGAATATTTTAACAACTTTATTTAGCAAAATGAAATAAATTAACAACTGTTAACCTAAAAGTATGCAAAATATTTAAAATTTTATTTTTTTTTAAGATGTGTTTGATTTTGAAACTTAAAACACTTTGAATCTTAATGAGCTAATTATTACAATTTTAAACAAACAAAAAAAGGTAATTTGAAGTTGGTACTGGAAATTCAAGATGTTTGTCTTATGTGTGTGGTGCATAAAGTCTAAAAATTTAGTCTGCTATCAATAACTTTTATTTTTTAATATACTTGAATTACTTGGAATTGAATTGCTTTTTTTTTGAATTACTTAAATTCCAAAAACCAGTATTGAATGAGTTTAGTTAATCCAAAAAAAAAAATTGTATTTAATATTAATAACTTTAATATTAAATTTTTAATGAAATTTAAAACTTTATATGTTAACAAATTCGAAGCCACCAAATAATTAATTTTCATATATAAATTAGAATTCCCTCTTTCAAATTTTTTAAATTTTTACATACGAAAAAGTCAAATGGAAAACATGTTATTGTTTTTCTTTGTAAACACATTTTAATACCTTCTATTTTCGGGAACGTAGTTATTTTGAATAAAATAAATATTTATTTAGCTCTTAAAGAAAGTTGGTTATTTATTTTTCAAAGTATATCCACTTTGGAACTTTACGAAATTATGTTACTCCTTATTTCTTTCAGTTGAGTTCTATTAAAAAAAAAAAAAATACTCACAAAGGCACTGGTTCTTTGAATAAATTTGTTAAAGGAAAGTCAAATATTTTTATAACAATTAACAATATTCTGAAAAATATAGTTTAGTTTTTTTTTAAAGGACTAATAAGACTAATATCGTAAATTGGGCCAGAATTTAACAAATAAGGAAATAAAACTGACCTGACTAAGATATAATAATTGAGTTCTGATTTTACCTTTATCTGGAATGATAAGTGATTTCATTTGTGAAGTCAATGGATGACTTTATACAATTAAAAGTGTTCTAAATATATTCGAAATGCAAGAAATGATGACGTAATTAAGATAGGCAAATTAATTAATGGTATATATAAACTTTAACCCTTTTTTTAACATATTTTGTATTTTTTAAGAAATTTGGATTTGGTTAGAAACAAAAAGAATATTTTATTTGGACAATGTAAAGATTTAAAACTAGGGGAGCTCATGCTAAAGTGTTCAGTGAGATGCCAGTATTTGTTTGGAATACAATAAAATCTAAACTTCTTTAAAAATTAATATTTACTTTATTTTCAGAAAAACTTCTGGAAGATCAAATTGAAGGAATTTTAATCCTACAAGGATTTAATCTTCATCATGTAATTTCAGAGGAGTAATTACTAAAATTGAAATTTAGAACTTTTTTAATTCTTATGGATAATGTGGTTGATATAATTCTCAATGCAAACTGTACATTGGTAGCAAAAACCCAATCTTAAAGTTTAGTTTAAAATGTGGGTTTACGTGCTTTAATGCCTTCAATTCGTAAACTGTCAATGGAAACTAAATATGAGTAGGTGACTTCCGATGCTTTCTACAGTTTTTACTAAAATAAAAACAAGAGGCATAGTGGTTAATTGAGTAAAAAATCCAAATTTTCTCCAAATTTTCCCCGTTCCCCATAATCAAAAATTCCCAAATGACCTCCTCACAATCCTAAAATCCTTTACATTCATTTCAATGGATTTGAGCGTTCCATTCCGTCGCAAAAATATATTTTAAATTTATAAATTAATCTTAATTTTTTATTTGGAATAGGCGGAATAACAAAGTAGGGCGGTTTCCTTATTATCCCCAATAAAATCGATATGAATTTTAATTGATTAATTCATTTTAAATAATAATACATTATTTCTTTTATTTATTTAATATAAAACCATTTTAAATTTACTAATTTTTTATTCAAGGACCTTTGTTATAAAATACATATATAATAACCAATAGAGTTATTATATAATATCTTTCCTTAATTTTTATTTGGAATTATGTTTTCCTTTTTTGTTCCTTTTGTTTTAATTTTCATTTTAAAATAAAAAAACAAAACAGATCTTTTAATTTGTTTCTGTATTAAGATTATTTACTTTTTCATCAAAAACTAATCAATTGATTTTGAATTATTCATATACACCTTATCCCAACAATAATGGACGAGATAAGAAAAATTTTAAAAAATTAAAAGATGGGAATATGAGGAGGGATAGGAAAGCATTGTTGAGTGGATACGTCCTCTAAATGGAAAATTCATGGCACGAATTAATTGGCCTATGAATATATTTGTTTAAATATAAAATGTATATATATATATGTACATGTATTTGTTTTAAACAATATAATTTTAATATGATGTTTTATTATATTGAAATTACAGGGTGTATAAAATTGCAGAATAACTTTTAATAATTAATTTTAAAGAAGGAAAAAAGTTTAAATCAATGAGTTTATTTTGATAGTTTTTAAGTACAAAGTTTTTTTATAACTCCGTATATGATTTGCGCAATGATTTCTGAGCAAAGTTGTTCTATAAAAATTTTAGTTCCCTGTAATCACTCCGGAAAATTAGCAAAGGGAATGAAATTATATCAAATTAAAATTTAGTTTTATGAATAATTATTTTAATACTGTAATTTATTATTGTAGAACTTAGGTACAAATATTTTATTTGGAATTAAACAAGGTCTTCTGTGAATGTTTAACATGATTATTCTTTTTCGATTACGATATCAACCATTGGATTTAAATAACTACTATTGGATATAACTTGAAAGTGAATTAAATCCAAAACCTTTCATTTTTAAGGAATCTCTACTGCTACCATTGGCAGACGAATCCTCTTATAAAAAAGTAAGAATCCTTTTATAAAAAACAAATACTATTTTTCTAAAAACTTTTTAATTTGTATACCGCAGATGTGCTCTCGGTATTCTTTTGACCAAATTTTTCCGCCGATTACCCACAGTTCTTGCAGAAATTGCTTTACATTTAATTATTGAGAATTATTCAGGAGTGTTCAACCAAAACTCAAATATTTATTTTATTCTATAAAAAATGTAATATTGTTATAAAATTTTTAACCATCCTGTAATTCTCCAGATTGTTGCTCTCTTTTTGGTATTATATCAGAAACATTAATTTGGGTGAGGTTTTAATGGATTCCCCATTTTAAATTTAATATTATCCATAAATTATAACAAAAATATTTACGGAATTATTTTTATCTGTAGATTAATTTTTTCATAACAACAGAGGAAAAAATACGGTATTGAAATCACAGAAAAGTAATCGATAGTGAAGTGCCTTCGCTTTGACTCGAGATTCTAGATTCAAATAGTTGTACTCGAACTTCTCTTTTGAATCAAATTAGAATCATAAATATATATACTTTTACTAATGTTACTCTCTACACTGTGAAATAACGTTAAGAAATATAATGTTAAGAGTCTGTAATCAATTTAATTAGAAATGAGTACAATGTGTAACTGAATGTTAAAGGACTCGTATAATGAAAATATTTCAATAAAGTCAGTTTTAAATCTGCCAGTACGAAAAAATCAAGAGGTGAACAATAAGTATAAGTGTTTAATATTTTTATTGGTTCTTTCGTCCTTTAATTTCCTAGGGGAATCCCAATTCATTGAACCAAATTCATTTTAAAATTATAAAAAAAAAAAACAAAAAAAAAAAAATAAAAGAATAAAGATAAAGATTGTAATTGAATTATTTTAGATTAATTTTAACTTAAAATGAATATTAAATTTAATTAAAATTGAAAAATTTCTCTTCATTTCATATTTTTTTATTAATAAAAATATTGTTAATTAAATTAATAAAAGTATCTTTTATATAATAAAAAAAAATATGTAAAAGATTATTAAATTAAAAACTTTTATTAGTAATTTCTATTTAATGGTTAAAAATATGGTATTAATTAAAAGAAATATGGTTTTAAAATAATAAAATGATCAATAAATCCACAACAGTGGAGAGGATGTAATAATCAATGAATTAAAATCGTATAAAAAAGATATTGAAAATTTAAATTTCAATTCAAAATGTCGGACTCATAGTACAGGATCAAATTGAAAGTTGGATAGTTGAAAGATGAAGTGGGTTACCTAGTTAGCACCAAAATCTTGATTGAAATCCTTGTCTAAAAGAACCAAATCAAAGAATTAGTAATTCCTAGTACTAATCATTTATTAGATGGAAAAGAAGAAGCATCAAAGATTACAATCGTGTTTGGAAGGACATAAATATAATCAACGTTTATTAGGTAAAATATGGGATAAACAGTTTCTGGGTTATTTGCGATCGTTTATTAATTAGAGTAAATGCTATAATTTGAGTATTATGCATTTGAAGCATCAATCGAGTACCTGGTGCCTCGTCGATTTCCCTAAATAGACACTGAAGTCAAATTTCATCACTAACTATAGAGATAGATTTTCAGATTATTCAGTAAGGATAATTTGAATTAATGCCTACCCTCAAAGTTTGCCAATGTGAACAAGGAGTGCGACAGATTTTGAATTAAAAGATGGCGAAAGATGGTCTATAGTGTTGATTTGTTTCCTAGAGTTGGTAATTTATAAATGTAAGCTCTTAAAAAATTTTGAGAAGCTCTTAAAATATTTTTGTATGGTCTTAAAAAATTTTGAGAAGAACACTTCCATCTTCATGACATCCCACAAAATTTTTCCCTTTATCCAGCCTTATTCAAAATTCCCAAATACTTTTCCAAATGTACTTTCCCTGCTTTCTATTTAAGGTCCATTCCAAATGTGGTTTTAAAAAAGCTGATGTTTTTGTTGCTTGAAGCCCTTTTGTCGACCCAGATGAACGTACAATTCTTCTGGGTGGATTTCGATGCTTTTGATCAACCCTCGAAAAAAAATTCAAATTTATGAGAAATCGCAATTTGTTAAAAATACCATATTTGAAGCCTCTCTTTTTGCATGGGGAAGGAAGCCTGCCCGTGCTCTAAACAATAATATTTTTCATTTGAAGTTAAATATCACCTTCATTTAATTTACTATTAAAGTTCCTATTATTTAGGCATATACATCTCAAGTATTAAAAAAAAAAGTCAAGGCATTTTCAAAGAAAAGCTTCAAAAACGAAATTTAATAAAATTAATTGGAAAATTTGATTCAATATTGACTTGTTCCAACGTTTTCAAAAAAAAGTTTAAGTAATTTGTTAATTTACCTTACATTTTCCTTTGGGAAAACCCTACAAATCCCTCCTTACAAATTCCACTCATTTTTAAAAACTCAAAATGTTTATAAATATAAAATTATTTTTTAATATTCGTGGGTGTCGAAGTGCTTGGGCGATTGTGTTATTGGAGAGTTCAATGTATTTAATGCAAGGTAAGACTTTCATTCTGTTCCTATTAAACCAATTTTTTATCACTTCATTTTTAATTTAAAATTTTATTAGTTTTTTCACTGAAAGTTTTTTTTTTGATTATTATATTGGCCACGTCAATGAGTTGGCAATTTTTTTCTTTAAATAATAATATACGAAACTTTTTTTGCATAATAATTTAAAAAACATTTTTACTGAGAAAAGGAAGAGATTCACGGTGGAAAAGCAGGGTGAAGGGCAGGGGGGTTTGAATAATAAAATGAATAAAATTAGTTGGTTTATTAGTGGGTTCATTGATTCGATTCCACCTTTTCTTAACATTGAATTATGAATAATAATTTCAAAGGTCGTGGTTTGAATTAAAACGCGAAAGTTGAAGACAGAAGGGATGGATGGGTAGGAAAAATTAAAAAATAAAAATTTATTTTGATACTTTTTTCAATTTTTAAGTTTTTTTTTAAGTATAAGAAAATAGATTACGAAAGTTGAAGTTTTCTTTGTTTTGATTTTCCTTTCCATTTTCTTTTTCATAAAAATTCCAGTAATTATGAAAATTTTTTCTTGAACAAAAGTAGTTTATAAGGATAATTGTATATATACGTCTGTACTGTATATATATATATATACATATATATATATATGTATAATAAAATATTATAAATTAAATTAGAATATTGTTATGAAAATTCGAAATTATCGGTAATTAGTATGTATGAGATAAAAATGGAATAAAAAAATGAATATGTTTTTATTATATTCAAGGTTTTTCCAATTTTCCAATTTTTAAATTAATGATTTTAAGTGGTTTTTTTTTTTTTTTTTTGAAAGTTTTTAATACTTTTATTCTTTTACACCTTTTGAAAGTTGGAACTATTGTAGAACACTAAATTTAATAATAAAGTGGGGAAAACATTTATACATTGTAATACCTTTATTATTGAGTGGAATAAATTACGAAGGACATTAGCATATAAAAATTCACAAAAACAAAAGGAAACTTTTTTTTAAAATGGAAATTAAATTTGGTATAAATTAGATATCTTGAATTTTCTTTTTATCTTAAAATGTTTTAATTACCTTGACCTTGTTCTTCGAGTTTTCTTAGTATTTTAAAATTTAAATATTAATTTAATTTCTTTAATATTTTTGAAATTTAGTGAAGATTTTTTAAGCGAATTTTTCTAGTCTGAGTTTATATTAGTAGATACTATGGGGGATAGGTGGGGGATAAAAAGACTAATCAAGGTTATTTAAAATTATTCTATATTATCATTGACTTTGCAATGTGAGGTTAAAGTAAATATCTATATGAGAAAATTTTGGAAGCTATAGTTGTTTCCAATATATTTGTAAATAGTGGAGCGTTCCATAAACTCTGTTTAGTAAATCCTTTTTTAAAAATCTTATATTAGAAATTTGGTTATTAGAAAATTTGGTTTTTATTGAAAAATCGAGTCGTAGCACCCAAAAAGTTTGCATGTCGTAAACGAAATACTGGTATTTGTAAAAATAAACAATTTTAGTGAAATTAAGAAGTTTCCATAGAGCACAGGTGAGGGGCAGGGGGACTGGAATATGTTCCCATATAGATATTAAAGGAAACTAATGGTTTCTTATTTCTTTTGAAATATCTAGTTTTTAAGGATTTTAAAGTTGAATACAAAATCAGAATTATCAGCATTTTCCGGCCGGGATTTTCATTTACTCGGGATTTTCACCTCAATCCATTTGTTTCTTTTATTATTAAAACTCCCACATTTTTGTAAAATCGAATTAAAGATTGTGCATAAATAAAGCAATAAGAAGGCTTTAAGAGCAATTCAAACAAAATCAAAATTTTGAAAATAGGATTGGTACGAGTTGAAACAGGGGAAGCATAGCTTTCAACCTTTATTGTGCAATCAATTCTGGAGGTTTTACGTTTAACTCCTAATTTACTTACTTAATGACCACGTCTAGTTTACGTACTGAATTATTCAAGAGTAGTATTTTCTTTGTAAGAAATATTAGTTTTATTACCCAAAATGATGTGGCGTTCCTACTAGCTTCTAATCCAACTATTCTTTCATTAAATTTATATTACACTATATATTATATTAAGTACTTATTATCTTAATCAAAAGATTTTATATTTTTTATATTTTAAATTCTATATTATTTGTATAAATTCAAAAATATTATGCTTACTTATTAATCTGCACTCTTTATAAATTTAAATTTATTAATATAATGTTACCTATTAATTTTAAATTATAAAATTCAAATTTTAAGTTAAATAATTTACTTTGAAGCCATGTTAGTAGAATAAATTTTGAACCTTAATATAATTTATTATTCGAAAAATTTAGTAAAACACTCTATATAATATCTAAATATCAATAATGTATTTATTTTTTAATATTCTAATACTATTATAATTATTGATTTTATTTTAATATTTGGTTTAACCTTTATATCATCGATAAATATTTTATGAAATTATGTTGAAAATAAGTAATAATTATGAAAAATTTAATATTATATAATATCTTTTTGTATCTAATATTAATGTATATATGGAATATATAATTTTAAATAAATTATAATCACTAAAATTTATAATTATAATATTATATACATAATTGCAAAATATTTGTGTATAATTTTCTAGGAATGTTGGAGTGAAATTTTTGCAAATAAGTAGGAGTAAAGTATTGTTTTCATAGATTAATATATATTAGTTATTAACTTACTTTTAAATACTTTATTAATTTTAGTACAAACCTTTCAGAAATTGTTTAAAAGTAATTGATTGGAATCTGTATCAAGTGGCTTAAGTTTTCAGCCTCTTGTAAATTAATCTACATAAAATTAGGCATCTGTATAATCCCACATAATAATTAATAAGTGTCCAACACATTTTTGAAGGAATATTATTAATTTTAATCAAGACTTCTATAATATTGGTAAAATGGTACTTAGGTACAGTTGTAAGTACCATTACAAGTACTCATTACTTTTTTAAGTCCAAGAATACATTTGATTTCGATATTTACAAAATGTAAGTATAAGTAAAAGAAATAATTAAGAATACTTGAAATTCCCAGAAAGTAATTAAATTTTGAATTTAATTACTTTTGTAATTGTTTTTGATACTTAAGTATTTTCGAGTAATTAAGTGCAACGAAAAATAAGAATCAAGAATTCAATTATTTTTTAAGTACCTATTAAAGTATTTTGTAAATATTTTTCTTTATGAAGTCGAATTAAACTCAAACCCAAGTAATTAAATTTAAAATATAATTACTTTCTGAGAATAACAAGTACTTTTACTTAAATCTTTTAATTTTTGTAAGTATTGAAATCTAATTAATACCGGTACTTGACAAATTAATGAGGATCAGGTAATGGTAAAGGTAATTGCACTGGTACTTGAAATGTACAGGGCTGCCCTAACCTAATTTCAAGTGACAAAATTCAAATCCAAAAGAGGAATGTACAAAATTTTTTAAATTTCTCGAAATTACCATGTATTTCAATGATGAGCAAACATAAACAAATTATGCAACCTATTTGGTGTTGGATCAAGTAGGCCCTTATGTTAATTCGGTTTTTAAAGCAAGATAGTGAGCTTTTCGAAATGTATATAAATTTCGGCGAAATGACTTCTATACTCAGTGACTTATTATTTTAATTTCCACATGTTGTATAATTAAATTAGAATATGTTAGATATATATTTCTATACATTTTTATAGACTTTATTTAGTTATATAAAATAATATATGATAACGGATATACGATTAAATGATAATAATGCACTTAAATGTATCTATGATAAAATACGCTTCCTGATTAAAATTAAAAAAAATAAAAGAACAAAATAAAAAAAAATTTAATAATTGAAGTATGTTAATCAGGAAACATCTCTATTAATAGTTAGTTAGAAATATATACATATTTATATATGTATTTTCTATTTTAATAATGTACTGAAAAAGATTAAAACAAAAGATAAAACTTAATAACATTGTTATAAACATCACTCTAATGTTACTTGTATATAACCTTATATACTATAATTATTATTAATTTTAATATTTTAAATATTTTGTTGGTATATGGTCTAAGTTATATACATACTTAAATTTATAATTTAGAAATTATTTACATATATATTAAAATTCTAGCTATAGTACTTTAAAATTTTATAATAATAAATCAGGGACGGAACATCTATTTATGAATGAAGGTAAATAAAAAAAATGGCAGAATTTAATTTATAAACTTTTTACAGCAGACTTTACTATTTTAGGACTTAAAAATTTTATTTGCTCATTATTAAAGTTATTATTATTATTAAAGTTCCATAATTAGAATTTTTACATTTCCAATTACATTTTCAAAAGAAGCATGAATTACTAACTTTGCCAAGAAGGAAATCGTAGCCTAGAAGTTAAATAAAGTTTTAAAACTTGGTAAGCTAACGATATTGGGAAAAAAAATATCTACAGCTAATTTATAATGATTAAAAGATATATTTTTAATTTCATAATAATACATTAAGTTTATAATTGACTTAAACTTAGCAGAAAAGAGTACACATTCGCTTTCCAACAAGTAATTAAAAAATTCTCTATGACCTGTCACTGGTAATTAAATTATACTATAACAATATTATTATGATGTTAGTGAAATTATTTATGTAAAATAATGCGTGACATTCAAATATCTTAGACAATCCTGTATGAAAAGTATTTCCTGCAACCCTGATTTTACTGTTCATTAGAATTCCTCTTGACATTTCCATGATTTATAGATCTAAATATTCAAAATATAAATTCAATTTTCTATTAACGGAAATTATTGAATTCTGATAAATATAATATTAAATTTTAAATCATTATCACTTATATTAAATGCCAAAATTTAAAATAAATATTTCTTGAAAGAAAATTAAAGTTTAGAAATAATTCGCCATATTGCTTTTATTTTAAATATAATGAAAATAGTTAATATTTATAACTAACGTTAATAGTACTTGATTACAAGTATTTTGGCATAGGTCCAGTCAATGATTACTATAAATTAAATTATAATTTTAAGAGTGGCGCCATTCAAATTTTGTTCGATAATTTACAGTACTTAGTTTCAGTTTAAATGTCCCGCCTGACTAATTTACTGGCGGTTTAAATTATCCATTAAGAAGAAAATAGCGAATGTATAGTAGTAATGTAATTACTTTAGGAGTACTTCTTAATAATTGTTAAATGAAAAACCGAAGATTCTAGATTAGAACTCTGATATTATTTTGAAAGATTGTTTAATTTCCTCTGCTTCATTTTTCTATTATTAATTTTTAATGCGAGCTTTGGCCATGCTAGTTTCGTATTCTCCTGCATATCAAATGTTCTTATACCTTGGACTTAAACTTTAATTTTACTTTGTTAACCTAAAAAATAATTGCAGTAAAGTTGTACAACAAATAATTTATAATTAATTTTGTTATGTAGCCTCTTTAACACAAATAATTTATTTTATTTTATTTAAATATTTACAACATTATTAATTACATTATAAAAATTTATTCGTCGTGTATAAGTACTCATTAAATTTATGAACACATTATTTATGAGTACTTTAAATTAAATCAAATTATATTAAATTTAAGTAAAAAATAAATAAATATTTAAATTTTTAAAAATAAACACATTTAAAGTAATTAACACCATTGATTATATACACAGTAACCAATATTAAATAATTATACAGATACAGTATATAAAGTATATTATATAATAGAGTACATAGAGTTTTAACATTCTAATTAAATACAACGTTTGAAAATTTAACGTGTTATTTATTAAACTGTAATTATAATTTACTTTATTTTAAAATATTCGTAATTATAACACTGAAATTCATATAAATTAATATGTTAAAAGGTAAATAAATTATTATTTAAATTAGTTTGTGTTTTTTTTTGTATTATTGCATGTTTTTTATTGCATTATATACATTATATATATATGCAATTTATAGTGTTGATTTTATTATTAAATAATAGTAAATTAGTAATAATTAAATGATATTATAATAATATAAATTATATACTATAATAGTATTTTAATATTATGATAATTTTGAGTTTAAATATATTTATATTATATACTTTTAATTGAACTTGCCTGTGTCTATGGCTTTATTTTTCATTCTGTCAGTGTAGTGATACATTTATATTAGAAATCTGACCATAAATTTAAATGAATTGTATGGTTCAGTGGTTAGCAAAGTGGCTTAGGGTGTAAATAGATCTGAGTACGATCCTCCTTAACAGACAAAAATTTTTTTAAAGACAAAAGTGTTTTAATATAGAAGTAAATTGCTGGATTAAGATTAACAGAAAGAAGAACTGTCTCCCATTTCAGCAATTTACTTTTATATTAAAACACTTTTAATGCAAAAGATCTACCATCAATTTTTGGTTAATGAAAATTTTCAACATTTTAAGGTTAAAAGTTTTGAAACATTAAAAGAACTGTTTCTTATACCAGCAATTTACTTTTATATTAACACCATAACAAATTCCCAAGATCTACCTTCAATTTTTTATTTTCTACATTTTAGGGGGCTGGTACTACTTTAATAAAAGTATATATTGAAAAAAATATTTTTTTTTATTTTATTTTATTTTAGGTCGAATTTTAGGATTTTAGTTAGAAAATTAAAATTCTAAACTAATTGTGGAGTACTGCACAGATTTTCAGATCTTTCTCCGAATACCGCATTGTGTTTTTTTTTGAAAATGTTAAGAGTTTGGAATTTCAATTTTATAAATACTTTATTTGTGGGAAATTTTAAGAACAGAGGTTTTATTAGCTGTTCCCTTGGATAATATTGATTTAATAAAAACTTCAATAATGTAAAAAAGAATCCATGAAATATTTAATTTTCTTATTACTTTTGACAAGGTACAATGATTACAATTTGAAGATTCATATTATTTTACTAAAAAGTTGAAAAAATAACAAAGTGACGTTACACGCATTTAAATATTTCTGTGATATAGAATTTTTTTTAGTAATTTCAGGTTATTTTGATTTCATAAAAATATTAGAGAAGTTTCGAATAGAATAATCTGCAATTTGAATCAGTCAGAATTATTTCATCTAAAGTGTTTTATTAATTTTATGACGCGGTGCAATTAAAGCATATAGTAATTCGTCATAATAAGAGAAATAGCTTCTAATTCCAAAAATTTCATGTTCGATGTTATTTTTCGCTGCAGGGTCAGAACTCTCACTTATAATGCAGTTGGAGTCCCTAAGCAGTCCCACTAGGAGTTCTGACCCTGTACCTATTTTTCATTCTAATATGGGAATTAAAGTCTATAGTCTACGGTCGATTTCAGTTCAAAAACTGTTATACTGGATGAAAAAATGTAGAATAGTAAAATTTGAAATCAGTTGAGGTCTAATGGCAGAAGCAATCTACTGTCATAAAAACCTATTTTACTAAACTCCTTTAAAATCCTTATTTCTATTACAAATGAGAAATAACACTTATTCTTGAATTTCACGTGTTAGGCTTTATATTTCATTATTAGGTCGTAATGACATAGGCTTTATTGCAGCCCGCCTTTACTTTATTTGTTAAGGTAATTTAAAATAAACAACACAATGAGAGTACTGAAGTAAAGTAGCAATCAATTCTTAAATAATCTAAAGGCAATATTAATTTAAGGTTATTAAAAGCTAATTGAAAGATCGTTTCCTACAGACATTTACTGTATTTGGTATTCAGTTTAAAATAAATACAATATTTTTTCATAATTATAATTAGAGACACAGAAAATAATATAATCCAACTTTATATTCACATCTATTTATTATTTCAAAATTTTAATATTATGATTGAAAAGAACAACTTAACTATAACTTAACATTGCCCGGGTATGGGTTTTATTTGGGGCTGAGTATGTTAACCACCAGTTTTTTTAAAAAATTTAAGAGACAAGTTTTATGTGAAGTCATTTAAACATCAATACAAAATACTTTGAATGAACTTTCATCTAATATGAACATGGCATATGTATTGAGTTACAATTAAAAGGGCGTATAATATTCAATCAAAATTAACATGGCGTATGTACCAATTTCCTAGAAAAAAATTTATTAAAAATATACTGAATGTTATTTTGAAAATATAATTACTTTTATGAAATTAATTTATTCTTTAAAGAATTTTTGAGTACATCAAAGCAATAAAATACAGTACATAATTTGTTTGTACAACATTTACAAGCCACATACGCTGATATAAATATATGTTAATAGAGTATTTTAATATTTTTTAAGTAAAGTTTTTCAATTCATGTCCCATTTTCTATACATGATTGGATCTCCGCAGTCCATCAAAAACTTTCAATTTTATTATACTTTTGGTTGCATACTTTTTAAACAAATAACTTTAAACTTTTTAGAAAATTTTTTTATATACAAACCATAGATGTTTTTCCTAGTTTTCATTTTGTTTTATCCTTTCTAGAGTATGGAATTTAAATAGCGGTAAAAAAGGACATTTTATATTTTCTTTTATTTTTTTGAATTTATTTTATTTTATACATAGATTTACATATGGAATCAGGCGCTTTTATATGTTCAAGCATATGAATCTTTTCTTATATACTAGTACAGTACTTAATATGTACTCGTAAAGTACTTTTGTACTTGTTCATTTGGTGAATGTAAAAATGACGCACCATAACATAATTAAAAATCTGTTGGTATTTACCAATTTTAAAACGACCATGTTATATATAATATGCATATGTAGTTGGTATATAACGGGACCCAAGTAATATAGGACCAAAAATTTAAAATTCTAAATAGGTAAAAATTGGATTCAAATAAAAATTTAGAGCATATATTTTTACGCAAAACAACTTTTTATGGACATTTTATAGGTGAATAAATTAAAAATTTTAAATTGAATGCAATAATTTTTATACTGGATTGCACATTTAATTTGTGTATGTAGAGGAATGATAATTAAAAATAAATTTTGTTTTGTTTTTTTTTTTTTTTGATTTTTTCCAATTTTAATTTAGTGGGAAAAGACTTTGACCAAAAATCCGTAATTATAAGTTGTAATTACAAGCAAAAAAAATAAAATTCAAAAATAAAAGAAATAAACATTATAAATAGTCAGCATTATTATTTTTGGGTTTCACAACATAAAAATAAGAAAAATAACAAAATAAAAATAATACCACATATTTTAGTATTTTATGGGAATGTGTTTTATACGGATAATTATTAGAATATATTTCTAATTTTTGAGTCTTTTTGTTCTTAATTTTTGAGTGGTTTTTTTGTTTTGTGTTTTACAATTCAGGTTAACAATAATTTGAGGACAACAAAATTAAAAAAAAAAATAAAACTTACAATAATCAAAATTTAATTTGTAGTAAGCAATAAATTTTGTTTGTAATTTCAAATTAAAAGAAGAAAAACATAAAAATACAAAAATTTTGATTAGTTTTTCATCATTTTACCACAAAAATGAAAAAAAAAAACCTTTGTTAAAAATGAAACATATTTTGTAATTATAAACTTAATCATTAATATTACATATAGATTTTCCACAAAATAATTGGAATTTTTGTGAAATGAATTGATAATTATTAGTTTTACACATTTTCCAATCAAATTAATCAATAATCACTCAAACAATGCAAATAGCCTAAAACTATGCAATTATAATAGAAAATAGGGGTGAATTGTAGTTTACCACATTTTTCCTAAAGATTTAATTTTATAAATTAAAATATAAAGTATGCTTCAGGTAAAACGGTTTTGGGTGATGTTAATTAAGTTTAAAAATATTTGTGGTAAGTCATAAGTTTAAAATTTGAGAGAGAGTCTACTCATTCATTGGTTTAACTCATATGTTGAGCTATATAAAAAGTCTGAAATTAATCAATAATCATTCAAAATATGCAAATAGCCTAAAACTATTCAACTATAATAGAAATAATAAGGTGAGTTGTAGCTTATCACAATTTCACCTTAAGATTAATTTTATAAATTAAAAATATAATTAATGCTGAAGGTAAAACGATTTTGAATGATCTTAATTAAGTTTAAAATTTTGAGTCAACTAATATTATTGGTTTCAGTCATATTTTGAACTATACAAAAAAGCTCAAAAGTTAAGCTAAAGCTTAAAATTTTAGGTGTACATTTTTTCAAATCAAATTAATCAATAATATGGTTTAATTTTATAAATTAAGAATATAATTTATGCTGCAAGTAAAACAGTTTAGAATGATGTTAATTAAGTTTAAAATTTTGGCACTACTAATATATTGGTTTAACTCGTATCTTGAGCTCAGATTATTGGTTTTAGTCATAAATTTCAATTGGCTCAGATTTGAATTGAGTTTTAAGTTTAGTTGAAATTTAAGATGTTTACAAAGCTGCTTTCTACTTACATTCTGAATTAAGTATGGGTTAAAATTTTTAATGAGATATTAAAAGAATGAAAGCATGTACTTAACTCTTAATTTCTAATAACTCTTAATTTTTTTTCAGTATTATTCAGAAATTAGGTTGAAAATAAAAATATACTTTTCAGATTTAATATGTTATTACGTTACTATAGTTGTTAAATGTGTGGAATTGTTTCATAGATTTTTCTGCTTAATCAATTATGTCACTAAACTATTAAAGTATATTTCTGTATTTGTTCAAATATGTGATTTTATTAACTTAAATATGTGATTTTATTAACCTACTTAAATTTTCCACTTAAATTTAAGAGGAGTGAAATATTTTTTTGTTTTTTTATCTAATTTATTAAATCAAATTTTCTTGATCTTCCCTGATTTCGATTTGTTACATAACATTACATTTCTTTGAAAAATTTAATTACTTTAATCTTTAACTGTTGTTTGACCAATGAATTGGAAATTTTTAATTAAATTTCTTAATAAATTTTGTTAATAATTTTACAAAACTATTTCTTAATTCTTTTTAAGTGATTCATCATCAATACATATTAGTAATCAAATTCCCATGATATTAGTTTTCAATTGAATTTTTGGATTTCTTTTTAAAACACTTGAAAAACTACAGACTGAAATATGAAAATGAAATTAGTTAAATATTTCTTTTGATGTCATGGAAGATAGAAAAAAATTGAAAAAGTGTAACATTAGAAAATTTTGTGTGATTGCGACCGCGACCGCATAACCGCACAAAAAATTGAGAATAACAGTGCTACAGCTTCAAATCACTGCTTAAAAAATTATTTAAACCATAATTTTGAATTCAATTCTAATTATATTAAAAATATTGCATATAATATAAATTTTTAAATATTCTGGAAAATGGGGCAATCCTTTAGTTTATTAATCAAAGTCAAAATCGCTCCTAGTACAAAATTTGGGAGCGTTCCAAAATCTCGGTTTAGTAAATCTTTTTATGTTAAATCTCGTTTTTAAAAAATCTCATTTTTAGAAAATTTCGTTTTAGAAAATCTAGTTTTTTATTGAAAAATTTGCTTTTTAAGAAAATCTATTTTTTAATTGAAAAATTTGTTTTTAAGAATTTTTGAGTTGGATACAAAACCAGAATTATCACCTTTTTCCAGAACATAAAAAGAAAGGATTTTCTAAAAACAAGATTTTCTAAGCGAGATTTTCTAAAACGAGATTTTCTAAAAACAAGATTTTCTAAACGAAATTTTCTAAAACGAGATTTACTAAACCGAGATTTGAGACCTAACCCACAACATTTGTTTAAAATTTTCCAGGAATTTTGTTTTTAAAGTTCCTTACAAAATTAGGTAATTGCCCGCTTTTCCAGAATATTTATACGAGATTTGCTATTAGGGTGAATATTAGTAGAAATATTTGAATTAATATTTAAATGTCTTATATTACTTGCCAAATTCAACTCACCTAATTTTCAGATTTTTTTTCAATCTTTAACATTTTATTTAAATAAAATTTTACTCAGAATTAGGAAAATAGGAAAATCTTAAGTATTAAATGACTTTAACATAAAATATGTTAGGCGACAGTAATTGGAAATTTTTTTTTTAAACTGGATAAAAATTTTCATTTAAAAATTTTCATTTAAAAATTTTTAACGATCAAAAACTGCTAATTTTAAGTTTCAACTAACTTTCATTTCCTAAATTTACTAAAATTAAATTTTAAAAGTTTGAATGTTTTGAAAAAATAAAAAAGGAAAGAAATAAAATTAAAATAAAAAATAATTCTAAGCACGAAACTAAAGTTCTACATTTCAAAAAACTAAGTTTTTTGTTTTTATTTCATAAAGTTTCGTTTTTAGTTGATATCCTGTTATTTACTTTTTGTTTAAATATACAGGGTGTTTTATTATATTATTATATAGAAACCATGTAGTAGTATATTAGAGGTACAAATGTTC
The DNA here is from genome assembly GCA_963082915.1 of Dolichopus griseipennis. NCBI lineage: Eukaryota > Metazoa > Arthropoda > Insecta > Diptera > Dolichopodidae > Dolichopus > Dolichopus griseipennis. The sequence continues at coordinate 10,874,692 of OY720442.1, forward strand.
ATAAGCAGCTAATAAACAAATAATTTAATTGAATATTAAAACTCGCAGATATAGAAAAACTTTATAATTCAAATACAAAAACAAATGTTCTATTGACTTTTAAGACTTTAGTTTATGTAATAAGGCATAGTAGTATCCCATGTAATATTTGTTTTATCAAAATCAATATTAGAATTTATTAGAAAATTTTAATATGTGCAAAAACAGGTGTTGTAGCCTTAAATAAACAGTTAAAAACGGTGCCGTGATATAACGCCATATGTTATAAAGCCTTAATGGCCTTATGACTCTTTTGAGTGTCTCATAAAACCATAATCGCGAAATTTTTTAATATGGCTTTAAATCACACTCGAATAAGTCATAAAGCCATAATGGCGTTATGACTCACTTCAAAGAATTTTTTTTAGGAAAAAACAATAGAAATATTATTATTTCGAAATTTATAATTTGGTGACAAATATACCTTCTATGCGTAGCCAGTGTCATTGATTTTGTAACCGATTATAAAATCTTTCCTAATTCAGAATCTCTCATTACATATATACATATATAAATATTCTGGAAAAAGCGAATACCCTAATTTTGAATCCAACTCTAAAATCCCACCCATAACGTATATATAATATGCGTACATATTCTGTAGAAGGCGTAGAACTCTGATATCGTCGAGGTCTGCCCAGCTATCCGCGAACGCGGCTAGTCTGCGTACTGCGCGGCCGCGAACAAGCGCGCGCGGCGGCCAATACCTGCCTACTTTATACCCTAATATTCACCTTGTACATATTCACCGTGAGCTATATGTATTATGAGTAATTGCTTAAAAGTATTAGAACAGGATGTAACTGCAAATGTACCATCTATTAGCTTGTTCCGTGGTTGATCTATTGTCTATAACACTAGATATTGTAGGTTACATAAAAATGGTGTACGCATAATATTCCTCTATAATAGTGTGCTTGTAAAATTTTTCTTTTTCGTCATATCTGCTCATACCAAATGTTTTTATAATTTCCTCTTTTTCGAAAATGTCCTTTACTTCTGTAAGATTTGTTGGTTTTTTTGGGAAAATGTTGCTTTTAATTTTATAAAGATGTCTCGATGGACAAATACCTATAAATGCTTAAAATTTGTTTGAAACTTTAAGGATTTTTTTAATTTTTGATAAAGTGCCCAAATATGTAGATCCTTTTATGGGTTTGTATAAAAATTGTATTTTAAGACCATTTTTTAATATTTGTTTCGGGTATCTTATTCGTGCAGCCCTGCTTAATCTTGAAAAAATTTTTCAAATTCTTTCAGAAAGAAATTTTTAAGATTTAATCTTTTTATTTTCATTTACTGCAATTAATTTTCATTTATACAATTATACAATTTATACATACAATTTATAAAAGACAAAATTCATTTTTGCCATAATATATGCGTTCATGTGAACAAACATGTACACATGTATATTACATGTGTATGTTAAAGTCACCATAATTTGCCAAGAAGAGCTAATTGAACGATACATAAAAGGAATCCAAAAAAAATGTTCACACGAGCAGAGCAAAAACATTAAATTGAACTGAAGCCAAAAAAACACAGCTATAAACATTTTTTTGCTTGTAGGTTTTCCATATTTTTTTTTTGAATGTAGATTTTCCTTTAAGTTTTCCTTTTTTTTTGTGAAAAATTTGCATTCGTGTTGTTTTTTTGAGATTTTGCAAATTTTAAGTGCATATAAGCATATGAGTGTAAAATGAAAGTGAGGACATAAATATTAGAAAGGAATATGGGTACAGATGATTTTATTTTATATTAATTTGTAAAATTTAATAAAAACTGGGTTTTCATTTTCCTTCAGTTGGAAAATAATATTCGGAAAAAAAAATTCTTTTGTATTTTAAATTCATTTTTTTACCCAATAGCCAATTACAATTTCAATTACTTATATTCTATAACCAAATTTATAATGAAATTTAATTTAAAGAGATCTCAAATGAAAATGTCTCAGACATTTTTAATTATATAGTCATTTCTCTATAGGTCTAGAAATTAACTTTGTCAAAAATATGCTTAAAAAAACTTTAAAACTTTTAAAAGTTCTTAACACCATTGCTGCAAATTGTTAAAAATATGTTTGAAGCATACCTGTATAATAAATGAGTAATATAAGTACCATTACCTGATACTCTTTACTTTCTTAAGTATGAGTATAACTTGGATTTTACTTACAACGTTTAGGTATAAATAGAAGAATCAAGTAAAAAGTAATTGTGCTTCCCAGATAGTAAATGAATTTTGAGTTTAATTACTTTCGTAATTTTTTTCTGGTACTTTAGTATTTTTGAGTAAATAAGTACAAAGAAATACTTAAAAACAAAGAATTTAGTTATTTTCCAAGTATCCAAGTACTTTGCAAGTATTTGCATTCAGAAAGTCCATACCACTGGAAGTTAAAACTACAAACTACAAATTATAATTCAAACCCACATATTACTTAAATTTTGTAAGTGTCGAAATCTAAGTAATACCAGTACTTGATAAAGTAATAAGTATCAGGTTGTGGTACTTGAATTGTATTAGTTCTTATACAGGTCTGGTTTGAAGTAACTTGATGTTTTAGATATAAACACATGGATGTAAAACCATAGTTTTATTATGTCGCAGGTTATTTATTATAAGAAACTTCAAAGTTTTCAAAATATTGACACTTGCAGGCCGAGAAACAACAAGAAATATCTAATTTGAATGCGTCATAACTCTTTGACCTTCCTGGAATAAGAAGCTAATTTCGTTCTTGATCAAGTTAATATCAATTCCAAATATTTAACTATTTTAATACTAAAATATTTGAAAATTGATTTAATAAAGAGCGGAGTTACATTCTATTCTTATTAAAAATTTATGATATTTTATTTTTCTGCCCTTTAAAATTGTTGGAAAATCTGAACGGAAGAATTTTACTTTTCAATATACTTGATATTTAAAGTAACAAATTTGTTAATCTCCTTTAATGGAACTGGTAATTACGCGAATATATTTTTTATTATTTTACATTGTTTTCAGAAAGTGTTCACTCATATGAGTGCTCTTTTTAAAGTATGAGTGAAACCAAAGCACTGCAAGTGAAAAAAATTGTATATACGATGAAAAGTAAAAAAAAATTTTAAAATTTAATTAAATTAATTAACTTGATTGTCTTTTAGAATAATCACTTAAGTTTTTGTACATATATGTGAAAGTACATATGAAAGTGGTATTCTATACACGCATTTGGAGTACTTTTGTTAATTGCATCATATTTTGTAATTTTCATTTAATTCATATGAACGTCAGAAATGTTTGCGGTGCAATAGTTTGTAAAATATGAAAAAAATTGTTATTTGTTTTTGTAAAAAAAAAATTTTTATTTATTAAAAAAAATTTTAAAATTTCAGGGACACTATTGGTTTACTCAGTCATTAATTCAATTAAATTAAAAACTTATCAAAATTGTAAAATAACTATATTGCACTTATTTAAAATATTAATTGTAAAAATTCAAGGTTCTTTCCATATATTTATTGATTTTGGTAAAATACGAATGGTACCGCAAGTCTTTAATAAGTACCTAGGAAATCTTTAAATATTTAAAATTCAAATGTGAAAGATATGTTATTTGATAGATGATCTTAATGTTCAAAATGATAAAACTTTTGAATTAGACCTGCATAGTACTGACTAAAATGGTATTTAGGTACACATATACTTACACATACATTACATTGTCAAGTACCAGTATTACTAAGATTTCCATATTTTGCAAATAGTTTCAGTCCTGAAGTTCTTACTTCAATACTTGGAAAATAATTGAATTCTTGATACTTAAGTATTTCTTAGAATTATATCTCGAAAATACTTAAGTATCAAAGAATAATTATAAGAATAACTAAATTGAAAATTTAATTACTTTCTAGGATATTACAAGTACTTTTACTAAATTCTTTTATTTAATTGTATATTTTGAAAGTATTGAAATCTGAGTAATATAAAGGTACTTGCAATGACTGTTACGAAGTAATCAGGATCAGGTAACGGTATTGGTAATTGTATTGGTACTTGATTTATAGAGCTCTACTGTGAATTAAAAAAACTTAACATATTTGCACGTGAAGCTTAAACGCAAGAAATAATAACCGTAAAATATTGGGAACAGTGTATAAAATTTCAATCAGCGCTCATTAAATTTTAATATGATTCACAGTTATGGTTGAATCATTTCTGAGAAACCAAATCGATAAAAAGCAAAGCTAAACCTATAAATTTGTTTTCAAAGTCTTTTTAATTTTAAAATTTAAATTTTTTTTTTTAATAATCCAAGTCATGTGTATAATTAAATCTGAAAGATAATTGAAAATACAAAAAAAAATAAAAATGACATGAAGAGAATGTGCCAAACAATTACATAATTAAATAGTTGCTGGATGAAATTTTACAATAAATGACCTTTGTGGTTTTTCTCGATTGATGTAGTAATACTCGTGTTTTTTTTTTTGCAATTATACATAATTATTACATAGTTTTCCTTGAAATATTTTATATCCTATAAATTAAATTATATTTTTTTTTTAAATTAATTTTTTTGTATTATACCACAATAAGTATGGCGTGAAATTGATTTGGTTTAAATTTATTGAAATTATTATAAATTCGAAAATTTAAATTATATTATTATAATATTTTATTTAATATAATTTTAAATTTTTTTTTGTATATATATATATTCAAACATAGGGGATCTCGATATTTTTATAGAAACTTTTTATAGTATAATTAATTTCAGTGAGCAGCGTCCTTATTACCAAGTTTGAAAGCTTTTCAAAGGTGAAGGCGTTGTTGCTCATTCCGTCGTGTAATCTTAAGACGGCGGAAATCAGATTGTCAAATTCTATCAAACGAATCCTCGTTTGTATCATATTAGGTTTTAGCTTAAGGTCACTCCAGCCACGTTGACATATTGTGACAACAAAGTCTTTTATTATTTTTGATTCGGATAGTACCTTATATTCTCCGGGGCCTTTCACATGCTGCGTTTCTTAAGAGTTACACTCAATACAGTAAATTCTTAGAACTTTTTATGTATTTTGAAGGTCATATTTTCCTAACTTCATACAAACTTTGAGAAAAAATTAAACATTTAAATTCATTTATGCAAAGTAAAACAACAAATATTACAGGTCCATTTAGATTAGTTTTTAGGGCAATTTCAAAAGATTTTGTAAAAATGTGCCTATGTAGTTTCACTCTGTTCGTTCGTATGTTTGCAAATACTTTTACATCGTTTAAAATAGAGTAAAGAAATTTTAACTACGAGTAGGTATTGCAAAAAAAATAACTTCATGGTAGAAATTTTTTATGTAGCCCCATCTCTTACAGAGCAGCAGCCTCCAAATTCAGAAAATTATATTTAAATTGTTATAACAAGAGTTCTGTTAAGTATATTTTCATTCTGAAAACGGTAAAAGATAGCGTTTTATAAAAATAAAAATAAACGATAAAATACTTAGTATAAAACACTACATACTTTTGAAAATGTGCTTTTTTAAAAACCCTTGGTTTTTTTCATCACTTCTTTTATAATAATCACTGTTTAAAACAAATTGTTTCACACGATTTTATTCTTCTCATTAAAATAATTCATATAAGATTTTTAATTTAATTTCATACTATATAACTCACAGTTCACACTGCATAAAACATAACTGTAAGTCTATTTATTTATTATATATCTAATGACATTTTTATCCTACTATTTAATAATTAATAACTTTATATCACATTAAGATTTTACAAAAACATTAAAAAAATCCAATCCAATGATTAACAATTACTTTTTTTGTTCATTTTACTATAATAATGGCTATAAATTTAATTTCGATTTCTTTCTGATTTTATCGATCAATTTAAGACTCTATTTATATAACAAATTACAACCTCAAATATTGGATTTTCTTTATTTAATGTATATATATATATACTTTTTCGCCTGTACTTCATTATCTTTTTAATAACATTTAAGGTTAAATTTATTATTAACTTAATATCTCTAAAAGAATAAATTTATTCAAAAAAAAAATAAAAAATTAAAATAAAAATTCCTAAAATAAATATTGAATTTATTCAAAACATCTTAATCAACTAATAATAAAAATAAATAAATTTTACTGAAAGTGAAAAAGACGCTATAAAAAGATCTCTTAATTCTTAAATAATTTAAAAATGAAGTGGAAAAAAAAATTATACAGAAATATATATATAAATAAATTGGGTATACTTTTTTTTCATTACATTAACCGCAGACAAAATATTCATAATTAACATTAAATAACATTATTATAGCCATTTTTATTTATTTATTTTATCTACCCTTAAATGTTGTAGCCTTTAAATATACCTGATAAAATATATACTTTTTTTAACCAAGAGTTGACCACAGGAAAGATTTTTACAAAATAACAAAAAAATATTATAATGATATCCTTCAACATCTTCTTCTTCTTCTTCTCTTCCTAGTTACACTAATAATAAGTAAAAGTATCTTAACCTTATTAATTTATGGTAATAATTTTCTCATTTATTATCTGTTTGTTTATTTTTTTTTTTTTTTTAGAAGAAATTCGCGAAACACAAATTAAATGAAAATATTTATATATATTGAAAAGGAAAATAAGAATATTAAACCGTTATGAAAGTAACAGTTATACGAAAATAAATTACAATTAAATTGCTTTGATTTCTTAATGAAGTATTATTTAATTGATTACTTTTATCAATTACATTATTTGATTACTTTTTTTTTATAAGAATTCTTTATTGATATATTTTTTGATTTTCTGTGTGTATCTAAAGAACTTTTGGAAGGAAGTTGAAGTTTAGAATTTCAAATTATTATTGATTACTTTTAGAAATAAAATTATTTGATTCCTTTATTTTTATGAAATACTTTTTTGATAACTTATTTGGTTTTCTGTATATACCTAAAGTACTTTAGGAAGTTAGCTAGAATTTACAATTTAAATTTGCTATTGATTACTTTATTCTTATAAAATACTTTTTCGATATCTTAATGGATTTTGATATATATATATCTAAAATACTTTACAAAGCTTGTTGAAATCTACTTTAAGAAATTACTAATGATTACCTTATAAAGTAACGTTAATTCTTAATTTTTATTGAAATCAGTTCTGCGCGGTTTCCATAATCTGTTGTACATGTTCCTAAAGAAAAACGTTTTATCTATTTCTATTCAACTGTTATTTCAATTTTTAGATTATTTGATGTTATTTTTATGATTCTGTTGATCATATGGTTGGTATGGTTTTTATTATTTGTTTAATTAATTAATATAAGGCAATGATAGACATTAACAATAATTTTAATTTAATTGTTATTTAATAAGTACTCTATTCAAACTATGAAGGATAACAGGATTCAACACATAATATCATCTTGTTGGCGAATTATAAAATATAGGATCCAGAAATCCATAATATAATTGATGCTGAAACTAGTTTCAAACTCAACTCATTTCAACTTCATAACTCATTTCAAAACACTTAAAATTAGGTACAGTTGGGAGTTATTCACAATTAGGAGTTAAGACAGTCTAATTATTATAGTTACAGAAACTTAAAACAAGTCTGCAATGATCTTACCTAATATTTGAAGGGGTTAACATGATAATTACATATTTTAAACGGCTTATTCAGTCACAAAATTGCCGGCCGCGTTTCAAGCATTTTGTTTAAATATTTGAGGGTATAAATCTCCGAACTTTAACCCCTTCGCTATAGCAATTTCATCAAAAAAAGAAACATAATATTCCAAATCTACTCTCCCTCATTTTACGCAAAAATGTTTACTGGGTTAAATGTCAACTAAACAATTTTACATTAATTAATTTGTATGTAAAGGATAACTGGAGGACAAAGTAACCATAACGGTAAAAAATAAATATTTAAAAAATGTTAAAGAAAATTATTCGTAAAAAAATTTGTAGACAAAAAAAATAAACAACATTATCATAAAAATTAAAAAAAAAAAAATATGAAAGTTAAAAAAGCAGCATCAATAAAGATTTTTTTTACGCTTATGTTCTTAATAATTAATGATTCAATAAAGAAATAAAAAAAATAAACCATTGCCTTTTTATATTCATATTTTTGTTTTTTTTTTGTGAAAAATGATAAAAAATAAATTGGTCGCCGAATTGTGTACTATCTCTTTTCAATTTTCTTTTTAATGATTTCTATCTCTTTCGTAATTTAAACCTCAAATACAATTAACGTTATTTTTTTTTGCCTAAAAAAAAGTGAGAGTGTGTGCGAGATGAGAGGGTAGGAAGGGGGTTGTTCTAAAATTACATTCATTCATTCTACTTAGTAGTAACCTAAAATAAAAATTAATAACCAATAAAAAATAATATTATTACGAAGTATTAACACTTCTTATTAGGCATTAATATACAAAAAATAAAAAAAAAAATTATTAAAAATTAAAAAAAAAACCGAAAATCTAAAGATACATTTATTAGATATTTAGAACCGATTCTTTTCATTTTCTTTCATTCATTAAAAGTCATTAAAAACTTAATTTAAATTAAAATTTTGACCGTTAATGGGATTGAGCCAAAATGAAATAATTAGGAAATTATTGGAATTTTCATAAGAAATGTCTTCATTGAAAACGTTTCAGAACTTCATAAATAAATGCATTTGATAAATTTCTGGGATATATTTTTCAATTTGGACTTTTGATTTCTATGATATTACACCTATGGACTTATATTTTGAGGTGTCATATAAATTTATTTATTTATTTATTTGTAGTACCAGACTATAGTGAATATTGCCTGATAATATTAATCATTTGCCGATTTGACATTTGGACTTATCATTAAATTATTGTAATATACACTATATTTTTTTATTAGGTATGTTCTGAACAGGGTTTAAACCCGAGACTTTTCGATTGGAAAGCAGCGACTTTACCACTAAACCATCGGTCAGATTGTCATATCAAATTGGAGCATCAAACAACTAAAAATAGAAGCATCTAAAAAATTTTTAGCCTTTTTAACTTTTAATGGGATCCCAACATAGAAATGGGACATTTCGGAAAATGTAGGTACCAATTACATGTCATATTCACAACAACTTACTGTTACATAGTGTACTAATCGCGAGTTAATGTTTGGTGTGAATATTTGTTTTTTAGAATAATTTAAATTTAAATAATTAATAAATAATAGTTTAAATAATATTTAATAAAAATTTAGAATTATATAATAAAACATTTTTAAAACGCAAAGTAACTCATTGTGCGCATCATAATTTTTTTGTCAAAAATGTCTTCTGCAATGGCAGTACTGATCAAATTTAATCCATTGTGGGAGAATAAGAAACAAAATGGCAGAAGTTAAGATTTTTAGCCAAATTTAACAACTAGTACAGCGTATAAGATGGCACAATGAGAGTTAATTAGTGCATCCACTGTTCTTTTGAGAATGGATTACCCTCACTTGAATTTCATAGAAATATTCATGATTTAAAAGAGTCTGTATATTTACGTATAAAAGATTAGGACTAAGATGACACAATGAGAGTTAATTAGTGCATCCACTATACTCCTGAGAATGGATTTAACTCACTTGAATTTCATAGAAATATTTATGATTTAAAAGAGTCTGTGTGTTTACGTATAAAAGATTAGGGCTAGTATTGAAAGTGACAGATAATACAAAAGAATTGTTATACAGACATTTTGTTCAGCAGGAAACATTTTCAATATTAAATACGATTTTTTTGTGGATAAAAGAAAAAAAACAACCAAAAATACTGATATGAAAAACAAATCCCGCATTGTAAATATAATGTACCTATCATTAAGAAGAAATTATTATGTCCGAAAGTATAATAGAAACAATAACCAAAAAAATAAAAACAAAAAAAAAAACAATAACTGTAACCATCATTAATTTTATATTTATTAAAAGAGCAGCAGGTTATATAATGGTTAGAATCCCTACCAACACACAATTTTCACCAAATCCCATTATATTGTTTTTTTTTTTATTATAATTTTATTTTATTTTATTTAATTTTTTTGTTTAACATCTAAAATAATCTCATTTATTATATCAGTACTGTTGTGGCTTATTGAAAGTCAATGAATAACACAAATTATGATGGTGTACATTCTATTTTATATTTTTTTATTGTTGTACCCCACTTTTATCATAATATCTGTCTCATTTTTTTGTTGTTTTTTGTTATTGTTGTTGTTCTTGCTGCTTATTGATATTTTTATTCTTCATCGTTTCTCACAATTTTTTTTTTTAATTTTATTCGCGTATTCTATATTGAATATTTTTTTTTTTTTTCTAAATATGGTGTATAAATTTTTTTATTGACAGCCATTAAAATTAATGAGGAGATAATTTCATGATATTAAAAAGTTAACATTATTCTCCCCTCCCCTTCACCACCAGTACAGAATCCAAAATAAAAAACAGAACCCAAAACAAGAGACATAAGAAAGAGAAGAGGAGAAGAGAAGAGAGTGTGGTGTAGGTATACGGTATACCTAATAATAAGAGACAGAAATTCACCACAAATATTACAAAAAGACGCTGTTGAATTTTTTCTTGTTTGTTCTTGTTTTTATTGTTTTGTTTTTTTTTAAAATCATCTCAAGTATTTTTGTATACATTTTAGAGGTTAACTGAAGCAAAATAGTACATGAAATGATAAATGTTGTTTATTGCTGTTTTGTGGTGTGATAATTCAAGGATCAAGGACACAAAGGAATTTTTATGGGGTTTTTTAAGAATTATTTTTTTGGTTTTTTGAATTTTTTTTTGTTTTGTCTTTTTGTTGTGTAGACGTTGTTATAGTTGCGGTTTAAGTAAATTTTATAATAATGTATATAAATTATATATTTAACAATATACTTATACATATATATATATATATAATATTATATTTACAAAATGTATACATACATATAAACAAATACATATTATAATATATTACAAGATATTTCATTTATATTCAATGCAGTTAATAAATAATTCTCAAGTGTTTAGAAAATTTTATTTCAATTTTTTCACCACAAATATATATATGATAGTATAAGATATATATATATAAATATATAAAGTCTATTAATAATATGAACTATATATAATATATTATAGATACAATGTGGAATTCCATAGATTTAATTTGATTTTGTATATTATATATATATATATATATATATATATGTATTTAGATATATATATAAATTATGGAATAGAAAACTGTGCAATAGAATTAGAGTGATTTATAATTAAATTTAAATTTATGCTAGGATTTTATAAAATATACGTATGTAATCTGAAGGTTTCTGTACATAAATTGCACATAAGAGTCTTATATAGTTTCAATAAGAATTAATTTTTTTTTTGCAATATAAATTTTAGTTAAATATTCAGCGGTGGTTAATAAATCTTTTTGCTAAAATAATATAGAAGAAATTAAGAGAATTTAAAATTAAGATATGGTGTCAGTAAGTATTTTATTAAGCACCATTAAAAAAAAAAATGCATTTAAAAGATTTTAATAAAAAATTTTTTACATATAATTGGTTGTAGAAAATTTTTAAGATATATTTTTTTTTATGAGAGGTCACTAAAGTGATTAATGTGTCTGAACGTTTAAAAAAAAAATGTTTATTAGAATTTTGTTAATATTTTTTGGAACTTTTTAAATTTAGCGAAATTTTGATGCGTAATTAGAATCGTATTACTAAGTTAAAGCCCTCGGATTTTATTTCGCTAAAGACGTTTGTACAAATTTAGTAGGTTGCATCCTTTTTGAATTAAATTTAAGGGAGGAACCTGTGATACAAATGTACCATTTAATTACAAAGGGTAGGATTTTCGAAGGATAATCCGGATATTTGGATACTAAATTTTTTCGAATATGTGGGATGGAGAAAATTTAGGCTTTAAGTTAGGTTTTCATGAGAAAATTTTGCCCAGTATTCTTAACTTTAGAAAGAGCAAAATGATTATATTTATATTAAAATTTTTTTATATGTTTTGACAAAAAAAAATTGCAGAACCTTATTTATTATTTTTAGATTTATATTTCGAGAATTTTTCAATTCAAAGTTAAAATTTTATTAATTTAAAATTAATGATAAAATTTTTATCAATTGCAAATAATTTTAAATAAAAATTCGTTCATCAAACCATAATATAAAATTTTTATTTTTTGTTTGTTTACAAAATTCAAATGTCATGTATCCATAAAAATATGTATTAGTATGCAAAAAGTTTTTGTGTAAAATACACTTTTTTTTTGTATGTAGTAACTACATTATAGGAAAAAGACTTTAGAAAACATCTTTCTGCCAAGGATTATGGTTACTCTCTCAATACTTGTCTACGTATTATGGATGACTCCACGTATTATAGACGACTCATCCAGTATTTTATTGTTTTTTCTTTGTCACACAAATAGTATTTTTGTATCTTCTGCCTATGTTCCAACTTTTGCCCAGGAAATTGTTCTAATAAAAATTAGTCTTTAAGATTAAAAGTTCCAATTAAAGTTGTGACTTCTTTCCTGAATCTTAGTTTAGAATATTGGCAAATAGATGTAGTAAGAAAATTTTGAAAAGCGTACAAGCTACTATTCTGATTCCTTATAGAAATGGGTTTAAGAACCAAAGCTTCACTGATTTCATACCAAAATCTAATATTTCATCATCACAATAATAAGTTACATTTTAATTGGTAAATGAAAATTTATAAGAATTAAAATTAAATAAATTAAATAAACATTTAGTTTGTAAACTGCTGTAATAAAATATTTAACACCAAAAAGTACAGTTCATTTGATTTTTTAAGGATCCGTTCGAATAAACTGTAAATACCAATAAAGGAAATTAATAAAAATTTAATAATAATTTAAAAAAAAATTAAAAAAATTTAAAGCCGGATTAAACTGCAAAAATATTTTAAAACTTTAAAAAAAATTTTAACAATTAATAAAAATATTTTATAAAAAACCCTTTTCTTTATGTTAACAATTTTTTTTAACTTAATGTAAAGTTTTTTTAAATTTCAACACAATCTTGGTATTTTTCAATATTTTACGATATAATATAAAATTTTGTTTTGTTCTGATTTAAAAGGTTTCTTAGTGCCAGAAATTTTCAATTTCTTTTTTTTTTTTTTTATTTTTATTCTAAGAAAACTACAATACCAGACGAAAAGTTTTATGTCTTCAGGAGTCTTTAGCCAAAAAGTCAAATGGTTATTGTTCAATATCCGTAACTAAGAAATAAATGCATACTGTCATAACTTAAAATGGTAAGACTGTTAAAAATATTGTTATATACGATATTACCGACTAATACAACTCTATTGAATAAATAATATTTAAAGTATTATAAATTGGCCTCAAAAGGGTAACAGACAGACGTTAAGGTTAGATATTAAAACCATATGTGTTCATTAAAAAGCATAAATGTTCATTTACTTCAAACTTAAAGTAAATGAACATATATGCTCTGGAAACTGAACTGGACTAAAAAAGACCTTAGATACTATATACTATATGTTCGCCTCAAATCTTGGAAATATTTTGTGTTAAACATTCTAAAAAAGTGCATAAAGGTATAAATTCTCTATAGATACTATACAGGGGTAATTGATGAATTGGATACTAAATTTGACTATGTATTTGCACCAAATCTGGGAAGTCGTTTTTGTGTTAGACATTCCAAAATAAAATTTCGAGAATCATGAAGATTAGTATAATTATGCATATTGCATCAGTGAAGGAAAATGCTAGTTAGGATCTTTTAAAGAGTTCTACTTTCAGAAATCCTGTTTAAGAGTTAAAAGGTTTGTACCTATATCCAAGGCTTTCCAACCCCTTTTATAGTTTGAATTATAAATATGGTAAGAGTACCTAAGTTTCCAAAAACAATCGTTTATTATCAAAATTTTCAAAAATAAATTAATAGTGATTTTAAATTTTCACAAACATCTGCCTGAACTCGATCACATTTTTTATTTGTTTTAATAAGAAAATAAATATTGTAGACAACAGAAGAAATATTTTCCATTTAATTTTAAAAAAAATATTTGGCTTTTGATTTTGTTTAATTTTTTTTTTGTTTTTGTTTTTCTTTTTTATAGAACACTCCAACCTCTATTGGAAGAAGTTACTTCTGGAGCAAAATACTTTTATATATCTATACAATCCAAGAATTGACTGAAAGTCTATTACAACTAGTTATGATTACTTTTTATTATTTTTTATTTTATTGAATTTTAAAAGAATGGTTACAACAACAGTAAAATTACAAAATTTACAGGATAAATGTTTTCTTTTCTTATTTTTTTTTTTATTTTTTTTTTTTAAATAAATTGAAAAACATTCTAAACATGTGTTAGTATGTGTAAAAATTATATTTTATATTATTATATTTTTTTTTTTAGCTTACCCAACAAACAATTTGTGAGATAAGAATTCGTTTGGTTTTTTTTAATTTTGTAAAAGATGTTTGAAAAATTTATTTTAATGATCCAGAATATAAAAAATGAGATTTTCTATAAAAACAAGATTTTCTAAAAACGAGATTTTCTAAACGAGATTTTCTTAAACGTGATTTTGTGAAAACGAGATTTACTAAACCGAGATTTCAGACCCAACCCGTGGAGATGTTGTGTTATTAGAATAAATTTTGATATTGTGATTTGAATGTATACATAAAATCGATGCAGCCAGCGATAGCTTAAGTATTGTAGAAGATGGAGACATTATTGATGTTTATCTGCTTTTTAAGAAACGTTCGTCCTTGCTATCTCTAAGTTTGATATCGAACATAAAGCTAGTTATAGCTAGAAAAATTCGCTTAAAATTTCCAAAACACAAACCGAGAGAACTAGATCCTTGTTATTCAATGAAATTCATTAAACTATATCCAGTAATAAAAGCTGAAAACGTCTCAAAAGTACAAAATTGTTAAATGGTTACTATGGTTACCATACAATAATAGTTACTATACCATTTTATAGTCTTAGTGCTTTTTTCTCCTATATAAGCTTGCCAACCTCAATCTGTTCATACCAATTATTTTTCTTTTATATTTTCGAGTATCGTTTTGGTTCATGAACCTTTACATTATCATTTTGTTTTGTTTTTTTCTACTTTTGGTACTTGGGATTTTTGGTTTTTTTTTTAAATCTTAAAGTCTTTTAAAACGTGAAGATTTTCTTTTACTAAAAATCGAAGTTTAAAAGAAGTGTGTAAAAAAAAATAAAAATCAAAACAAAATTAAAATTGAACTAAAAGCTTAAAAATTTTTTTTAAAATTTATTGAGTACCAAGTGTACCCAAAAGAATACATAAGTTATATGAAAAGTTATATAGAGTTATATGAAAAGTTATATGAAGTTATATGATTATAGTAACAAATTACAAATAAAATGGGTTTACTAAATAGTATAAAAAAAATTGTACCAGATTTTGAAATTGTAGACTGCAATTTAGTTTCTTTTGTGATTTTTAATAAAGAATTTATTTCAGTATTTTATGGTTAGAATATGTACCCTTTTGTTGAAAATGTACCTCTACTACAGTAGAAGAGTATTTAACTGGATGCTGCTTTTTTTGCTTTAATTAGATTTGTGAATTTCAAATCGTTTTGAGAAAGACCGGATTAGAAAATGCAGGTTTTAATATAATGGATTACGAAGGACCGAAGTGGCCTAACGGACCTTAAAAACAGAATAAAAATTGCTTAGACAAAAAAAAAAAATACTGCAGATGCAATCGGAAATTGATCATTTCAAGCATACACCCCGATTTAATATCTAATTCTGAAACGATTTATGCAAAAAAAGTAAAAATATTTCTTTAGAGGATTGGGTCACTTGAGCTCTAAGCCCTAAGTGATTAGGTCACTTGAGTTCTTAAGTAATGCGCTAGAAAAAAAGATGCGTTGCCCAGCTTATGTCTAATTGATTTTGACATTTACATTTTTTAAAAGTCATTGGAATTTTCAAATAATTTTCAAAAGGAAGTTTTCAAATCATTAAAAACTTCAAAGTAAAATCTGAATAATTTTGTTAGTTGAGATCAGCTTGGATATCCTTTTAAAATGTACTTAAAGACTATCGCATTCTTGTGTGTTGAAAATTCGCACATCAGTCAACGCATGTGCACAACTAGCTTAGGAATTAGTATTTATTTATTTATTTTTAGTTGAAACTTATTTCTTTTCTACAAATAAAGGCTTATAAATATTTCAGGGGTTTTCTTACGTTCACTAACTATATTACTAAAGTCTAGATAATATAATTAAAAATTAAGATAATGCTTAGAAAACTTAATCTCTTTAATAAATGGATCGAAATTATATAATTCCTTTAAATTTGCAATAATTTTAGGAAATTTACTTAGATATTTTGAAAATTAACAATCCGATCAATCCGATCTATCCGATCGGTGTCGTAGTAGTTAGGACATCTGGCTTTCAATCAAAGGGTCTTGGGTTAAAAACCTGGTAGGATCATATCTAATAAAAAAATATTAAATATAATATATATAATAAAATAAAATCCTGTTCCACCTGAAAAGGAAAGATTGAATCACTCGTTTATTACATTATATGTGGTAGAGGACTGTTTATAAAAAACTAAATAAATAATACTAATTCTCTTCTTTGACTAATTTATCTAAAATATTACATAATTTTAAAAAAGTTTCCTCTCTAATTTTGTTAATAACTTAAAAAAAAAACCCACACATTGAAATATTTCACAAAAATTTAACTAAAACTGCTATCATTAGTATATAATTAAAATAGTATAATTAAATTAGTACAAAATTATTACATCCACAGATTTGATTTAATATAAAATAAATTTTATTGTAGGTATCTACTGATCCCGAAAACTATACACTACATATGATTTTTAATATTTAAAACCCACAAGCCTAATGTAACATGACTAGAATCTGAAAATAAAGTTGTAACATTCTAAAATCAATTAAGATTTACTAAAAAAAATTTTAAAACATTTTTAGTTTTTTTTTATTTTCTCATAATTAATACTATAAAGGATATTAAAAATTAAAATGATTTAATTGTAAATGTATGTAATAAAGGATATGTAACTTACATATACATACCTAGGTACATATAAATATATTGTAATATTAAAAAAAAAATATTTATTTATAAGGATATTCAAGTTTATTACTCAAAAAAAAAATTTAATCCCTAATTCTATTCAATGTTTTTCATTATTGTCCTTTAGAATAATTTTTTATTTTTTGTGAATAAAATATTTAAAAAAAAAAAAACAAAAACAATAAAAACAAAAAATTACAAAAACAACAAAAAGCAGTAATGAGAAGGAAATAGAAAATAAACCTAGTCGTAATACAGTATTGTTTAACGTTGTATCATTTCCGTCAGGACTAAAAGGACACTAAAAAAAAATAACAAATTTTTATTTTTTATTTTTTGTTTTTGTTTTTTTTTTTGTTGTTTTTGTTTTTTTCTGTTGTAAAAGATTAATGTTTTCTACTCTATGAATAGGATTTTAATGGTAAATTTTCAATTTGTAAAAATCGCTGAAGCAGTAAAAATTTATGCATTTCACTTAAGTTCCTGTTTACTGGGCTTAACATTGTTCTATATGTCCTAGTATAAGGACAAAAATAATTTTGATTTTTTTTTTTTGTTTTTATTGTTGTATTGTTTTTGTTTTTGTTTATATTAACATTGGCAAAGAATGTAAAAATCGATTACTATATATGGCTAGAGTTTTGTGTATAAAATTTTAAAATAATTTTTTGCAATATTATAGGGAAACTTTTTTTTAAACAAAATTTATAGAAATTCAAAAGTTAAATAATTTTTTGGAAATTGTTTGTATAACTGTTATATGTAATGTACGAGTATTATTACTTGAATTTATTTTCTAAAATAAACCGTTTTTAATGATTTCAAGGTATCAAAAAATGTTCTGGAAGTCCATTATGTACAATTTTGTGTGTTTTATGTGTTATTAGACATATATATTTTAGGACCCTAAATGCCACAACATTTAATAGGAATCTGGTCCCTATTCTACAAACAACTTATCACTAATCAAATAACCAAATTATAATTTGTTTGATAATTTTTAATGTGGCGACAAAGCCAAGTATTTGGCAAAAATTTGATTAGTAAAAAATATTCATGTATCCAGCAAATTATTATTTTATTAGTAATGACAATGAGTGTTATTACTATAGCGGGCTGTTCATTTTGAGTGTTTTTTACATAACCTTTTTTAAAATATGGTGATGGAAAAAATATTCAATTTAACAAAGTTTTAAAATTCAGACTTCTTTAATAGTTCAACTCCGGGACTAATTAGACTCAAATATTGAGTAAAACAAATGGGCTCACAGATTGAGTTGACTAATATTATTAGGGTACTTAAGTAGTTCTACAATTTCATGGATTATTAGTTTTTTAACTATTTTGTCTCCGAGATAATATGTTCCCATAATTAGACAATTACTAGTGCACTAGTTGGCAGTCATTTTCTCCGACTCATGCAGATGAAAACATGGTTCTTTTGCTCGGTTCCTTCTGCTCGTATATAATTTTATATATCCATTATTAGTAAGTGTTAAATAAATTTAAACTGCATCTGATACCACTGAAGTATTAAATGAACGCACTGAGCATATTTTTAGGGAAGGATCAAATATTATTAAAATATCTCATTCGCAATGTCCAGTACTCAGAACTAGAAGTTCTTGGCCAATACTTTTTGAATCTTGAATTTAATAATATTCATAATAATGGAATAATTTGGACAACTTGTCTAACTTCTGTTATTAGATCGTTATTTTCTAGGCTATAAAAGATTACTGTATCAGAAACACAACGCAACAATTAAGGAGTTTAGAAATTATTCCTACAAAGGCAATCCCAATACAAGTCCTAGTATTCCATAATATAGTATCATATGTATAAATATATTCTACTGCAATTGTGATACATGTATAATTTTGTTTTTTTCAATTAAATATTTTTGATATTGATCTTGTATTGCATGTAATAAAACTTAAATATCTATCTAATGTATAATACTACCTATATATTTATATATATCTCAATATAAAAATTTGTAAACATATAATATTGTATTATATACAGTAATATAATAAAGGAAATAATTTTGTTTAAGAGATTAATATTACATATAAACTTAAGTGTTATACAATTGTATAATAGTATAATATATACAAATTTTATTTTAGTATGTATTCTTGTATATCATGTATACATACATTCAGTATCATTTTGAAGTAACAAATCAATAAAAAAAAACCTAGGGTACAACAATTTTTATTTAAGTGACATGTTGTAAAATATAACAAAAGGATTAGGTTATGCTAGAATCGAAATTAGACATTAATAAAAAAAAAAAACAAAAAAAAAAAAATTTTTTTTATAATAGGTTTTAGTACACATGTAAATAGGTTTTCCCGTTTTTAAGTATATGTAGGTGTATTCAAAGTAATTGAAATTGGGGTTTAGGTGCATTTTTCCTTTGTTTTTTTTTTTTTTGTATATTTTAGATTATTTTGAGGTTATTTTTATAGTAATTTTACAGGAAATTTTCTTTTAAAGGACACTTTTAAATTAATTTAGTTTTAGTTTCTTTTTTGTATTTGTATTTGTATTTGTTAAATGATATCGAAACACACTTTTATTGTGTATTGTGTGATTTGAAATATAAACAATTTGTTTATATTTTTTTTTTTTTGAAATTTCTTTCATATTAATTTATTAGGAAATATTTTAAATATCTAGGTACCAATGATTTTTTTTTTTGAAAAAAGTTTAATTAAAAAGAAACTTTTTGAAAAATTCCTTATATGTGAATATCAAAGTAAAAATAATATTTGGTTTTGAATTTAATTTGAAATTTTCTATTATAAAATGGTATTTTTTTGATAAATTTTTAAAAATTTAGAAAAATTTTCAATTTAAAAAGAAAATTGATTTTTATATGGAAGAATAACCGAAATGTAAAAGTTCAATATGAAATATTTATAGGTTTGTAGGTGCTGTGATATTAATTACTCTGTAGGTCTGTAGGTGCGATACTGAATTCTGTAAAAACACATTCATAGTTAAATTATTATTTAGAGTTTGTTCTTTGAGTCGTGTATCATGAAAAAATTTTAGTGATAAGTACCTTGAGTTCATAATCTAATTATCCGCTAAGTTTATAATTAAAGAGTTTATTCAAAACTTTAGCAGTTCTTAGAACAATTAAACTTAAAAATTATTTTTATTAATTATTCATAGACTCATTTTTATAGTGACGTGCTTTATATTCGATCTACTCTCCATTTTTTTGAACATATTAGACAACCAAGATTATGAAGGACATTTACATTATTATATGATTAGTTTACGGAAGCTTATGAGATAATTATGTAAAGGCGTCTAGATTTTAAATTTTCTGAGCAGAAGGTCGATTTGACCAATAGGTCGAGATATAGGTCGAATAATACATTATAAGTTAAATTATATAGTATCTAGAAAACTATAAAACAAATCTATAAGTTTTTATTGATAATATGATTTAATGAACAATTTAAGTTTCTGTTAAATAACTGTTACATGTAATGAATGAGTGTTTTTAAAAGTTGCAATTTTATCAGTTGAAGTGTAATTCACTGTTAAACAATCTGAAATCAATTAGGGATCATTATTTAACATTAAAGTTAAACTAAATCTTTTATATTATAATTTTGAACTTAGTGATGAGATAGCTTCCTACGGATGACTTACATAAAAATCTTTATTAATCATTACATGTAGTCACTGGGACAAAATTACAGTATCTCATTACATAAGTGCTAATACCCAAATCGGCATTAATTATTTAGGTCTTATACAAAAATTTTTCAATAGATTTAAATATTATAATTCCAAAATTATATAATATTTCAAAAAATTAAATTAAATTTTTATTTTAATACAATAATAATATCAAAATATATTTCCATACATTCTTTTTAAATATATTTGTATACATGTAAAATAATAATAAAACATAATTGAAATTTCCCATGTCAGTAATAATTTTTAATTTTAATGGATTATGAAAAATGAAACAACAATGTCATAATAAACTTCATTATATTATTAAATGAATATTTCATAAAAAAAAAACACATATTTTTATTTTATACTCGTATGTTGTACAAAAAATAACAACTTCAATATCCATGAAAATTGGAGTCTTTTAATCCTTTTCATCGCTCTTTCCTTTTTTTATGAAAATTTTATTAAATCAAAATTTGTTGTACAACGGGTATATTATATTCATATAATAATATCTTGTACTTGTAATATAAATATGTGTGTAACATCTGTTTTTTTAAAAAAAAAACACAATAATTCTGCAGAATATTTATTATTATATTCAACAATATGACGTACAGCTATGAACCACGATTCACCAATGATTTGATTTTAAAAAAAGGATCAAATGAAATTGAATCCTTTTTGTATATATTATTCGTGTATATTTTAATTATGAGTATAAAACAAATTGTGTATATACTTATTGGTAACAGTTAAAATTTTAATTAAAGCATAGTGTAAGATAAAAAGTCAGTTAATAAAAGCTTTAAAGCATCATCGTAGTTTTCTATTGTGAGTTATAAGTTCGAATGGAAATTAGATTTCATTAAAATATAAAAAAAATTAGTTCCATTATTCAGAGCTTGGAAAATTGAAAATTTTTAGGGAGAGAAGTAAGTTATTGATATTTTTAAATAGAGAGGTGCTAGACACAGGACAAAGGATGTATATGGGGCCTTGCAGATAATTGAGTTGCTTAGAATGTGTCACTGGTAAATCATAAGTTCCTTCATATTTTAAACCCTTTGAACCGTAGGAACCTACTTTGGATTTTTGAGCAATTATTCATTTTTCATTTTGATTCAATTTCCTGTCACCCTGTCATGTATGTTAAAACTGAACAATTATCAGGTTTGTGTCTTTATAAAGTTTAGTTGTACATACAACACTGATTTAGAATGTTTTTTACAACTATGGAGTTAAACAAAATATGCTGTATTAAATATTGAGTTTGGCTAAAATGTCTTATCAAAAAATGCTTATTTTTAAATCAAATCCGATTGGATAACTGAAAGCGCTTAATTTTTATAAGAACTCTTAAATAAAATCTTAAGTTTATATTAAATTTAACTCAATATTATTCTTTGAAAATTCGTTGTATTAACAATCTTTTTTTTTTTATTTCGAATGATTTTGTTGAGTGATTGAAACATTATTCGATTAAAAAAGGATATTCAATAAGGATCAAAATGTTTTTTAAAAAATATTTACAATACTTTTACAGATATTAATTTTGTTTTTTCTTTTTAAATTGACTTTTTAACATTTAACAAGATAACCTTTTAACTTGCACAACTTTCAAATTCAATTAAAGTCATTTTCATCAGTTAAATATTATATAACAATAAATGAGAAAAGTTTTAGAATATGACATCAATATATATTGAAATTGATCAATTTTTTTTTTTAATTTTATATTTATAATCCTGAAATAATTTTGAAAAATTTCTAAAATTAAAAAGTTGTTAGTCTGTTTATAGATTTTTTTCAACAAGGTCAGAGTTTAAAATATATTTTAAGAGTTATAATTAGACATTTATAAAATTAGAAATAATAAATGTAGCCATCTAAATTGAAATATAATAATTTATTATAAATCAATTTAGATATGATTTTAATTTACTTTCAATTCATTTTCCTTACTTAAATGGTATTGTATTGTCTTTTATGAGAGTCCCTTTAAAGGACAGAATTAGTTTTATGGTGCGAATAGTGTTTAGCAACATGACATGTTTAGCAATAAAATTGCTATAGTGTTTAGAAACAAAATAGAGGTTGAATCTTCAAAGTGTTCTTGTCTTTTGATTTAATGTTATGCTCCCTTAAGTCTTGTAAAATTCAAACTTTGATGAAGCTTTGCTTTCAACATTTTTATTTTCCGCCTAAAAGTATGCTTTCTTTTTTTGTACTTTAGTATTTCATGGCCTGGTTAAATTTGAGTAATTTGTTGTTCAAAATCCGTCAGATATAGTACAATATTTAATGTTTAACGATTAATGGAATTAAAAATTTCAAATATGTAGAGGAAAATCTTTCAAAAATGAATTTAAATTGATTTTCAAGTCATTAAATCGAGGCTTGGATCAAAATTTAGAAAATATTGCTACTGAATATCAATAGTGTACGTAAACTACAGAGAAATGCATTAAAGTTAACTACATAAACGGTTTAATTTATAGTGATTTTATATTATTACATAAAAGTTTTTCCATTACAAAACAATATTTAAATAAAATGATTTATGTTTTGTGTTTATTTAAATGATTAATGATTGTTTTTCAATATTTCTATACAACAGATACATTAGATATAGGTTAATATCTATACATTTTTATTTTAAAAATTTTTATTGCATATATTTTAAAATTTTGACAGGTTCTAACAATGTATCCGTGTAAAAATTTACCTTTAATACCTGTATAAAACATCAAATAATAACAAATATTATTTTATGTTCATTTATTCTGCTTGTTATGTTCATGTTAAATATTTACACAAAAAAATATTGTTGCCAATAATTGAAAATTGGGTTAAAACTGGATATTTTTATTTTGTTTATTATCATTATTAATAAAAAAATAATATAAATAAATTTATAAATTGATTACCTGTATTTTAATAATATTATGTGTTTAAATAAACATAAAAACTTTTAAGTAATATTAGAGAAAATCTTCGAAAATGTAATGTTGTGTAATTTAAATATTTCAGGGCTTCAGATTTATGTTGTAATGCGGATTGAGGACTAATATTGAATTTTCTAGCCTTATAATCTTTTCATTTTAATACTAGGGATTTAATACAGCAGGTTTAAGTGACGTATTTAGATTTTTACCTTATTTTTATAAGGGGACCACATGAGAGCTTGGTATTCTTTAGATCTAATTTACAATTAAATGTCTCTTTTTACCTACGATGATTTAAGCGCTTTATAGAATGTTAAGATGTTTCCTACGAGTCATGTTGTACCATTTCATCTTAGGTAAGAAATATTTTTACCAGATAATAAAATTCTTTCTTCTACTTGCTTTACAGACTCGTTACCTTGTTGTTTCATCGGGATTTAGACAACGTATATCAGCAGGCTTCGTTTATCGACTGCAACTAGTCCAATTTAATTTTAATTATGCTTTGGCCTGCATTTAAACCTAAAAAAGAATTAATATCCTGATTCGTGTGAAATTATTTGGGTAGGATCTATGCTTTGGCCTGCTTTGAAACCTAAATAATTTTGAATATACAAGTTCGTGTGAGAGTATTCTAGCAGGAACAGATTGCCTTGCAACCTTATTGTAAATAAAATGATACTCAAAATTTATCTTACAAAGGTGGATAGAACAAGACTAGGAGCTAGGACTATGCTCTTGGAAAATAAATTTTGAGTATCATCTTATTTACAATGATGTTTGTAAGCAAATCTGCCACACATTTCACCTACATTGTACCTTTTTAGCAGGACTTAAAATTTTAGAAACAGCCCCAGAAGCTTGTATACCTGTGGCTTTTTGAATATTTACAACATTACTCCTTAGGAAATGCTAGAAAATTAATTCAGAATCAAAAGATGTTTGTTAAGAATTTTTACCAGATATAAATTTATTTTAGTAATTTAATGTCTGTAAACATAGCTGCATCGAACTTTCATATAATTTACAAATCCCACCACATTTAAGAGCTCAACTTTGCTAGATAATGGCGAACTCTGTGTGTAGGACTCAAATTAACGATTATTTATATGTCTAAAATTTTATTTGCAATTTTTCCTTTATACGGATGGTGAACAGTATAACAGTTCGAATATAACAGTATAGAAGATCGGGTAATTGGTAACATTCGACACTCGCCAAAAAATTAAATAATATTTGTTCCCTTCACGTTCTGATAACCATTTAATTGATAGTCACTGAAGATTTTTATGTAAATATCATCAAGCCTGTGAATAAGATAACAGTCGAAATAAAAATTAAATTTTTGTTGAAAAAATTTCCTAATAATTAAAATTTTGAAAAAAAAAAAGAAAAATTAATTTATAAACAATTAATTTTTCTTTTTTTTAAGTTCTGCCTTCAACACCATTCTTTGTAACCCAAGGTGATAATATTTATGACTATGCAAAATATTTTATAAACATTTTTTTTTCTGTTAAAGTATTTAGTACTGATTTTTGTTGTTGTTTTTGTTTTATTTTTTTTTTTGGGGAAAATTCATAGTTTTAGAAGGTTTTTTCCAAATCAACATTTTCATTGTACAGCAAATGCTTCTTCATATTCCTTTCATACCAAAGTCCAAAAAAAAAGTATTTAAAGAAAAAACTAAAGCAAAATCCCACAAAGAGAATGTGCCATTTTGTTGTTGTATTTTGTATATTATATGTTTGTATGTATGTTTTTTTTTTTTGACTGTATTTTATAATGAACATTCCAAATTAATTTTTGTGATTATGTGGTTGAATTGTTTCTGTTGAACTTTACTAAAGTTATGCTTTTTATGAATGTTAAATCAGCATTTTCAAGAAGAAAGTATATATCAGATTAAAACAATATTAAAATAAATTGTGTATTAAAATACAGGGTGTATTGAAAATTCTAAAAATAAAGGAGGTGGTAGAGCACGTTGACGAGATGAACAATATTTTCGACTGTTAATGTAATTTCCGAAGACATAACAATTTCGAAAGCATTTTAGTTATTAATCTGGTAAAAAAAACTATTACGAGGTTTTACCGTTGGTGCCAAATGGTCTTCATTCGATTTCCTTCAGTGAATTTTCATTTGATAGACAGAAGTTTTGAGACAAGAATTTGCTAACCGATTTTCAGCGTCGAAAATGTTTAAATACTGGAAAGTTTGTTTGTTTGTACTCTGAATTAGGACCGTGATATTATAACGGTGACATTTGGGAAAACTGTTAAAACATAATTTTCGGGGAAAAATAAATGATTTATGTGTACCGCATCGCCTCATATATTCAGGGCAATCTCAAATTCTAAAACAAAAGTTTGAACAAAGCTGATCATATATAATCCTTAAAAAAGTTTAAGGATTCGTCGAAATTTATAAAAAAATATTAGAAACCGACCATGGATTGTTTTTGTAAATTTTAGGAAAAATGGTATAAAATAGAACCCTACAATTTTACAATTTTTCTTCTTGTTGATCTACGCTCTTTTCTCGATGTTATATTTTCAATTTTATTAATTTAAGACACCCTATACTTATATAAAAAATTATTAAATATTTTGTGGTGAAAATCCCATTTCAAGTTATAACAAAAAAAAAAAAATTATTATTTCTGCATATTTTTCAAATTTTCATTTTCAGCCAAAAAAAAAGATTTAGTACATACATACATAAAAAAATATAAATTTAAAATTAAAATACAAGTACATGAAATGACCGTGAAAATTAAATTTTAAACCAAGTTTTTTTTTTTTATTTATAAATTTAATTTAAACGAAATTCTATAAAAAATTGCACATTCTTATAAAAAAAAGATTTTTTGGCTGTGCAATAAAATTTTGAACTATTTAAACTTTTAAAGTTGTTGTGGAAAATTGCTGCATCAAAGTAATTTTAGATAATAAGTGGAAAACCATATGTGTAGGATTAGAAAGTGTATAACAGTTTAATATGCGGTAGTATATAATAATTTATATTAATAGCTATACACTAACTATCTCTAATATAAAAGTTTAAAATTTAAAACCAAAATCTAGAAAATGCTTTATCATTTGTTCAGTAAGCATCTTTCGAAAGATCAGAGTCCTTAGAAGTTCAGAACGTTCAACTAAGATAACATTAAAAAAAAAATTTTCAATTTGCAAGCGCTTTTTCAAGTACAGAAATGGTCTATGAGTTGGAAGAACTCTTGTAAAAAATATGTGTCATATAAACCAGTGGTGAGCCAATATGTGAAACAAATTGTATTAAAGCAAATTTGGGATTGCGAATATTCAGTAAGACTCTTCAGAAAGTTCAGAGTCGTTAAAAGTTAAGAACTCAATTTATAACCGCTTTTGCAAGTACAGATATGGTGTGTGAGCTAGAAAAACTCTTATAAAAAATATGTGTCATATAAATCAGTGGTGAGCCAATATTTCAAACAAATTGTATTAAAGGAAATTTAGGATTGCGTAAGATTTTTAAGTCCAACTTTATTTCAAGAAATATTTTGAGTTAAAAATGTATGATAAAAGCCCTTTAAAATATAAAGTATCTTGAAAAAAATAGAAGTACTAAAAATTTTACATTACTACAGAAAGTACAACTGCGGTCTGATATCAAATTTAATCCTTAAAAGATAAAATTCACGCATTATCCACGATTCGTCTAGTTACCATTTTCAAATTCCAATTATTATTAATATTACAGTTAGTAGTAGTACATATGACTTGTTCCAAATACTATTGCCACAGCGCCATTTTGAACTTGTAACCATTTTGACTCACAAAACCTGTCTTCGGCTTATAAATATAACACTTGCACATCATTATAAAAATTTTTTCTTCTTTCTTATACTTTCAATTAATTAATTTAAATTTTATTAGAAAATTAGAAAGAAATGTAATTTTGTTTAGTAAAATAAAAGTTTCAAGGTTTTTTGTAATTCTTGTAAAAAATTTTGTAAAACAATAAATTAATTTAATTTAAATACAGAAGAAATTTAAAGATGAAATTAAGCTTTAAAACATATTTAATTTCTCAATTTAATTAAAAATATATTACAATATTAAATTTAATTAAAACTTTATACCTTAATCTTATAAGTTGCCAAAAAAAAACAAAAAAACAAAATAAAACGAAAAGTAATCCCAATTTTATAACAATTTAAATAAACAATTTAAAAATTTCCCTAAAAATATGCAAAATAATATTTAAATTTTTAATTAAATATTGTCAGCGTATTTGGGTTTATGGTTAAGTTTATTTGAAACTTTTATGATTTATTGTTTTTTTAAAGTCAAATATTATTAATAAATTATAATAATTTATTTATTTTATTTATTATAATGTCAGTTATTGATATTGTTGTCAGTATTGTTGATAATAATAAAGAAACTTTTTACAATAAATACTTACAAATTTAACTCCTTCTTTTAAGTTTATCTTAACTTTACATGTATAATATTTTTTAATGCGTTAGAAGTTAATCTGCTTTTTTAAGATAAATAAAATTATTCTTGTAAAATCAATTTAAAAATATTTTATGATAAATGGTTATCATTTTTTAATCACTGCATTAAGTTTTGGAAACATTTTTTACTTCATCTTATAATCTGCCTGTTTGTTTACAGAGACTCCACCTTGTTTGAGAAATGGTAGTGAAGTTTTACTAAAGTATTGATTTGAAATCATTTTCTAGATACGTATTGAGAAACCCTTCCTGATCTTTAAATGGTTATAACTTCAGTTTTAATGAAAGATTTTTAATATAAGGACCTATAATGATTCAGGATTTCTTTAGAATTATAAATCAGAAGAAATTTTGGAAAATCGTGTATTTTATAAAATTTTAAGTTTAATCTTGTGAAGTCTTACAGTTAGCCGAAATTGTGCATGTTTCGAGCACAAAATAAATTCCAGTATTTCTGAAGTCTAAGTGGCTTTTTAATTAGAAACTTGCGAATACAAATTTAAGATCCTTAAAATTGAAATTTAGATCTTCAAAATAAAAATGTGAAAAATAAGAGACTGTAAAATTTTTTTCCCAATAATATTAAGAATTCAATAAAGCCCAAAATTTTTAATTGTTTGACTACATAAAATTGGAGTCATAAAAAAGATGTCCTTACATGGAAAAATTTCTCATAATTTACTTTATATCAAAATAATAATTCAAAAGATAGTTTTTCTTCGCATAAATTTCAAAGTTAAATAATATTTCATAAAATAATATGCCAAAAAAATCTCAAATTTCATTACAATATTATTTATAATTTGATTTATTCTTGTACAATTTCCTTCTGTGTACTTTGTTTCCCTTTTCTTTCCCCTCTTGAACATGGGGGAAAGCAATAGAAAATTGATATATTATTATTTACATACATACTAATGTTTAACTTTTAAATTGGAAGAATATTGAATTTGTATATAATTATTGATTATAAAACTTTTGAATTTAACAAATAAGTAAATATTAATAAATAAATTTAATAATATTATTTAATTTACTCTTCCGCACTACCGTCAGCTAGAGGGTTTTAAACAATTTTTTCAATGTTTTTCCAGAAAATAATACGACTATAATTTATTTATTATTATATACTATTTATTATCTTTTTATTCTAGCATTAATGTAGTTCACATGGTATATGATATTTCAAATTACGTTTGTAATAATGTTAAAAAAAAGGAAATAGATAAAGTCCCGACTCTCTATAGACTCAATATGTAGTTTTTGAAAACTAAAGGAATAGGAGTTAAGTTTAATGGCTAAAGAATGATCCGAATTCGACTATTAGTGGAAGTTAACCAAAGTCACTCATTATAATCGCACAAAGCTCCTCAGGTTTCAACACTGACTAAAAATCAAACTTTTGAATAGCCTTTCTATAAAGAGTGATGGGGAATAATGGGGAATTTAAAATAGTGGGTCATCTAGCATAAAGAACTTTTTGTGTAAGCAAAAGAACAAACAAACCCATTAAGGATGAATAAAATCTAAAATTAATTGACGAAAAAACCAATGAGTGTCATTTCAATGTAAATCTAGTAAATTGAATTTGTAAATTAAAACTCCAGTAAGTTTTCTAAAATCTTAATTTAAAGGAAATAAAATTTAAAAAATAAATTTATTAATTCCTTAATTATTATTCCTAAAAACTTAGAATTATTTACTTCATTAAAGTATAAAATATAAATTTACAAAATTCAATTGATCCATCATCTTTAAATGTTTTTCTAATCAAGCCATAGGTCAAGAATGTGTTTGTACTTAAAGATTTCAATATTAAAGTGGTTTTATTGTTTCGTTGTTTCATTTTCTTAATTTTTTGATATTTTTTATGTTCAATATTACATGCTCGTGTATATTAACAACTTGAATGATTGTTTACTTTAAAATAACTCGTCTCCTCTTTCACAATATACGGATGCTTTTATGTGTCTATATTTTTCATTTATAGCACACACGTTTTATCTGTGGTGATAAGAAATAATTTTTTAAGTTTATTCAAAGAGCTTTGAGTGAATTCAGATAATTTGATCTGAATAGATAAAATTGAGCCAACTGTATTTAAAGCAAAAATTTATAATTTTTGAGAAATAAAACCCTAGAGTGTTATTGCTCTGTCAATGCCTCTTTTGGACCTCTTGAAAAACAATGTTCCGGAGTATTAACCCTTATATATTCGAATACCATCCAAAATTTCTCCTAATTTAAAAAATTTCATGCAAAGATATTAGAAAT
The DNA here is from genome assembly GCA_963082915.1 of Dolichopus griseipennis. NCBI lineage: Eukaryota > Metazoa > Arthropoda > Insecta > Diptera > Dolichopodidae > Dolichopus > Dolichopus griseipennis. The sequence goes on from OY720442.1 coordinate 10,905,361, forward strand.
TAAACTCTGGAATATTATTTTTCATTAAATGTCAAATTACACAATTTTTAAGTTTTGAATCTATTACAATCCCGTGTTGCTTTCTCACTTTTAAATTCAATCTTCAACTTCAATCTTCAAAAACCCCTGGAAACCTTGGGGCCTTATTTCTTAATTACTATTGAAAAATAATACTCCAGGGATTTTATTTAACAAAGCCCCTTTTTCGAGGCTCTGGATTATAGGTGCACCAAATATTAACAATTAAAATATTGCCATAAAATTCGATTAAAGTGATTAAATGTTAAGCTTTAAACTTTTTAAAATTAACATGTTTCAGAAAATATGTTACAAAATTTCCATTGTAACCACAGATTAAAAATAACATGCTTAAATGTTATATGTATGCGACATGAGAGTCGCATGTACATTTGAAAGAATGTTGTGATATAAATTTGTTCAAAAATATGATAATATTTATTTTTATATTCTTAAGGATCTACACATTATGTTATATCTATATATATATTTATATATAACATAATGTGTAGATATATATATATATATATATATAATATTACATGCGTAGGCTTATTTCTACAAACTAATATTTGTTTATATTACATATAGATGTATGTACACATATATATATTGAACATGTATATTTTATAAAGAAATTACATATTCATGTAAAAATGTTATGATGATGTTGCTTATATTTTTGTTTTTTTAATATTAATTTCTATTATTATATTTAATGTTTAATATAATTCAAATTCTGTTTTATTGAGAAATATAATACATATTATATACATATTATACATGTATAAAATATTATATTATGTATATATTATATATATATATATAGATAATAGAAAATCTATGATAATAATAATGTCGTATTATCCTTTCAAGTTAATCCTTTACAAGTAGAATAACAAACAATGTATAGATGTATTCTATTATTCTAAAATATTCTACTTTAGTCTATCCTATTCTTCTCTTATTGACTAACTTGCATTATATATGTATATGTATATGCTAACTGTTTTCTTTACTTTAGTTTATTTTAATAAAAAAGTATATTCAGATGTATATATATATATCAGTTTCATTTTTTAATGTTTTCTTATGAAATTTTTTTTATTATTTTACATATTCATAGTTAAATGCCCATATTTTTATTTTTTGAATCCATTTTGTATAGGCCTGAATTATTCTAAAGATATATTTATGTTTACTCTGTGGTAATATTTTTTTCCCTGAAATTCATACCTATAGGTATTCTTTAGAAAAAAATATCTTAAGTCTTGTTTACATAACGTTTACACAGTATACACAAACTGCGTGTATTGAAAATAAAATTGAAAATGGTTAAGTTGAAGTACAGGTGTTCTAATGGAAAATTGAAATTCAAAGATGCTTGATTATGTAATTCAAAGACTTACAAAAAAGGATTCATTTTACACCTCATTCTCTTTCTACGCAATAGATTTGTTCCGCAAAATGCCGCGAGAAAAGAAAGTCGCGTAAAATCGCGTTTTTTTAAAATATCAAATCATTTTAATTCGTATTCAATCATTCTTTTTATATCGCATTATTTTAAATTCAATCGTGTTGTTTAAAATTCGTGTAAAAAGAAATTTAGATGTACTTTAGATTTAAGAGGATGCTAGAAGACTGTTTTACCGGGGTATTTTAAAATAAAAACGAATGAGATATTTACTCAATTCTACTTCTTTAAGTTTTGCGCTTTTGCGCTTCATTGATTATAAACATTTTTTTTGGAAGGGTAGATAACATGCAAATCCAGCTGAAATAGTACCTGAATGAGATCTTTTAGGTGGATAGTGTTAAGCTTTAATCGATTAAAACAGCTTTCCTTTGATATAAAATCTAACTCTAGAGAATAGGTGAGATTTTATTAGCTCAATCATTTTGAAGATCCTATTATAAGGCTTTTTATTCAATACAACATTCGAACTCAGAATTCCTGGAAACCTACAAATTGTAGTTTTGAATGAAGAGGAGAGGAATCGAAGATAACTAGGATGTTATAGGATAAATAGGATGACGACGTACCTGTTCAGATTCTTTTTAAAAAGTTACAAATTGTAAAATTGACCATTTCATCAGGAGGAAAAATATTAAAGTGTTGCATGTTTCAAAATTTGGTTAAACGCCTCATTTTATGACTCCTTAACCAGTTTTAAAACCATCTAGAAACAGTGTTTGAACACTTGAAGCCTCTCTACTATTATTTTGAAAATTTTTGAGAGGAGGCATTATTATACAGAACTTATTAAATTTAGATCAATTGAAAAAGTTTATGTCATTGGCAACAAGAAGGTGTTTATAATTCATGATTAGGAGTTAAATTGTAGTTTCAAGTTGAAAATATCAAATACTTCGAATTTCGAGTTCAGTAAACGTTGACATAAGACTGAGATCGTTAATAAGTCTAATGTCATTGTATCAAACACTCCTACACCTTTTGAGGCCTCAAGGACATCTATATCTACCCTACCCCATAAATATCATTTCAATCTTTCAGTATTGTAATTTCTAATTCTACTTTATACTTTTTACGTGCACCATTCTAGGTTAACTGAGAATAAGTTCTAATTTCTAATTACACTACAAAATTAGAAAAAGTTGTTAATGAAGCCATTTGATAAAAAACCTAAATAACACTGTATACTTTACATTAATAATACACAAACACTTTCGATTTTTGCTTATATAATCTTATATATTTACTTCGTGAACTCTTGTTATTCTTATCCAAACAAACAAGGCTACCCACTCTACCCCTCCCCCCACACACCTTCATTAAATTAAAAACTATATTGAAGAAAAGATTTAAAATTAAGACATGTTTGACTACAAAGGTGAAAAAATAACAGTTAAGATTTTTCAAAAAAAAAAAAAAAATGTTTATACATTATTTTTCTTAAGTCAAAAACAGAATTCCTTACAAAAAAATAAACACTTTGTTGTTACAGTATAAATATAACAGTGAATTCGAATGTATTGGAAATTCAGTGTAACTTTCTCCACCAGATTCAGATCACTTTAAATGCGTAATAAATAAAAAAAACCATAATCGAAAGATAAAAAATAATAGAATATACATATATAATATGTTTGGCATTAAAATTTTTTTTTTATATAAAATAGAAAATACAGACATTAAAAAATTTAAAAAAAAAATAAACAAAAAAAAAAAACTAGAAAAATAAAAATGTTAAAGTTTATGAACTTTTTTATATGGAAATTTTAAAGGATTCGTTAAAGGATTCACTATATAGGAATTGGGAGGATCTAACAAAAAATTGAAAATTTTGAATTTGTAAAAAAGAATGAATGTGAAATTTTAATTTTCTTTTATCTGCCTACACTAAAGAATTTCTGAATTTCTGTGCTGACTTATAATAGCGAAAGAATAAGATCTTTTTCTTTTACAACAATGTGGAAAAAAAAAAAAAAATCAATAATATTCAATAAAATTTTTGAATAAATTTTTTCACGCCAAAAAATAAAAAAAAAAGATTAAATAAATAAAGATTTTAAGTCTAAAGATAAAATTAGGAAAATTAAAACTGGAGAAAAAAAAGAAAATTGATTTGAAAAATTAAAGTATTTTATTCTTTAAACTGTGAAGATTATAACTTTAAGATATTTTGATAAAATAGTTAAAAATACATTTTGAGTCTGGCTTTAACTATTTTAAGTAATTTGAAGACTTCGATGTAAAATTAATAACTATTTTAGGTATTAGGAAGTTTTACAAGACTACCGCAATGAAGTTTTAGCAAATTTGAAAAGTTTTACAATTTTTTTAGATAATATTTTTAAGTGTGTTCACATTATTGTGAATTTGAAAAGTCTATCGCTTAATTTTATCTTATTTAGACTTTAGAGTGATAGTATACACAATTTATATTATAACATCTTGGTTTTCAACTTTTTCTGATTTTTCAATTTATTTTAGCGAGTATGAACAGGCCTACTATTGAATACGTACTTTTTTCAATTTCGGAAATCCTAGAAGTATGCAATATTTGATAACAAGTGATGAAAAAAAACCAAGGGTTTTTAAAAAAGCACATTTTCAAAATTATATTGCATTACAAACTGAGTTTAACTTTGGAAATATTTACTTGAAAATAGTTACTGCTTACTTATAAAATTTACTGCTAACAGTAAAGTTTTTATTTTAAAGTTGTTATAGCTCTTCAATAGGGAAGGTTGCCAAGTTTCTCAAGGATCTAACTTCATCTAACTCCCCCCTCCTCCCTCCGACCCCTCCTTTTTTTAGATTCTAGGAAATAAATTGTGAATCCCACAAAAATTTGGAATTTTACTTAGAATTATACAATCTAAGCAAAAATGGGTAAAACTGAGAGACACTTTCTTCAATTTAAGGAACCGCTTTTAAATTTAAGAAAAACCTTTAACATATGTTAAAATATAATATTGGGCCTTCAAATTTTGCATATTAATAAAAAAAAAATTGGGCAGGTATTCAAGTTCCAGGTGCTTAAAAATAGCAAAATTTAAATTTTCGAGCTCTTATAGCTCCTAAACAGGGGGCTCGACAAAAAAATTTTGTTAACCGACTCCTACTAATATTTGAGCATCTTACTTCTCCCAAAATTCAGAACCCTATCTTAAACCGTTTAGGAGATATATGGGACCAACATTTTTGCAAAAATTGAGTTTTATATAATGGTAAATTTTAGTACCGTATGGCAATCCTAGGCATTTGAGCAAGATAATTTTGTAAAGCGTATAAAAGCAGCTCTCTTCTACCGTTTTTCGATTGAAAATAAACCTAACAGAACTCTTGTTATATCAATTTAAATATAGGGCTTTTTTTGGAATTAGCAGGGGCTGTAGCTTTGTCACCCTTCAAAATTAAGAAAAACCTTTGACACATGTTGAAATATAATTATAGAGTTTTGAATTTTGTATATCACTAAAAAAAAATTTGGACAGGTATTCAAGTTACAGGTGTTTAAAAATAGCAAAATTTCAATTTTCGAGCCTTTATAGCTCCTAAACATGGGGCTTGACAAAAAAATATTGTTAACCGACTCCTACTAATTTCTTAGTATCTAACTTCTCCCAAAATTTCAAGACCCTAGCTTGAATCGTTTAGAAGATATGTGTGGCCAAAAATTTTGCAAAAATTGAGTTTTGTGTAATGTTAAATTTTAGTAACGTATGGCAACCCTAAACATTTGCCTTTTAAATATTTATAAAGTTTATGAAACCAGCTATCGTTTGCCGTTTTCAGATTGAAAATATATCAAACAGAACTCTTGTTATAACTATTTAAATATAGGGCTTTTTCCAACTTTGGAGGGCTGTAGCCCCGTAACAGGTGGGGCTACAGAAAAAAATTCTTCTACGAAATTATTTTTTTTGCAAAAACTACCCATGGTTAAAATTTCTTTACTCTATTTCAAACGGTGTAAAAGTTTTTGTAAACATACGGACGGACGGACGGACGGACAGAGTGAAGCTATATAGGCACATTTTTACAAAATTTTTTGAAAATGTGCTAAAAATTATAGAGCATTAACTCGTATCATTTTTAACTCTTTGTATATGTATTTATTTGAATAAAAATATCTAATTAGTCACGGGCTAACGGTATTTATTAATGTATGTATTAATGCAATTTCCATCGAGTTTGCAAAGTTTTGCCATTAAAATTGAACCTGCATAAGTGATAATTGGTCTTAGTAATAAATTTACCCAAATAATATGAAGCTGAAGAAGTGATAATTGGTCATATGAATAAATTTAAAAAATAAATATGATCTAGTTTTTGGGGACCATAAATCCGTTGCTGGCTTTTTTGTATTGCTTATTGAACCATTTTATGTTCTAGGACATTTTATTTGATAAATTTTTAAATTAAGTTATCAATCCATCAAGCCATTAGCTTATCAATCAAATCAAGCTGTTAAAGGTTTTCCAAAGATCGATCAGACTTACTCTTATTCCCCAATTTTTATTTAGATAACAACAAAAATCCGAAGTTGATTTGTAATAGCATGTATTGTACCATGTTTCTCTCAAAAGTCGAATTGATTTTCCGGGGTGATGTATTTATCTTTTAAAAACGAGTTTATCCTTCCATTAATAATCATTTGATAATTTTTACTTATATTTGGACATAAGCTTATAGGCCTATGACTATAAGTGTGAGTTAAATTTTCTCGTAATTTCTTAAATATATTATAATAATTTCAATTTACATACAAAACTGAATAACTCCTTGAATTACAATTAATATTTTAGACCACTGATAAGTTATAAATTTGTTAATAATAAGATTAATTAAAGTTCAAAAACTTTTTTAAATTAATAAAAACAAATATCATCAAATATAAATTAATTGAATTCGATTTAAAAAAAAAAATAACTCCTAAATTAAATTGGACTCAACAAAGATACTTGAGTCAAATTAAATAATATCTACTTACTAGCTAACTTAGCTAATTCTAGATTCTTTTCAATTAATTTAATAGTACTAATATTACTCCTTCATATTTTTTCAACAACTTTTAAACTTCAACTTTTCTAATAAATACATTTATAAAGAATACTTAAACTTAGCTTTCATTTTATGTTCTATTTAGGTAATTTAAATAGACATTAATTTTTCATATTTACGTCAGTATTTTATTTCACAAAAAAATAAAAAAAAATAAAACATAAAAACTACAAAAGTCTATTCCATATATGAGATAATAAATCCAACAAAAATTACATGAGAGTTATATTTTCTAAAATTAAATAAAATTCTTGAAAACTTTACTAAATTAAATATGCATATTTCATTCAAAATATCCTTTACTACCAACTTCACTATTTTTTATTTGTTTTAATTTGTATGTTTCAGGATATCTATACATATATATATTATATATATATATATATACATATACTTGTATATTCACAATATTATTATATTTTCTAGTTTAAAAGTTTTTTTTACCATGTCATTTTATATAAAATATGAAACTTATATTTTGTTTCTATCATATATATCTAATATATACATAAACTTGCATGATATACATTTTTCAAATAAAATAATGTATCTTTACTTCCTCATATACAAAATGCACATGTATGAAATTTTTGGTGTTTTATTAGAAGTAAAAAGAAAAATAACAAACCCTAATTTTCAATCACTTTAATAGGAACAATAAAAAAAATAAAAGCAAAAACAATAAAAAAAAAAAACAAAAAAAAAAATAGAAGTTTTTTTTTAAGCATTCAACATGTCTAACTATTATCCTGACATACTTAATGCTTACAATAAAGTCTCATAAAACAATATTTATCTGTTAGACACCATCACTTCTTCTGTATTTTATATTATAATATAAATATGTATGTATGTAATATTATCTTATTTTTTGACATTTTTCATATATTATATACATACACAAGCATATACACAATATATATATATTTCAGATAATATACACTAAACTATTCTAAAAACCCACGTACAAACTAATATAAAAAATTTTGAAGAAAAATAATATTTTATAAATTTATGTATACATATTATATGAATATATCATGATATAAATATTTATATCATGATACATTGCTTTTACAACTATGAAGAGTAATTTAAAAAGATTCACGTTTTGATAAATGATTTTTATTTTGTTGTTGTTGTTGTTGTTGTTGTTGTTGATGTTGTATTTTGTACAGTTATTATTATTATTTTTTTTTTTTAATTTTTATATTTTGTTTTTTTTTTTTTTATTTTTTTTTGAGTTTCACGTCACGTTTTACGAAGTTATCAATATTTAAGAACTTTCCCTGCCACTGTAATTTTCAAAGAGAAATGATAAAAAATTTTTATATTTTCATTTCTTGCTTTTTTTTTATGCTGGTGCAAATATGAATCTATTACAGATATATGAGAGTAAGTGAGTAAGTGAGTGAATAAGTATAACTAGGTTTGGAAAACAATTTTTATATATTATTTTTTAGCTATACAAAATGTATAAACATATGTAAATATATGTATTGGTATCATATATCACATATTATTATTATGTATATTAAGCATATAATAATTCTTTCAAGTGATTTTTTCTGTTTTTTTTTTTTTGTTTTTTTTATACCCGTATGATTATATAGTAAAGGGTATAATAAATTTGCCATTACGTTTGTGACGCAGAGAAGTTGGGGGGGGGGGGGTAGATATAGACTCAAGTGTATGGATAGGATCAGAATCGAAAAATAAATCGATTTAGCTATGTATGTCCGTTCGTCCGTCTGTCTGTCCGTTCGTCTGTCCGTCCGTCACCACGATAACTCAAAAACTAAAGGAGCTAGGATCTTGAAATTTACGCAAATTCGTTTTTTTTTGCAATAGCCGTTATCGGTATTTAAATTCAGCCATTTTGGTCCATGGGTTCGGGTACCTGCCATACAATTTCTTTTTTTATATGAGCATTTCTCTACACCTAATGAAGCTGGGTGTCTGAAATTTTGCCAAAAATAGTTTAATGTAATGGCCAAAGTTACTGCAAAATTTGGTTGTCTATTGCAGGGGGATCGAGTAGTTGCCATACAACTCCTTCTTTTATATGAGCATTACACTACACCTAATAAAGCTGGTATGTTTAAAATTTTGCCAAAAGTAATTAATGTTTATAATAATAATGATATAATGTTTATATATCGGTCATACGGGTATCCCAGAGTTGACACAGTCTACTCTACCACACTCTTCCTCGTTTTTTCTGTAAGCAATATTAAAAACCATAAATACTTATACTATGCTAAATACTTATACAATGTTTAATACATATATATTTTATGTTCTATTTATGTTTTGCGTAGCAGTAATAGTAGCCAAAAAATAAAAACGGATCAGATCAAATGTCAAGACAGTATAAATATTAAATACTTTGAATTTAATAAAGTAAATGAGAAAAATTGTATTTATATATATTGTGTATATATATGTATATATATTTATTAATAGGGGAAACCGAATGAATGGAAGTAGAAATAAATGATATTGGATGTTAAAATGTGTATAATGTATAACTTGTTAAGATAAATATGGTCTTGGAACCACTTAAAAACGAGATGTTTTGATAGATTGATATAAAATTTGGAAAATAATAATATAATAAATAAATTTATCCAACACTTTATTTTATTTTATTTGTTCTTATTTCGTTTTTTTTTAACATCTGAATACAAATACTATATAAATTATATAAAGAAATCAAATAAGATATGGATATATTCATATATATTTATAAATAATGTAATATTAGAATTAGGAATATATTATTATTTGATAATTTGAAAAAGTTTTACTCAGAATTTTTTGTATACAAAATTTTTCAGAATCTTAAAATAATTTTAATTTAATTTTAAGGATTAACATGTGTTTTATAACGGTTTTTTTTTTTAAATGGTACTGATTTGTTTGGTGACCTGAATGAAAGCCTTGCGAAAAAAACCTCCGGGGTATTATTCCCCGTTTAATGAGAAATAACGCCCTGGGGGTTTGTATCTATTTTGAGTTGAACTACGACTTCTATAAGAAATAAAGCCTCGGGTCCCTCTCTTTCAATTGAATCTTTGGCTTCTTGAGAAATAAAGTCCCAAGTCATTATTCCTAATATTCAAACCTGACAAAAATATAAATTCATTAAATTTGAAATAACACCCTCGAGGCTTTATTTCGCAGGGCCTTAATTCAGGTCACCGATTTGTTTGACTTCGTAATGTATCCGTATATAGATAGTGCACATAAGTATTTATCCTGTAACACTTAAATTGGGAAGATTTTTAAATTTTAATTCAATTTTAATTTTTAATAATATATCAAAGAATTTTATTAGATTTTTTGCATTATCTCAGCGCTTATTACCCAAAAAGGTGCTTATGATATTTTAAATAATATTGAAGAAATTAGAATTTGGAAGGTATACTATTTTCTTCTGATGTCAATGGCAGTGGAATCAAACTTACAAATCTATGAGTATAATATCTGTTGTATGACGTGGATATCGTGACATTTTGGAATATAATAGTAACTCTTTATTTCGGCCGAGAGAAGGAAGCTTGAGAAGGAAGCTCATGAAAATATAAAAAAAAAGTTTAGTCAGTTGAAAACTATACTCCCAGTGAAATACACCCCTCCGGTAATGTAAGATTTTTACTCATTAAAAAATAAGCCTCCTTAACCAGAGAAATAGAATAAGCACTCAACTTGCTTGCACTATATAATGGTTGAAATTTTGAGACAAAGTGTTAATCAAGGATTAAATGGAAAACCCAGAAGAAATAAGTTGGCTTCCCTCTCGAATTTTTCTATATCTTAAATATTGGGAAACATATAAGGTGGTAATGCGTTTCACAATTTGAAACTGCGATTTATTAAAGAGTGGCTTAATTTGAAAGTTCTAGTTTGAAGAAGTTTTACAGAACACTTCTATGTATTAAGCTACTAAGCGTGTATTAGGGGTTGAAAGGATTGAAATTTTGGCAAGATATTTTTAATTTCTTCAGAAGTTACCTAGTAGATATTGACAGAACAGATAACCAGCTTCTAAATTTCGGCGGTGACTTAAAGATTTCATGTTAAGTCTTTTGAGTCGTTATCATCATTAAGGATACGAACAGCTGGAAAATAGATTTTAAAAAAAACTAAATTTGTAATTTTTGGCTCATATGCAACTGTTCGTAAAATTTAATAATTCAATTTCTCAATTTCAATGTTTTATTCTGGTAATTCATATAAGTTAATAGGAATGTTTTCCATTTGAGTTTGAAACATTATGTTTAAAAATCCGCCTTTGACTAAAATTTAAATTTTAATAGAAATTTCGAAAGTATTTGATGTATAAACTATTGATTACTCTGTAATTAATTAGTCAACATTTCTACGAACAAATAAAATTTATTTTCATATTTGGAATTTAACATTTAATTTAAAATTTTCATAATTTTTCTTGGAAATTCATATATTAATTAGCAAACTGTACAAATATCCTACAGATTGATTTGTTTGTTTTTTTGTTTTTGAAAATAACAATATTTTAATTTTGAAATTACCTGTCATACAAACTTTCATTAGAATTCAATTTAAAAAAAAAACTATTTATAAAATAGAATTCTCAGAATAAAAATTTTAATTTTTTTTCCAGTAAATGTTTTTTTTTTAAATATATGTATGTTATATGTATATAAAATATTTAATATTATCTAGAATAATGTATGTAAATTTTTTTTAAATTAAAAAATAAATAATTCAAAGTTTTAAAGTTTAATTAAAATGATATTTTTAATTAATTTCAATATTTATTTAATTATTTTGTTCAATTATAATAGTTCTAACAATTTACTTAATTAAAATTAATTTTTTTTAAAAACTTTTTAATTTATTTATTTTTTTTTTTAATTTAAATAAAAATTTATTTTAAATTTTGTGTTAAAAATTTTATTTATGGTACTTAAGATATTTGAATTCTTTTCTTTTAAATTTTATAAATATAAATTTAGTAAAAACAAAATATTTTAATAAATTGTTGACCTTCTGTTCTGTTCTTCAGATACTAAACTAACAAAATATTTTTAATTTTAATAGTAGAACTTGTACTTGTATATTTTATACTATGTACATATTATTATAAAAACTAATTTAAGTATTCATCTATAACATGAGTTTCATGTGTTAAAAAAAAATATTTTAATGAACTAACAAGAGTTTATATTTTTTTAACTTATTTTAGAAGTATAAATTAGTTAAAAATAATTAAATAAGAATATTTGAAGCAAAACAATTTTTTTTTTTAAAGTTTAGTTATAATTAGTTTATTTTAAAATAATATATGAAGTTATTTCAACTTGCCAGTCTGTCTAATAATTAGTTAAAGTTAGTATGCAATCGTTAGCTTGATAAAATATTTAATTAGTATCGTATGGAATGAATTCTGGAAAAGTGTGAAATTTTCCTTTTATATTACAAATTCAGGATTTGAATAGGTCTTTAATAAAATATACGATTTCTTTAAATTTTTCTTTAAATATAGGAATATATTCTCTATTGCCTGACTTCCCTATTATTGTAAGATTTTCAGCTAATAAAATCAAGATTATTCTAATAGCTAATTATAAATGCAATTTAAATTTAAAATTTGCCAAAATTAAACTACTGAAAATTATTAGACATTAATTTAAAAATTTTAGTGAAATAAATTTATTCAAATTAAATGAACACTTTCTTACTTTTTGATGCGGATCCTGGATACTTTTTATAAATTTGTAAATGTTTCAGAATCTGAATATGATCACATTTTTAGTTATTGGAGGCAAGTAAAATTAAAATAAATTAAAGGATCATATTTAATTTGACTAATGGAGTAGGGGTTTAGATGCCGATCATTCACGTGGAAGGTTTCGGGTTCAAACCCCCGATAAATCATATGCAATAAATTAGATTTATTAAAAATATATAACAACTCATCTAAAATTAACATTTGTGTACTTATGATCTTATACAAACCTTACAGCCGATAAATCCAAATCTTAGTGAATATAACAATTAAAGAAACAGAAGTCCAGTATAAATATTATATATATATATATATATATATATAGCCTTATACTTTATAATCAAAAATATATTCAGAAATCAAAAGCCTTTTCTGTACAAATCGAAATTCGTTCTTCGAACTATAGTAGAAAACTTTGAACTGTCAACAGTGGAAGCGTTCCATAATCTCGGTTTGGTAAATCTTTTTTTTTTAAATCTCGTTTTTTATTGAAAAATCTCATTTTTTAAGAAAATCTCTTTTTTTTTTAAATAAAAAATGTGGTTAAAATTTTTAAGTATTTTTGAGTTGGATACAAAACCAGTATTATCAGCTTTTTCCAGACTATAAAAAAAGGGATTTTCTAAAACGACATTTTCTAAAAACGGGATTTTCTAAAAACGTGATTTTCTAAACGAGATTTACTGAAACGAGATTTACTAAACCGAGATTTCCGACCCAACCCGTCTACAGTACCTCTTACTAGAATTTATTTATTATTTTCTTCATAGATATGTGGCCCTGTCTAGATCCAGTTTAGTGTACTGCATTAAACCGTTCTTCTACAAAGAACTGATTTTCTAATTGCATAATTGAACTAGTTAAGTCTAGCTTTTTTACATATTTTTGAAGACCAGCAATCACTGAATATCTAAATATCTAACTAAGACAATCTTTTAACTCAGTACCTACCGGAATAATATTGCTGTACCAACACATACACTTAACATTTTACTATCTAAATTTTTTTTGTATTTTATGATGTGTAAAATTTTAAACTAATTTTTTATCATTATCACGTTATCACATTTAAAACAGGAGTCTGTTTTTATTTCGTACTTTTTAAACTTTACACTTATTTCATTCACGGTAATTTCAATAACATGCATTATGCATAATATATTTATGTATGTAAGAATGTATTCACTAATGTTATTTCTACATTTTATAATAATATTATAAATTATAATATATTATTATGTATATATATATGAGATCATAAATTTTTCAATTTAATTTAAAAAAAAATAAAACAACAAACAAAAAAATAAACTTAAACAGAATTCATGTTTTTGAATATCATCCTACATAAGACATATATATATATATACAAACAAACATATAATACAAACATATAATTCTACAACACAACAACAAACACCCAATGTACGTTTATTAAAACTGAACACATATATATTTAAAAGAATTATGTACACACATATACTTTAATCAACTAGTTAAGTACTAACATATGTACTAACATGGTTGCAATAATATACAACTCCTTATTTAAAAAACAAAAACAAAAATAAAAATACAAAACAAGTGAAAATTTTCACTTTAACAAAACAAAAAAAAAAGTTTTTCCTTTTTTTTTTTTCCATTCATAAAACATTTCATTTTGGTATTATCTCCCCTTTTTTTGCTTTTTTTTGTTTTTTTTGTTCTTCTTTTGGTTTTTCTTCCTTTTAAAAATCTTTTGACATATCCTGGATCTTATATTACCCCTCAGTATTCAAAATACATACATGTACATACAAGTGTACATGTTATTAGAGAAAGGAAGGAATAAAACAAAAGACACAAAAAAAAAATAAGGAAACAAATAGCGACAAATGTTGTTTTTGTTTTCTTCTCTCTTTTTATCTTACACATGTTAAGTTTTTGATTGTGCAAAAAAAAGAAAAACAACAAAAATAAAAAAAAACAAAAAAATAAAATAATAAGTGAAATTACAAGGGAAAAAATGCAAAAACCTTGTTAACTTTCGCCTTTAATACTTTTTTTTTTGTTTTTTTTTTTTTTTAAATAAAAATTTGAAGTAGTTTTTTTTTTTTTTTGTATTAAAAATTACAATTTAAAGTAATGTAAAATTAACATTGACATTCTTATAGAGCATAAAATAAAAAAAACAAAAAAAAAAACAAAAAATTTAAAAGTGAAAAACTCAAAAACCGAGACAACAACAACACCAAAGAAAAAAAATTGTAGTTTTTTAAAATCACTTCTAAAAAGAGTGTAGGTATTTTTTAAATAAAACTAGTTACTTTATTTGTTTTTTTTTGTTTTAAAACCCTTTTTTTTTGTTTTGTTCTGTAGAAAGTATTTAAAAGGAATAACAGAGTGTCCCACTTAGATAGTAGTTTATAATTTGTGCTTCATTTACTTAAAGGAAATCTGCTATTTGATATAATTAATTCAAATATATACTTTAATAATTAAAATTTTTGAAGTGTATATTTTATATAATGGATAAATTACAAAATCATCCTAAAGTTATGCAAAAATTGTAAATTTAAGATAATGTTTCAAAAAGTTTTATCCTAAGAGCGTTGGTGGGTTAGTTGCACAATACCAAAGAAATAGTATGTGTTCATAACTTGCACTGATCAGCATAATATTTTTGTGAGAAATAAGAGATTTAAATAAATTAAAATTATTTCATCTTAAAAGTATGCAATCTTCTTAAATTTTAATTTTTGTTTTAAAAGACAAAAAAAGCATTTCAAAAGATGGAAAGTAAGTACATATATAAAAGATTATCATTATGTTCTGAACTACAATTGCAATTTAAAGTCATTAATTTATCAGGAATTTAGATTAAAATTGACTACAAAATTCGAACCAAAAGGCAATGAAGAAAGAGACGATAAAAAGGTAAGTATTTTGAAAATTGCTTTGTTGAATTAATTTCTAATCAAGTACATTTTAGTAGGTCTTAAGTATTTTAAATTATAAAAATTAACTTCGACCCAATTGATTTGTACTCATTTGAATATACGAAAAAATAAAATTCAAAACCAAAATATGTCAGTGAAGTATAATTTATTGAATCCCCCAAGTGTTCCCCTAAGTACTTCTCGATAAAGATAATATCAATCAATCAAATTAATTTTTTTTTGGGAAAACTGATTTTTAACACTACAACAGAAAATAAGATCCTAAAAAATTTGAAAAAAAATAGTGAATCTCAGAGTTATGTGAGTGATATATACTCACATTATTCTGACAAATATCAGAAATAGGTTTTCAAAGGTACTAAGTTAAAAGAAGTGTTAAAGACAAAGTAAAATTGATGTGATTTAATCTGAAATTAAATTGAAACTCTAAGAATCTGATAATCAGAAATCCATGAAGGAATTACAATAGCAAGATGTAGAATTAAAATGCTAAGAAACTTTGCCTTTTTGGAAAGTAAATATAAACTTAAAAAAGCTATATGTTATGTAATACTAGATTTCTGTGTTCAGAATATTGTTAAGATGATATTTTTGAATTAAATAAATCGATTAAAATTTGATAATCAAATTATAGAATCTTAAATACTTATATGATGAGACACTCTATTCTTCATACGATGATATAACACCTTTAGATGTTGTATTGTATGAATTTATACATTAATAGCTAAAAGTATAAACTACACTTTTTTTTTTTTAAATTCAAAAGTGACATTTTTTATACAATAGTGAATATATGTGGCAATATAAGTAAAAGTTAAAAAAAACTTTTATATTCAATAAATGAAAGACTCTATAACTATGTGATTAAGTAGGTACCTAGAAGTAAAAATAATTAGACTGAGAAAAACTGGTATTTGATTGACAAGAAAATGCTGAAGAAATAGGATGTTGAATTGTGTATGTTACTATTTAATTTTGTATTCAAGTTTTAAGTCTAAAATTTTTTACAAAAAAGTTCTATGCCTACAATTTAAAGTTTGTTAAGCGATATTTAATAATTTTGTTAAAAATTAATAAAATTGTCTTGTTTTAATAGAAAATGTTAATAAGTTACAGGATTTAAATGTTTACCAAATTTTTAAATATAAACTGTTATACAAATTATTAGAATTTTTAGGTATTTTTAGGTAGGGTACAAATTGTAGGTATTTAAGCGTAGTTATATAGAGCTAATAGTCTTAGTATTGATTTTATAAGCAAAGAAGCTTTGATCCTTTACATAAAATTAGATTTATAAGGAGTTAGTAAGAGATTTAAGGATAATATGATGAAACTGTAGGGATTTTTAAAACCTTACATTTAGAATAACTTAAATTATATATTAATGCAAATACGAATATTTTGTAGAGATGCAGTACAATGGAAAACGATGCCATTTGAATATCCTTTTCATTATGGGAACTTCTTTACATGTTCAATTCAATAATTGTATGCAAAAAGCTCTACAACTATTTTCTGGGCTTCAATGCTTCAGTTTTAAAATACAAAAATTAGCCTTTACTATCATATAATTTTCATCTAGAATTAACAAAATCCTCCAAATTTCCGACATATGAAATGACTTATAGATACAATCTTTTACTTATCTTAGCTTATAGACGTTCTTGGATTCAATTTTAAATTTTACGATACCTAGTATTTCAACCATCAGATTGAAATTAAATTTTAAATCTTTTCGAAATGCAATAGAAATTTTCATAACAGTTCTATTCAAATATTTTATATTTTATTCTAAAACTTCTTCTGAACTCGACAAATTTTCGGAAAAAAAAACAGGAATACCAATCTTCAGAATTTATTTTTCTTCTAAAGTTAAAAAAACAAAAAAAAAACATTTTAATAATATAATGAAGACACAGTTTTAAAAAATTTTTTAAGAAAAATGTAAATATAGAAAAGAGTTTTCCTCTTTTTCCCAGTTTTTCATAAGAACTAAAATAAATATTTACAGGAAAACACAATTTTTGTTTTTTGACATTTATTTATATAATTTTTCCAAGTTGCTGCAACTTTATGAAAACTTTCTTTGAAAACAAACAAATTAAGAAAATATTTTTTGGAAAATTTTTTTTGGAAAATATTTTGGAATTTTGTTTTTTTTTATTTTAATATTAAAAATATAATTTTATAAAATTTTTAAATGTTGACAAAATAAACCTATTATTAAAATGATAGAAGACAGAGAGTACTGCAATATTTGTTTTATCTGTACTTATTTAATATTGGCAGAAGTTGTCTGGGAACTTGTAAATGTTTTTAGGAATTTCTGAGAAAGGGTTGATTTTTTAGATTTTTTTCGGGTCATAAGATATTTAGAGTATGTATTTAACTACTATATTTACTAATTAAAATAAGTACTATAATATAATAGTAAATTTGAATATAGAGTACTTATAAGTTTTACATATAAAGTGGTCCTTTTGATTCGAATAAAAGTTAGTTTTTTAAAATATAAAACTTAAAATTGAGTCTATTGAAATATAATTTTTTATTCTCATTGATAATAAATGTCCAACAAAGATATTTATTTTTATTTAGATATTTACTAAATTATACGAATATTAATTATTTAAGTAAATGATTACTATATAATTGTAATCACTAATTTTTGTCGTTCGCTGGAGCTTTTTAAATATCGCTTTGCTATGCATAAAAATTATGCTATGCATAAAAGATTTGAGCTGAATCTGTATAAATGGCTCTTTTAATCATATTAAGGTTTTGAAAATATTCTTCTTTAAAATTTTTATTAATACATTGATCACTTTTAATTTTCAGTTTTTTCGGTCAATTTATTGCAATAAGAAGTCCTTTACATTACATATTTCATAAAATATATCTTGAGATGTACCAAAATAAATAATTATCAAAAATATTTCTACACTTTAAATTAGATAAATATTAATATTTAAAATTATATATAATTTGTATAACATTTTAGTCACATATCATTAATTATAATTTAATGTATGAGTACTTTTTCTTAAAAATTATTTAATAGGAAGTTTTAAATATCTACAAATGAAGGTAAGAAATTTGGTAATATTTTATTTTTCTAAGAAAAATCGATGGGTTATTTATTTTCCTAATATTTTTACTATAAAATTAATTCACAAATTATAAATATTATTTTGAAATTTAAAATATATTTGCATTTGTGTTTACTCAGATTTTGAAATAATTATTGCATTTGTAATTTGATTAGAAATGAAAATATTCCATTTCTTTTTAAGGAAATGCCTCTACTCTCTTGTGATTCTTTAAACTAAATTTCAAGGTACAACAAATGATGTTCAAGTTGAAAATTAAATCAATGTTAAATATAATTTAATATTTGCGAAATAAAATTTAATTAAAATTGTAATATTTGAAATCATATCATTATTAAAATTTTGATAGTTGTTCACCCCTGACAACTTAAATAAAATTAATTGTCACATTGTGACAGTTGCATACACAAAGTTGTATGCATAAACAATGATTTATATAGATCACATGTAAATATGCCTTGTGCAAGTATGTAAATAGAATTTAAATCTAAGTATAAAAAATTGAAAGTAGATGATAATACTAATATTAAACATATTGTTTTAAATGTCATAGTTGGCAGAACATATATTTAAGTCAGCCATATTGAATTGTTAGACAATATCTAATTGTAAAATATTAAAGTTGTTAAAATTTTTATGAGCTCAATAAAGAAATAAAAAAAAAAAAAAAACAATGATTTATAAATGCAAAATGTTACATGTCAAATGATTTTTAAGCGATTGGTAAGACAGGGTGCAACCGGACCTCATTACATGTGTCAAAAAATTTGATTTAGTGAATACAATTATTTAAAAACATCTACTTCAGGATCATTATTTAAAATTTATGTAATAAATTTACTGGATATTATTCAGTAGAATTAAAATCACATTATTAAAATGAATAGTACCTATGTAGATATTTAAAATATATAAGAAATATTATTTTGACAGTAAAAATTTTTGAAAAAGAAATGAGTATTTTTATGTATTTAATATTTCTTTTAAAATTAATCTCTGGAAAATGAGTTGAATTTTATTTAAAAAAAAAAAAAAACAAGAAGTTGTTACTGAAGACTGAATAATATTTCATATATTATATTAAGTTTATAATATAAATGAAGTACATATATAAATATTATATAAATATATTTTTAAATGATATTATATATATATGTATATATATATATATATATATATATATATATATATATACAATTTTCATTTATACATCAAAAATCCCAATAGTATAATAATGCAAATGTATATAAATATAAAATATACATATATATATAGACTTTTGTGTCAGTATTTATTCACATGGTTGAATTCTTTAAAATTTCTTAACATTTCTTTTAATTGTAATATGAGTAATATATTTGATGTTTTCAGTAAATATAATATACGGTTGAGTCATGTTAACGATGCATTTAAAAAGAAAATTAAAAAAAAAATTCATTCAAAGTGCATAAAATTCATTTGCATAACTATCATTCTACTAACAAACATATATATGCACACAACTCTAATATTATTATAGATGTACTCGTAGTAGAAGTTTTATCTAAAAACGAAAGAAGAAAGAGAAAAAAAAAAGTACAATATATATTTTTTTTTATATATTTCCGGAAGAAGCAGTTTTTTTTTTTAAAGCACTAATCTATATGCATTTTAAGTTTTCCTTGTTTCCCAGTTTATCTTGTAATGGATAAAATGAAATCTGCACAAAATATATATAAAAATTTTTTGTTAAATTTTATATTTCCTAAAAGTAAAACAGTACCTTTCAAACTATATGGTTGCATTAGTACCGGCTATAATAGGTATTTCAAGAATAGGCAGGACTTCAAAACAATGGTATTGCCGAAGTCTGTTATTGAGAGGCTTCATATTATTTTAAATATATTGGCTTAGGATTCTGTACTACCTAAAGATATTTGAAATTAAAGCTATAAATATTTTGATTTATCAAGGAATAGAGCCTATAATCGATTTGGTTTTCCTTTTTCTTAGAAATACTTGGAATTGGACAACCTGTATTTAGTTAAAATGGAATGATACTTATCACACAGTTATTAAAAATAATTGGGCGGAACTATGGTTTCCATGGGTTGTGGACAAATAATTATGCGATTCTATTAAAAAATTTTATCATTTAAAGATCATATACTCAGCTAAGTTATATTTACTCAGACTTATTATGAAACTCAGTTTATATCTTGTAATCTTAGTTGAACAACCGATCTACATTCATAGCTTCATGGAAAAGTAAGCTTAATATAGTAAAGGACTGTAAAGAAAGGGTAATGAATTAGTCAAAAACGTTTTCCGTCAAATGTTATAGTAACGACTGGTGGAATCAAGGTAAATATTCCCAGAGTTGAAGAAGCTCAATTAACAGTATCACATTTAACAAAAAAGCTCCGGAATCTTAGAGGGCAGATATCTGAAGAATGCTCTACGCAAACAGTGCTTTGAATTACAGTTACTATGCTCTCTATAATACTGATGACTCTTTGTTTTCGTCCAAGGCTTCCTACATTTAAAAATTTTTGATTAAATTATATTTTGAAGTTTACAGATTTTGATCATTCAAATTTTTTACCACACATAGTTACACTTCAGTTATTTCTTTTACATTTTTATTTTCTTTAATTCCCGGCTTAAATATCAACAGGCTATGCTATACTTAAGTTCTTAGTGTTTCAATAAATTTAAATTTAATTCAATTAGAAGTTAACTTACTGATGAATTTCTAAGTATTAGAACAAATTAAAAATTAAAACAGGAGTACAATGCTTACTGATAAATTGGATTGCAAAGACGAAACACTTCACTTCTTAAAAATATGTAAAATACTAATAGAATTTCAAAATGCATTACACTCCAAAACTTTCTAGTAACACATTGAAGATCACTGATTATATATTATTCTCCTTGACTTATATAAAATGAATTTGTTTTATTTCTTCTGTATGATTTAGTAAATATAAGGATCCGAAAAAAATTTGTTTTTTTTATTTTTTTATTTTTTAATACCTGAGGCGATACAGAAACCCATCGTATGTGAATTTTTTCATGTATCTTGCAATATTTCGTAATTTTATGTATGGATGCTTGAAAGAATAAGAGTATATAAAGTATATAATATTTAGAACACTATCTAACATTTTTTTTTTTTAGTTTTATATTTTTATTATCGTACTTCTTGTCCAGACTTTTGTAGAAAAAAAATATGTATAGGCGGATATGTTTTTTTTCCAGTATTCCTTTATTTACATTGTTGACTTTTGCCATTAAAAGGAGTGCTTTTTTTCTGAATTTTTTATTTTTTTTTTCAGTTTACTGTAAATGAAAACCAAATTAGCTTTTAAGAAAAAGATTTAAAAATTTTTTTTTTTTTAAATAAATACGAACCAGGTCATTAGTTAACTCTTTGTATTTTTATTTATTTTATTTTATGGATTTTTTTTCAAAAAAAAAAAAAAAGTAAGACAATCCTTTCTATACTATAACAGATCTCTGCAATCCCATCTCTATTACTAAGAAAATAATCATTTTAAAATTTTGATCGTCCTTATACAGGATTAAGGAATATTTGTAACTTCTTATATCATTTAGTTTTCTAGTGTATTATTAAATATTATGTTGTACATAATGTTATGTTTTTCGTAAATAGAAAATTTTAATAATTTCGAAATTAAATCAATTTGTTCGAAAATTGTTATTATTTTAATCGGATTCTATATTTAATGCTTTATTGTTTGGAGATACGTTTTTTAAAAACATTTTAGTGTGTTTTAATTTTTATCTAATAAATGCATTGGAAATTTAAGATTCGCATGGCCTGTAAAAATTTTGGTTATGAATTTTATTTAATCAAAACATTAGGAACATAATATTAAAATGGCCTGTAAATATTAAAGCTGCGAGTTTTTTCTAATAAATACATTAGGAATATAAGATTAGCGTGTCCTGTAAATATTTCTCTCTGAATTTAGTAGTAGATGCGTTGGGAACCTAATATTGGCATTGCCTGTAAATATATTAGCTCTGAGTTGTATCTAACAAATACATTTGGAACGTGGCCTGTAAATATTTTAGCTCTGCAATTTTATCTTATTAATACTTAAGATTCCTTTTAATATCTTAGTCTCGAATTGAATTTATTAAAAATATTAAGAATTTAAGTATAGCATGGCCTATTGATATCTAAGCCGTGAATTAAATAAAAAAAAATTTGAAAGAAATAATTTAAGTGTAACTATGCTGTGGTTAAAAATTTGAATGATCAAAAACTATAAATATCAGAATATGTTTTAGTTAAAAATTTTTAAACATAGGAAGCCTTCGACGAAAAAACCAGTCTTTATTGGAAAGTCCGCATGGAAATCTTGTTTCTCACTTAAAACTTTCGTTATAATTAAAACCACTTTAATTCCTATTGAAAAATTTATCCAAATTCTATTAACTCTTCAAATTCCTCTAAAGTCCTGATAAATTAGTAAGTTAATATTCCTCCCTATACTAAATAAGATTAACTAGCCTAAATTATATTATAAAAAAGCTTGAACATGAAAAAAATTACCATATCAATTACCAGAAAAACTTTGATCAAACTTTTTAACTTAAAAATGAAAAATAAAAGGGTTGACTTTTAATAATATTTTTTAAAAAATGGAAATTTTATTCTTTTTCTATTTTATTTATAAAAATGGTGTTACATGAATTATGAAGTTAAATTATTATTCTGTTGTATTTTTTTTTTTTTTCATTTTTCTTTTTATTCTAAGAATTTCTTTGTGATTCAAATATTAAATTATTTTTTTTTGTTTTGTTTTATTTTATATTTTCTATTTTTTATCTTTTAGTTAAATGAAAAATTAGTTTTTGAATGAGGTTTTCATTTTTTGTTTTTCTTTAATTTTAAAATAAAAGAAATAAAGTATAAAAGAAAGGCATAAAAAATACAATCTATCGTTCTCCATTTTTATTGTTTTTGGATTCTAGTTATGATGCGAATTAATATTAAATACAAGAAATGTTATTAAATTGATTTTCAATAGATAATACAAATGAAAAAAATGTAAATTTTGAAATTCCATGTAAATTCCATTTTGTCCTTGTAATTTCCATATACTCCATCTAAATTCCATGTAAGTCCAAGTGAACTCCAGATTGCTTTAAATTGATTGAAAAAAATCTGTTTACGAAATTTTAGAACATTTTTACAGTATTTTACTAATAAGTTGCAAAGGGCGCGGGTTTGGATTATTGCGAGTTTTTAATTTTCAAATAATTTAATTTCTTAACAAGAGAAAGTACAAGAGGGTTTACTTAGGTAATGTAATTTAATTTCAAACATCTGATTCCTAAAAATTAAAACTAACTATTAAAAATAAATATAGGAGATACAAAGTAGCTGAGTCGGGTCGAAACCCGGATAAAAGCTTTTCATTTCAACTGTGGTTCAAACCCGGTGGTGCTTTTTGCATGAAAGTTCGGCTTTTTAAGCATTGTACTACTTAGCCCATAATTCAGCCGTCATAGTTAACATTTTTTTTGACTTCGTTTAGGACATTGCAAGTAAATATTTATTACAATTTAAGTTAAGTATCCCATAATATCGCAACAACCACTATAAAATAACTCTTTGATTTTGTTTTTTTATAATTTTAATAAAATATGAAATGAAAAATAGAGAAAATTAGATTTTAACTCAACTTATAATAAATATTAAGACAAGAAAACAAAAAAAAAAAAAACAAAAACAACAGAAAACAAATTTTAAAAAATAAAGCGAAGAAAAAAGTTGTTGAATTGTGTGATAAACAGTTCTGACTATATGGTTTTAATGGATATTGAATGGCTCAAGGACTATTTCCTTTTCTTTTTTGTTGTTGTTTTTGTATATGTATATTATGAATTATATCCTAGTAATTTCAAAGGTCAATCGGTTTTCATTTTTATCTTTTTCTTTCAAATATTTATACTGCTGCGGATCCTTTTGAAAATTGAATGGTTTTTCATTTTTATTTTTTTTTTTTGTTTTTTTTTTTTTAAATAAATTATTATTTAAAAAAAAAAAACATAAATTTGTAGATACTAAAATTTATCTATAGATTAAATAGTAGAGAAATAAGAATCGAGTTAAGTTTTATAATAATAAAAAAAAAAAAAAAAAAAAATTGGGACAAAATTTATTTTTATTAAGTGAAGGAAAAATGAAAAATCATTTAAGGATGAAATGAAAAACTGTGAAATTTGATCAAGAAAATTTTCTTTTTTTTTTTTATTTAAAAGAAAAAATTCTTTAAATAATTTTATTAAGAGTTGTTTTATATTTTTAAATAAAATTTAAAGAAAATTTTATTAAATATAATTTGGGGTTTTGGGTTTTAAGAAAAAACTGAATCAAAATTATTTTGAAATTCTAATGGAAAATTTTAACTTTAAATTTTATTGGTCACGCGTGCGGAAGTACAGTTACGAATTCCGGTTAATTCTGGATTATTAAATTTTTTTAGTACTAAAACAATTTAAGTATAATTTAAAATATAATTAATATCTGGTGAAGTTAGTTATAATTACACGTGTTTTAATTTTCTATGTAAACATTTGTTGAAATTATATTCAGTTTAATCAAATAATTCAATAGAAATTTGAGATATAATTAGTCGGAACACTATAATTAAATAATAAGTATGACTATTAATATGAAATATTATTTAAAATTATTGGGAACTATCATAAAGAAAGTTTTTAGACTTAAAAAATTAGATCTAGTACTTCATTTCATATGAGGTTCTACAACAAGTTTAGTTTTAATAAATGTAACTGATAAGTTAGAAATATAACTGACTTGACTGTGCATTTTCGTTTGCTTTCAGAGTATTCGCACATGCTATAAAGTATTTTAGTCCCTTTATGTTTATTGATTTGTTCCTGTATCATTTATTTAAAAAAACCATATGTCAAGCCTTAGGAATACCTAGAATCAGGAATACCCTGATTTTGAATCCAATTTTAAAACCTTTCTTAATTCAGAATCTCACATATTCATATATATAAATAATCTGGAAAAAGGGTACAGCCCTGCTTTTGAATACAACCAATGACAAATTTATTGTTCACAAAATTTCTGAAAAATCACAATTCAATTGTTTGTACATTAAAAATTAGCAATTTGAAATTAAATAAAATTGACTTTATTTCAATTTTTCATATTGAAATAAGACCAAAAATTAAAAATTATTTTTTTGGCATTATTTCAAATATGATAATGAAATAAAGTCTATATATTTATAAAGTCTAATGTGCTTTCATTTGGCCTTATTGCGTGTATCCGGTTTTTCTACATCAAAAAGTCAAACAGAAGTTCTAAAAAATTATTATACGAATATATAGTATTTTTAGAACATTTTCAAAGAATTTTGTAAAAATGTGCCTATATAGTTTCACTCTGTCCGTCCGTCTGGCTGTCTGTCCGTCTGTCCGTATATGTTTACAAAAACTTTTACATCGTTTGAAATAGAGAAAAGAAATTTTAACCACGAGTAGGTATTACAAAAAAAATTATTTCGTAGAAGAATTTTTTTCTGTAGCCCCACCTGTTACGGAGCTGCAGACCCCCAAAGTTGGGAAAAGCCCTATATTCAAATTGTTATAACAAGAGTTCTATTAGGTGTATTTTCAATCTAAAAACGGCAGAAGATAGCTGTTATTATAAACTTTAAAAAACAAATGTTTAGGATTGCCATACGGTACTAAAATTTACCATTATGCAAAACTCAATTTTTGCTAAATTTTTGGCCATACATATCTTCTAAACGGTACAAGCTAGGGTCTAGAGAGAAGTTAGAACTTCAGAAATTAGTAGGAGTCGGTTAACAAAATTTTTTTGTTACGTCCCCTGTTTAGCAGCTTTAAGGGCTCAAAAATTGAAATTTAGCTATTTTTAAATACCTGTAACTTGAATACCTGTTCAAATTTTTTTTTGTTAATATACAAAATTTGAAGGTGCAACGTTATACTTTAACATATGTTAAAAAATTTTCTTAAATTTAAAAGCAGTTCTTTAAATTGAAGAAAGTGTCTGTCAGTTTTAACCATTTTTGCTTATATAGTAAAATTCTAAATAAAATTCCAAATTTTGGTAGAATTCACAATTTAATTCCTTGAACCTAAAAAAGTTTGGGGGAACTATTAGGACTTAAAAATTAAAAAATTTACTGTTTCTATAAGTAAGTAGTAACTTAGTCACCAACGTATATATTTCTTAAATTAAACGTTAACATTGAAGCATTGAATGGAATATTATGTTTAATTTTGAAAATGTGCTTTTTTAAAAACCCTTGGTTTTTTCTTTCACTAGGTACTTGTTTGAAGATAATCGTTATTAATAAGTTAAGTTATATATATGTATAAGTATTAAATAATATATAACTATGTAATATATAAATAAGTGTTAAATTATGCACTTATATAAGTGCATTCGAAATTACTCTGCCTAAAATAAATATTATTCCGAATTATCAATTATATTGACTTTTGATTGGCAAATTGATAATTTATTTATTCAATAAGTTCACAATTAATATTCCAAAATTTATATTGTACAATAAAATGAATATGATAATATTTTTTTTTATTTTAAATAGAAAAATTAAAATTAAAATATAAAAATTTCCTTTTAAAATTTCAATACCAGACCTTTTAAATCAAAATAATAAAAAAAATTGAATTGTGAGAAATCAATATACATTTCAATATTAATCAATACACACTTTTCCATATGATTAAAATCAAAATTTTTTAATTTGAAAAATAAAATTAAAACAATTTTCTATATATTATAATTACTGTAAAATTTTATTTTAATATCTGATTTATACAGTAAATTAATTGCAAAATTTTATTATGTAGTTGACATTATGGTTGAATATGATGGTGAATGGTGTTTTAAAAAAACCATTCAAATTTTTGAAATAAATTTTCATTTAATCATTTGTTGTGTTGTGTTGTATTTTAAAATGAAATAATAATAATATGACTGACAGTTTTCATGTTTATGTTTGTACATGCACCAATTATAGAGATCAACTAGATAAATTATATTTTAAATTAACAGAAAATTATAAATTGAGGCAAGAAAAGTTTAATCACGTAATGCCACTTGCTGTTTATGATACTTGTTTTATTGCATTTTGATAAGTTTCCATATTAGATAAGACAAAACATTCATAAAATCGAGTAAATTATTTCAAAGTGAGAGAAAAGTAATCACAAGTTTCAGTGATAAGTACTGTCGCAGGATTTCTAAAATGCCGAGCGTTCCAATTTTTATTTGATGGGAATGTAGGTTTAGCTTAAAAAAAAAAAACAAAAAAACAAAAAAATATTTGTCTTATATATTACTTTGTATAAGGCATAACATTATTTTTTATACAAAAAAAAAAAACAAAATAAATAATTTTTTGTTTCATAAATGCTCATATCTTCTAAACGCTGTAATATAGGTATATACTATGAATGCACAAATTATAGAAAAAAATAAGAGCTTTCCAGCGATGTATAAATATTTAGCGGGTTTCTTTGCCAAATTATGAAAAATATGAGTTTTAGAGAAAAAATGTTAAAAATTTTTTTTTCCAAAACGGCAGCACCTATCGTCATCAAATAAACGTTAAAATTTTCTACAACCCGTTATCTTAATTAATAGCTTTAATTGAATACATATATATAGAACAGATCGCTAGATATAACGGTTTTTGTAAAATAGACTAAAATAACAATGATACTTTCAAATGTCCTTTTCGTCCTTAAAGGATAATATGCACCATAAAACCTATATATTTTTTGAAAGCTGGCAACACCAGCTATCTTTTCTATATGCTCATTTGGTCCTTTGCGGATAATACTAAAACCTTAGAAAAGCCAAGCTAATTAAATATTATACTGAAGCCAAAAGTGTTATTTAATATTTTGTAATTTAGAACGGAGGCCTGTTACACCAACAACTTATAACTAATGTAATTATCAAAATTATCAAAATTGTTATTGCACCAACACCATATTTGTCAAAAAGCGTATGAAGCTTGATTAGTAAAAAAACACTCACTTATCAATTAATGTTGGTGCAATAGGGTCCTCTTTTGTAAGTTTTAATGCTATTGGTACAAATAAATGTAGTCTAACAGCAGGAGTTCAGGTCTTTAATGCACCAAAAACTTAACGTTAATCAAATAATAAAATAATCATTATTTTGATAAGTATTTGTTTCATCAAAACTATATTTTATAATACTCGTAATTCAATTGAATTTTGATTTGTAAAAAATATTTTACTTATCAAAAAAATGATTTTTTTATTATTTAATAAGTGATGTGTGCAACAAGTCCCTGGACACCTTTTAAGATTGAATTATACCCCAAACTAAATTTTGATGAATTTGCAATACCCTACCGTTAATATTCTATTAAAATAATATTCATTTAAAAATCTCCACTACGATAAGTTATTTATAATTTATTTTTTTTTTAAAAACTTTTACAATAGAGTTTAAAAAAACTTTTACAACAATTCTTTTAAACTTATGTAATCATGTAACTATAAACAATATTTAATAATTTTTAAAGTTTTCAACACCTTTTATTGAATTTAGTTTCAGAAAAAAAAACAAAAATATAATTTATTGTTGAATCATTGTTTAAAATACATTGTTTATCACGTACATTAACAAAGTTAAATCAATATTTATCTTGAATTACTTTTTGAAAAAAAAGTTTGTACTTGATGAAAATATTAAATAGTTCTGTACTCTCTCTAGTACTTTAACTGAACAAAAATTAAATATAGTTAAAAACTATGAAAATTAAATTTATTTAAGACAATGTCGGATGATTTTTGGATCTCTGTTTAAGTTAAAAGGAAATAAATTAGGTACCTGCATTTTTTTTTTGCAAAATTAAAGATCAAACTGCATCGATTCTCTAATAGTCAATTACTTTAGTAATTAATTAAAATTTCCGGGAATACAATAAAAATCTGACGGATTCATATTATTTTTGCAGAATTCACTAACCCTAAACCAATTTTTAATAATAAATATAGTTTAATAATAATTTTTCAACATCAATTACAGCAGCCGTATAAATCAATTTTATATATTTTGAAGAATTTTGACATTTTAAATTTAAAATTTTTAATATCCTAAGGCTGCTGTTACATAATATTTCGCTGACAGGTTTTAAAAATTTTTATTAGTTTTTCCATGTACCTAATTTTACGATTAAAATTAATTTTGAATTAAATCAATATTAGCTTAGTATTTTTTCAGGAAAGTAATCAGTTTTTGTTTTTAAATAATAAAATTTGGATCTTTTGATAAGATTAAAATTAACTTATTACTGAAGTTTTTAATTAATACAGTACAGCACATAATTTTTTAAGTACTTTTAGTGTGTCCCATAATTTCATTCAGATTTTTGATAAAACTATCATAATTGTTTTTTTGTTATTTTTAAGCGCTAACTGTTCAACTGTTTGGCTAATAAGCTTATCTATACCATAGGTGCATGTTGGAACGGGGGGTCATATTATATTTGTGGTATTAGAATTGATATTATTAAATTCCATATACAATTTAAACATGAGATAGTACTTGGCCTTATAACATGTAGAAACGTCTTAGATTTTCAATAGACACAATTCTATTTTTGTTTATATCGTAATATTTTGTATTTGAGTTATATGGTATTCTATATCTGCGAGTTATATTGTTCAATTAAATATTAAACTATTTGTTTATATTTTACATTTGTTTATATTGTTATATTAATGTATTTTTTATAAAAGATATATAATTATTAATTATTGATGAAGCCATTAATTTGAAACCAATGGCGAATGTTAGCTGAGTCGAGTCGAAAACCAGAAAAGTTTTTTCACTTTAACTGGAATTCCGCATGAAAGGTCGGCACTCAACCACTGTGCCACCCAGCCGTTAATTGAAAATTCTTTTCTTTTAACAACGACAGATAGACACAATATTAACAATTAGTTAAAAAAAATTTTGAAATAATAATTTTAATGTTCATATGTGCGTTAAAAACTCATTAATTTTAAAATATGAGTATCATTTCAAGTCCAAACTAATTAACATCAGAAAATGGCAATTTTTAGAATAATTATTCACATTTACTTTAAAATTTTAAAAAGTTAATTCAAAAAGTAAATAATAATTTTATTTTTTGAACTTCTCATATTCCAACTCCTGGTATATTATAAAATTAATTAGTTTCAGTTGATAACTGGTTGTGCGTTCATTTAGTATAAAATGTAATTATCTTTAGATTACTTTTGAATACATAGATAAAATGAATACATAGATACAGTACTTAAAATTATGTTTTGATTTTTATTTTGCTATTTGAAAAATTTTAGATTTAAAATGTAATTTATAAACTTTTGTTTTATAGAAAAGTATATATATATAATATATTTATATATATGTATATCTATATATATATATATATATATATATATATATATAGATTTATTAGATTTAGTTTGTAAATTGTTTAATATTTTCTTAATTGAATATAACATAGTTAATGTAAGTCAATTACTTTTTAAATCATTTATAAATAGACTTATACAAAATATAATTTCTTTTATCATCTTACAATGGATTGAAAGATTAAATTTGATTTTATGTAAAAAATAATAAAATCATAAGGATCAAAAGAAAGGGCTGCAGAAGTTAAGGACAATTAATATTAAGCCGTAATCAAATTTTGTTCCAGAATGATTGTGGAACAAACCTACCAACACACTGGACATTGTAACTCCAATGATTTACTAAAACTTATTGCCAGTTTTAATTATTCGACTTTAGTTATTGTTCAAATATTTGAAAAAAAATTCCTCTGAGTAATATATAATGTAAGAAAGCCTAGAAGAATAACGAATGACGAAATATTAACCATCTGAGATCAAGAAACGATACTTTTATAAATAAGAAGAAAAAAAACGAGGCGGATAGGCTATACACTTTAAAAACCAACAAAAGATCTTGCGCGTCAGGAGTTTTTTGGAAAAAAGAGATGTGAGCAGACAAAAAATAATTAGAAGAAAGTCATAAGCTATGGAAATTGAAAGCTATAGGAAAACATGGGGATTTTATAGAATTTTATAGATGCCCTGCAGAAAGTGAAAATAAAAAAAACTATTGTGCAAGATTACAAAACTCAAAAACTATCGTTATGGCATCTATACTTAAAAGGGTAAAACTAAAACTATTGTATTATATTTTATCTGAAGATTGAAAGTCATAAGCAATAGATTTAAATTTTATACAAAAATTGACTTAAATAGCAACTAACGTAGCAATTAATTTAAAATTTGAAGAAATTTTAATATAACTGATAATTCTTTAATAAGATAATTCTTGGTAATTCTTCAATTTAATTAAACATTCCACATAATTCCCAAAAAAAAAAACAGTTTTTTTAGGTTAACATTTAAAGGTTTAATTTTTAACTTTTCTATTTTAAGCAGACAAATTTTTATCTTAAGTTTTTTTTTTTATTCAATCATCAAATTTTTTCGAATAAAATCAAAATATAAAACAGATACAAATTATATTGTATATATATATATCTGTAAGTATATATATATATATATATATTATCATGTATCCTATGATACGTACATTTGTAAGAGATTTTTTTTTTTATTTTGAGGAAAATTTCAATTTGAAGAAAATGTAATCCCCTCTGTGACCTAGTTTTTCTTGTATGTTTTTTTTTCTAATATAAATTTTAACTAAAAAAAAAAGAAAATTTTTGTTTTTTTTCTGTTTTTATTGTTTTATTCAAAATAAAACAAAGTTCCAGTATATTGGCACCAATTTTATTACAAAAACAAAAAAAAAAAAAAATCTTTATAGTTAATTTAGTATACCAAATTGGTGTACATACTATTAAGAATGTATCTATAGATAATTACATTTCCTAAGTAACAAAATAATTTTTCTTTTATATACATACATACTTGTAATTTAACTGATTTTCTTTTTTTTTTTAATTTTAGAATTTTAGTTAAAATTAGATTTAAGATTTTCAAGGAAGTACTACTGTAGGGTAGAAATTTTTTTTTTCCAAAATTTTCTTTCAATTTAATAGAATTATCTGATAGATAAAATAATTTTTTTGGAAACCATTAGATACGATTTGATTACAAAAATATGTTTTCAGTAAAATTGATCTTTAGATTTTGGTTTTTGAGAAAATTCATTTTGGTTTTTAGTTGCAAAGCTTTGATAGGGAAAAGAACTTCTAGAATAAATTTTAGTTGGATTTAGAAACTGAATAGTTTGAACCATATTTTGGACTCATTAACTTAAAAAACAATGCAGAAACTGCTTTTTAAAAAAATAAAAACCAGAAACTTTGGATGAATCTTGAATTTAATAATCAGAACAGACGAGGAACGAGTGTGTCTGTCTAAGTGTCTGCAAAGCAATTTCCCCCACATGTGGCTGCAAGTCAATAATTCTATTTTGTATTGTGTTAGTAATCATTTCATTATTTTGATTTTATATTTGAGTGCCTAAGATAAAACTACAAGGTAGAGCTACCAGTGGCGGTACATTAACTGACTCTAGAGGTGATGAAGATATTTTATAGATTGTTGGGTTTTTGAAAGATAAATTTCGAAAATGAGTTAAAGAAAGAATTAAGATTTCGAAGTACTGGGAAAATAAATTAACTTACATCAAATTAATCAAAGGTAGTGGAGGGGTTTTTAAATGAAAAATTCGGATTTCAATAAAAAAAAACAATGGAGGAATAATGGTTAAAATGTAGAAATAATTAATGGGATTAAGGAGAAAAAGGACATTGTCTTGGAATTCTCTAAAATTAAAGGAGAGGGAAAACTCTACCGAAATAATTATTATTCGCAAGTTATTACTAAATATGTTAAGTCTGATGCGTTGCCTCTATATTAGTTATGTTCTGTAGAGACTTCTATATTTTGTAGCTCTCTCAGTTCTATATGAATTTAAAATTAATCTTAGGAGTTGAAACTTTAAATTAAAAAATTTTCGATAAAACTATTATAATTGAGGTATGATTATTACATTGTACTTAAATTAAAAAATCAAACCTCTACACATAGTTTATTTAAAAAAAAACCAAAACTCTACTACTTGTAATGTAAATTCTCTTGAAGGACATTTATGCATATATACATATTAATATGATTGTAACCAAATTCTTAGTAGTTATACACAAAAAATTAAATTTATCTTCTTAATCTTGTTTTAGTTTTTTTTTTGCCTTATATCTTGTCCTCATTTTTGCATTTTGATTGTTCTCTTGCTTGCCTGTTTTTTTTCATTTTTGTAAAGTTTTTTTTTGTTATTTCAAAAGAAACTCTGAAAGAGAATACAAAAATTGAAAATAAACAAATAAGGAAAAACCCCAGAAGAAAAACCATTCGTTAAACAACAAAAAAAAAAATTGAAGAAAAGGCAAAATTTGAACAATTTTGTTTGCATTTTTAATTTTTAAGATACACTTGGATTGGAACGAGGTTATTCATTGGCATTATAAATTTTATACACTGCATTGACGATAATAGTGTCATGATGTTATCCCATTATCGAACTCAAAAAAAAGATATTGAACATTTTTGAAACCATTTTTCCATTTTTTTTTTTTTGGGTTAGTCTAGTGAAAGTTTGTTTTGTGTTTTTTTTTTTTTTTAAGGGTGGTAAAAGATAAGTTGGAAAATGCAAGGGATTAATTTAGAATAGAACATATATTTTAATAAAATATATTATCTAAATTTCTCAGAAAACACTTTGCAACCCACATATTATTAAGACGTTTCAATATATATTTGAATGAAATTTTTTAAATAAAAATGTATCAATTCTAAAATGTACTTACATGTATCATGTAAGACATATATTAGTAATAAAAAACCGTTGGGGATTTATAATGTGGGTGAATATAAATAATACGATATAATAAAATATGCAAAACATAAAATCAATCATTGAAATAGAATACGATAATAGATAGATTATATTATCGGAAAAGGAGTCATAAAGTACAATAAATGTAAAAAGAAAACAACCCCTTAGGAATCTGAAAAAGAATTTGTAACGCGTTTACAAAAGTGAAGGTGTTTAAGAAGAAACAGAGTTGTTAAAATTTAAATAATTTGATTTCACTCCCCTCGGTTTTTAAAAATTGAAGACATTTTATTGCATACATTTTTAAAACATTACTGTATCTACATAAAAACTTAAATGATTTATTATACACAATTTAGGATATGTATATGTATATCAAATAAATGCAGTTATTCTAAACTTACATTACAACCTTACATTGCAATGACTTTAAAATATTATTAATTCTATTTAATGAACACCCATTTAAAATTAATTGAGTATACTATTAAAGCAAAATCAAACTTCATTGATTGACATGAAATGTCCTTTTAAAAAATTCTGAAAATATTTTTCTAAAAAAAAACTTTTTCATTTTTATTATTTACTTTCTAAAAAATTGGTCTGTAAAACAAAAACAAATTTTTTTTTTTAAAAGGATTCCTACTGTCTTACAAAAATCTTACCACAATTCAAAATATCCAAAATACAAACAAAAAATAAAAAACAAAGAATGTAATAACAGAAAAACAAAAAGCACCCGCTGCTAAATAAAATAACAGTAAAAATTCCGTTAAATACGTCATATCAAAAGAAGAAAGCTCTTAAAAATGAGTAAGTATAATATAAACTGTAAACGAATCAAAATCTAAATAACATCGTAAATTTTAATTATACGATAGTTTTAGTCATCATTTAACGAGTGGATTTTTTAAAAATCGTTTCAGATGTGAGAGAAAAGTCCTTTTTTTTATCAAAACAACCAAAACAACAACCAAACAAAAAACCATTTAAGAATATGAGTAGAAAGAGAATGAGAGCAATTTTGTAATAAAAATTTGAGTTAAAATTACTTTGAGAGGAAAAAATTGTGAGAGAAATTATTGTGAAAAGCTTTTCACACCATTTTTTTTTATATGTATTTTGTTTTTGTTGTTTTTTATGTGAAGCACCCTGGATATTATGAATAAAAAAATAGTACAAAAACAAAAAATATGAGTAAAAAAAAAAAAACTGAAATACGCGTAACTTTTCAAAATATCCTTTTTGTTGTTTTTTTTGCCATTTCTCTATTCAATATAAATACATTTTTTTTGCGGTTTTCTTCTAAATGTTGGTATATTTTTTGTATGTATATATTATGTTTTATATTATCGGACATATAGTATAAAAGTATATAAGATCCTGGGACAACAAAATTTGTTTTGTTTTTTTTTTTTAATAAATATTATAATGTACTTTCTGTAAGTTTTGTTTTTTTTTATAAATGAGAGAAAGCTTTCAAATGTACATTTTAAATATTACATTTAATTGTATTTGAGTGAAATACAAAAAAAAAAACAGAAAAAGAATTGAGTGTAATATAAAATCAAATAAATAAATAACAAAGTTTGGTTAGGTAATATGTATTTTGTTGTTTTTGTTTTTTTAAATTTCAATTTTGCTTATTTAATCAAGTGTTTGTTTTTATATTAGTTGTTGTTGTTGGAAACTTCGTTTGTCCATTTATATTGCTTTTAATATATTTCCCTTTTCTTAGATTTTGGTTTGAGTAATATATAAATATTTTTATTAATTAATATTTGTATATACACAGTCTTTTAACTCAATTTTTTGAATTTTTATACTTTTAAATTAATTTTGATATCTAGAAATTAATGGCTTTTAGATCTTATGTTAATTTTAATGTTATTCGATAAATACACATATTATATACAAATATATAGGTTAAATATATATATTTTCTGACTATATCTTTTATATGCATTTAATTCAACTATGAATTTTTACTCAATCCTAAAATTTCAAATTTTTTGAGTGAATCGAAAAAACAACAAATACAATAACATTAATATAGAGAAAAAAACATGTTATGATACTTTTTGTTCCTCAAAAGGTATACCGTTAAGTTCTTAAATAAGTTTAAGAAAAATATTTATGTATACAGATAAATATTATTGAAAGGATAAGTGAAAATGAAAAAAAAAAAAAAAAGGACTAAATGTTGTTACTATATGTGGGTGCTGATAATATGATAGTGTTATTTATATTTTGAAGACTACATAAGAAATACTCGAAAAATTCAATGTAGGTGTATGTGTGTATAAGTAGATGTAGAAAAATTAATTTTTTTGAAGGCTTGAGTGCAATTCAAAAAACAAAAAACAAAATAAAAGTAATTTACCAGATAATAGGAACTTTTCATTTTGTATTTTTTTTTTGATTTTTGGTTTGACTGTTCCAGTTCTCAATTTTTTTGTCTAAAGTTTATTCTACATTTTGTTTACCTTTTTTAAGCTAATATTATTATTTTATTATTACATATATACCTATACACCATTATGTATTATAGGTAGTAGGTACATATGTAATAGAGATATAATGGTTCATTACATTTTTTAATATTATAAATTTAAGGATATTCGCTCTCTCATTTCAATTTTAAACAAATTGTTGGTTAAGGAATTTTTTTTTTTTCCACAAAAATTTGTGAAATGGGAAATTTACTTTTCTCTATATTGTTTTTGTTGTTGTTTTTTCATTTACATACGTCAAGTGAAAAAATGTTAGGAAAGGTAACTCATATTTTTTTTTTGTATATATTAAGAGTTTCTTGAGTTGAAAAAAAAAAATTGATGTATAAAATTTGTATAATAGTGAAGTTCTACTTATGTTAATTACAAAAGGTGTAAATTAAAAACAAAAATTGTTTGTTTTTTTTTTTAAGGTATTTTATACCGTTAATTATTTTTAATTAAAAAAAAAAAAAACATAGAAATTATTTTGTAAGAGTTGAAGAACACAACATTTGAATTAAGAATAATCAAAATGGATAGTACCTACCTAGTATGAAATTAATTATTCAGGTCAATGTCAATTTTCTTTTAATGTCAGAATTACATGGGAAATTTTGATTTTGTTTTCGTTTTTGTTTTTGTTTTTTTTGAGCGTTTTTTTTTTATGATTATGTTTTTTTTTTCGAATCTAGTATTTAAAAAGCTTATATAAGTTCATCTGTAGTATAGAAAATAACAAGTATGTAAAATAATACTTAGAAACGAATGGAATTAATTTTATTTAAAATTAAATTAATAGTATTCATTAAATTATTTTAAATTTAGCTAAGGTGGTTTTTTAAGTGTCCCATGTTTTTGTTTTTTTTTTTTTTGGAATAGAATGATGTTGTTTCATCTGTTTTAAGATGTTCATACTGTTTAAAATTGAAGAAAAATTTCACTCACTGAAGTTTTTTTTTTCCAAGTATATGTTATATTATGGATACACTACAAATGAAAAGCTTTTAATGATACTTTTATAAGGCAAAAAATACAAACAAAACAAAAAAATTGAAAAAAAAGTTAAAATTAGATCAGTTCATGCGTTTCACCTTTTTTTTTCGCTTTTTTGCTTTTAATTTTAGGAAAAAAGTCATCAGTCAGCTGATTTTGCTCTCACACTCAAAAATTGTTTTTGTATTTTTTTTTTTTTGAATTTATTATATTTGAAGTGTAAACTTCCTACTTTTAAGATATTTCTTCTCAAAAAATGAGTTTATGGATAACAATTGGTATTTTAATATACGTTTATTTATTGATATATATATTTTTCCATATGTTTATAAATATATGTTTGGATCAAATGTTTTTTATTATGAAAAATGTTAAAAAATAATATAACAATTGAATATTGAGAAAATTGTGAGTAATTTTACGTCTCACTCTTTCAGGTTTGAAAAATTGAGTAAAAAATAATATTTAAGCAAATATTTAGATAAATTTGACATGCAAATTTGGCATGAAAGGAGTTTACAAGAAAGAAAATCATAATAAAGGGGTTAACCCAATATTTTTTGCTAGTTTTATTGTTAAAACAAACAAACATTGAAATTAATGAATTTTTATGGAATGTGGGGTGTTACTGTTTTTTTTTTTAATTCAATGCTAAACTTTAGTGTACTTATCCATTTTTATCGGGCTATATAAGTGCGCAAGAGGTTTTAGAGGATAAAAATTTATGATTGTAAACTTGTTAAAAAATAACTAACATTATACGAAATGTGGCCTAATCCTATAAATTGTGACACTTTAAGTACTCAATTTTCAACTTTATTACAAATCTACCGGGATCTTTTAATCATAATTTAACTTTAGAATTGAGAAGTGGGCAATTTCTGAATTACAGCTTAAGATGTTAGATTTTAGGCCATACTAAATTTAAATTAATTTTGTTTATTGGACATTTTAAAGATCATTCAAACAACATTTATATTAATAAAATGTGCATACAATTTAAGTTTTAAACTAGATAATATAATCAAAAATACATTTTAAAAAATTGTAGAAATTATAAGATCGATTTCAATAAATACTTTATTATATTTTGCCAGGATATTAAGGAAATTAATATTTGTCTTCCTCAATTCCTCAGATTTGAACATCACTACGCAATGGTTTTAATAATGCTGCTCTTATTATAAATTTTATTATAATAAATCATTATGCTTCAAAAAATAAATACATATATTTAAACTCTAAGACTTTTTGTAATTTCTTTTATTACTTTTAAACATGTGCTAGAGAAAACATTTCTTAAAACAAAGTTTTTTTTTGTTTTTTCATTATTTTGGAAATTTTTTTTTTTAAAAGTTAATGAGAAGAAAAAATGCACAACAAAAACTTTATCATACATTGAAATTTCATATATCATTTAAATTTAAAGCAAAAAAAGAGCAGCTACAAAAAACAAAACAAAAATATAAAAAAAATAAAACAAAAAAATTAATAATTTAAAAATTAATCATAAAAATCCACTCATCTTAATAAAACCCTTCACGCAAAATTTCTTTTCCCACAAAATTTATTTTTCACTTTAAATGGATTTTGCTTTTTTTTTTGGTAAAGGTACCAATGTTCATATGTGTGTAAGTATGTCATATTAATTATTACATATAATGTATATATATACTATATAGATACATGTGAATGTGTACTCAATTTCCATTACACCTTACCTCAATATATATTTACATATTCTTTTAAAAAAACCGTTGTGTTTTTTTTTTTTTCTAAATTCCAAGAGAACAACTTTTGCCAACTTTTTTTTTTATTTCAATTTCCTTCCAAATTTTTTATAAAATATTTATTTTATGTATTTGTTGTTTTCTTTCGGCTTAGAGTTCCTTGAAAGTCCTTTTATTTTTCTGATGTCAAATATGTACATGTATATCAATATATACATACATATATGAATATAGAGAAAGTTTAAAGTAAAAGAACTTTTTAACGAAACGATAATCAAGAATATTTTAATTTCGTTAAATTGCACGAAAACTTAATTACATTAAACTTTAAAGTACATGAAAAGTAGACACACATGGTGTTTAAAACAGAATTGAAAAAAGTATACCGTATACATAAGAACTCAAACTCAATTTGGTCCTTTATTAGAAAATTGTTTTACTAACTTTTTTATTTCCCCTCAAAATACAAAAACAAAAAAAAAAACATGCCTTCTGTCAAATAAAGTACTAGGAATATGAGAGAAAATTTTATTTAAAAATGACAGCTAGTAGATAAAAAAAAGCTCATTATTTTTGAGTGAATTTTTAAGTCTTTTTTTTTAAATTGTTCTCTTTTTTTAAAAAATAAGAATTTTTTTAGTATTTTAATAAAATATTTGATGTACAAGAGGAAAATTTTTAAAAATTTGTTGTTGTTTTTAAGCTATTTTTTCAAAAAAGAAAATTAAAGAAAAAAATAAACAAGCATACCAAAAACAAATTTCCCAATTACATATAAAAAATTCCATAATAAATTCTTTTGCTTTAAAATTTCTCTCATCTAATTTACTCATTCTTTCCTTCTCTCTCTCTATTTCTCTTTTTATGATAATTTTCATCAAATTACTTTGGAAAAGCATATTTAAAAAAAAAAACTTACAAAAACAACAACATAATTGGCAAAAAAAAAATTGAAAAAACTTTTTTCTATAAATTTTTTCATCAGTCAGTCAGTTTTCCGACTACTATCAATGCGTGTAGATTTTTCTGAAATAAAAACGACAAGATATCGTCGCTTGGTATAATAAAAAAAAAAATTCTATATATATATATAGAAAATTAATTTTTTTTTTTTTAGTTTGGTTTTTTATACATTTTCATTAAGGAAAATTTTACAAAAAAACCAAATAAACAAAATGAAATGAAAAATTAAAAGTGTTTTTCAAAAAAAAAAAAAAAAACACAAATTAAGGATTAAAAGAAAATTTGAAAAGAAAAACTAAAAACATACCGGGAATTAATTTAAAATTATTACAGTGAAAAAAAAATATACTAAATTTTTTTTTCTATTGATATTATGTGAAATTTTTTTTTTTGTATTTTTGTTGTAATTTTTTTTTTTTCCTGTGTTCTAACCTACAACAGGACCTACAGGATATTCTCATTGGAATAACATAGACCGAGTAAAAAAATAAAAAATAAAGTTTTTAATAAATAATTTATACTAAAAGTAAAAGCAGAAAAAAAGGGTAACAAAATAAAGAAAAGGAATTTAAAAAAAAAAAATAAAATTTATATTCATTTTAATACCCATTCTATATCGGTCCTATCGCATTTATAAACACACTTTTATATAAAGTAAAAATACAAGAAGAAGAAGAAATAAAAACGAACGAACAAAATAAATTTTTTTCCGGAGGAAAAGCCAGGAAAAAACAATAAAAAAAAATAAAAAACTAAAGTAAATTTAAAAGGAAAAAGGTCATCGTGCGGGATCCTTTTTTTTCATAAAAAATATACATATATACATATATATATATATATATATCTATATTGCAAAAGAAACTGACCTTTATTAAATTATTATTATAAATAATAAGTGATTGTTGTGAGCCAAGAAAATATAAAGAATGAAATATATATAGAATTATAATATAATAATACACAAGAAAAAAAGGCAAAGAAAAAATAATAATTAATAAAAAAAAAAAAAAGAAAAAAAAAAAATATATATATATATATAAAAGAAAATTAAGTTTTAATTTAGAGTGATACAGTGTTATAAAAAGAAATTTATTAATATAAATAATATTAATTAAAATAAATATTAGAAAAAAAAAAAATTATATAAATGATAAGTTAAAAAATTTTAGTTTAAATTAAAGCAGACAAATTCAAGGAATGTTTAAAACAAATTCAACTCAAATATATATGCAAAAAAAGTAATATAAATAAGTATACTATATTTAATATTAATATAAATTATTGTTTTTCATAATGAACTTTTTTTTTTGAAAGGAAATTATAAAAGGATTTTAATATTTTTCAACAATTTTTCTATATGTAAAATTTTTACACAAAATATATTCACTTAAGTGCAAAAATTAATTTTCTTAATTATTAATTTGTTATTAATAAAATTATATTTCATGAATTATGAAAAAAATTATTATTAATATATACACTTAACGCGTTATTATTAATAGTATGTAATATATTATTTATTTGTATCTATGTATATATAAATATATTTGTTCATTTTTTTCTTTTTATACTTGCAATATATATATAGATATAGTTGATATTATTTTATTATATTAATAATATTTCAAATATCCGGTCAAATCCTTATCAATTTTTTCTTTTTTGTTATAGCATATTTTTAGGGGTTATCATATTTTTATCTGATTGATTTAATATGATATCTATCTTACATATTCTGTTGTTTAATACGTGAATATAGATATATGAAAATATAAATACTTTTAATATTTCAATTCAATAAATATATTGATTTTATATTCAATATATTTATATATATATACATATATATATATTTATAATCACTAGAATAATTAAATTAGACAAATTTTAGAATAGAAACTTTCAACTTAAAAAGATATTGAAAATACCTGAACCTAAATTAGTTTTCTGTATAAATATATTTCTTTACAATCAATTTTTTCTTAATTATTGTTTATTTTGAATTTAGCAGACATATTAATTTTTACGGTATAATATTAATAATCAAAAAAAAATTTTATACATAAAAATTTTCCACATCATCAGAAGAAAAACAACTCAAACAATTGAAATTTCTTTTGGAACGTCATAAAAAAAAAAATCATTATAATTTGTTGCCGACGTAGAATTTGAAACATTAATCTTAAATCAAATTAGATAATGTCGTAAATTATAGTTAAACTTGGGACCTTTGGAAGATTTAGTTAATTTTAATTATTTATTATTCAAATCTCTAAACGATTTGATCGATAGCTCAGTGGTAAAGTGGCGGCTTTTCAATCGAAAAGTCTCGGGTTTAAGCCCTGGCCGGCTTTAAACTTGGAACCTTTGAGTATATAAAATTTTCGAACTTAAATAAAAGGAACTAGCATATTTAACATATTTTTACTAAATCTCAACTTTCGGTAAACTCGAAACACTATAAAATCCATTAAATTTTATTCTGAATTTTTATAACATGATCGCATTTAACTTAATTACTGAAGACTTTGATAGTAACACTCTTAGCAACTCTAGGTACTTCCAAATATTCAGTTCGAAAATTACTTGTAATCTGATAAATAATATTTGACAAACGCATTAAATTTACTCATAAAACTATATTTTAATGGTATTCGTAATAAATAGCTACTTTGTACTAAATATTGAGACATTAATAGGTACTTTGAACAGAAATTGATTAAAAATGCAAAATAATTAAAAATATAGAACATGGTATTAGTAATTTCACTCCTGAAATATTTTTTAATAACCATTAAACCCCAATAAAATTTATTCCGAAATACTCAAGTAAATTTCGAAAAGTTGAGTGTGAGTCTCAAAAACTTCTGCATTCGTTTCTAAAGTCGTTTTAGAATAAACTTTATTAAATCCAATACATTTAGTTTGAATATTAAATAGACTTACCCTTAATAATAAATATCATTTATAAGTTCTACGTATAATTCATCCTGTACTTAATATTTTTTCCTGAACTGTTTATTTGGGTAATTCTGTTATTCCTTTTGTAATGATAATTTATTCAAGTTTTTCTTTTATATTTATTTTTTGAGGAAAAAAAAAGTACTGAAAATAAATATAAAAGGAAACGTCCTTGTAAAATCGATTTATTTTTTTTTTTTATGCAAAAATCATTATTTGCACAAGAAAAATTTTATATATTATATAGGTACCTACCGCATATGTTTTTTTTTGTGTAGGTAAGAATTAAGGTACAAAGAGATAAGAATTGTATGAATGAAAATTTACATTTACTTAATTATAAAAAATTTCCTTATTTACATCGAAATTTTCCTCTGTGTCTTAAAACTTTATTATAATAATTATTATGCAAAAGAACCTTTTTTTGTGTGTATGTGTGTGTGTTTGTTTAATTAGAGAATAAATTAAAAAAATGTTTTTTTTATAATATTTACAATATAATATTGTATGTATCGTATATATATATATATATATTTATGAGATAGTCTAAATATTTTCAAAATATTTTGATAAGATACACTTGGTTGTATCTTGAAAATTTAATAAGCAAAAAAGTAAAAAAAAAAATTTAAAATACAAATTTTATACAGAAAACAAAAATATGAATATGCAGATTTTGAAGAAAAATTTTTAATAAGGAAGTTGCAATAACTTAAAAATAAATATAAGAGAGAGAAAAATATTGCAGACAATTTTCTGGGAAAAATTTAATTAAAAATTGTAGTAAAAGATAAACAAAATTGTAAAAGTAAATATATAA
This sequence comes from Dolichopus griseipennis, assembly GCA_963082915.1. NCBI lineage: Eukaryota > Metazoa > Arthropoda > Insecta > Diptera > Dolichopodidae > Dolichopus > Dolichopus griseipennis. The sequence goes on from OY720442.1 coordinate 10,949,668, forward strand.
GGTATTGGGTACTAAAAATTGAAAAACCAAGGATTAAATGCCTTGCAGTTATAATTAGTTTATCAATATAATATAAAGGAAGGCAAATTGCAGTCTGTATTATAGTCTTAAAGTAAAGTGTAGTCTGTTCAATTGATATACTAAGTGTTGTTGATCTGCGCAATAATACTAAGAAGAAGGTGGATTGATTGATTTCGCAGTAGAACCTAATCTTAGCAATAAATACATACTTGTATTAAAAGTTCGACTAAAGACCAATCACATGGAAATGTAGATATTTTCGGATCAACTTACGGACTAGCAATTCAATAAATGATCATTATATACACTATTAACTTTCCAAATAACCATGTAGATCTCTATGTAGAATGATCATAGAAACCTATGAAAATATATTTTATCAAGAACCACTTTCTCTTATTAAAGTCAAGTGTCTTTGTAGGAATCAATTTTTCTATATTAAACTTGTATTAATGATATTTAGGAAAAACGTTCTATATACTAACTGGGTCCTCTTACACCAACAACTTATAACTAATCTAAATAATCAAAAAATATTTGTTGATGAAGTTTTCTTTCGCCAGAACCATATTTTGCAGCCACCCAATGAAGTTTGAGTAAAAAACTCACTTATAAAATTATAATTATTAGATTAGTGATAAGTAGGTGGCGTAATATGGCCCAGATCACACATTATCTCTAATTTCAAATTCGAAAATAAACAAGAAAGATTTATCAAAGATACAACATTTATAAATTGATACCATCTTCTTCATTATGTTGAAAAAGTCACAAATCCAAATGATCAATGTTGAAAAATAAGCTTTAATAGGTTGTGTTTCAGAAGAACTCCTATACTCTTCCAAGACAAATTAAAGTTGTTCCAGAAGAGTATAAGTTGGCAGCCCTTCAGATATACAACCGAGATCAGTAATGATTGTTCAGATACGCCATTGATTAAGTTCAAGATATATCATACGTATAAGAAGACGCATATATGTTATTCATCAATTTCACACCTTCTAAACTTATTTTCAAATTAATTGGTAGATATTTGTCGTAATAGAATTAGAATAATGAAAGGGTTAAGAGATAAAATTAAGTTCTTAATATCTCTTAAATTATTCTTAATAATTTAAACTTTACTAAGCGTTTATAATAGACCTTACTGATAATTAACAGTATCATTTATTAATTTTTCAAAGTTAATTACATTTTAAGACAAGATTTTAAATTCCCAGGTGCATTATTTCTGATTACCGAAGTCCACTACTAAAAAATTTCAAAACAACCACTACTGAAATATCTCAAATGTTATATGTATCAGTCAAACAATGTTGCGCTAGTTAAATTTACTAAAAGAAATTGTTAAAAACCTTCTATAAGATACCGACGGTTATTAAATTAATAGTACTTGTTGTTCATCTTAGCAATTTATTTCATTATCAAATTGCAGTTTAAATCACAATTTAAAAAAAAAGTAATCATCAGTCATAGGGTTAAAGTTTTTATTTTACATAATTTAAGAGAAATTAAAAAGTTTGGTAAGGACTTGAAAACCTATTAAATAAATTAATAATTCAAACTTAAGTTATTTATATAAAAATGTAAAGTATATCTTAAGATAACCTTTAACATTATATTTCTAAATTTGTTATTTTTAGAATAAAACTTAAAATATGTAATACAAATTAATTTTATAAAATAATGCAAATTTATATTATAAGTACAATTATTTATTACTTTGATAATAAAAATCTGCAGGCGTAAAATAAAATAAATTATTATTTTTCATTAATAAAATTTGGGTCAACATTAAAATAAAATAAACAAACAAACAAACATACATATTATATAAATAAAAAACACTTTTCTATTGGTTAACCTTATAAAATTTGTATTATAATATATATATATATATGTAACTATAGCATTTTTAATAAATTATATTATTATTTGATATTTCAATTAAACAATTTCTAAAATATATTAAAAATTTTGTATTAATAATGACTTTATTTGTTGTTTTATTTTATTATACACTTGCATACAAGCATACATACAAATAAAATTTAATTTGTTTCATGAGATATTTTTCTATAATTAAATGAATTAATTTTTAATATTTATTAAACAATTGTTATTATTCATTAGAATCGATTTTTAATTTTCTAAATTTAATTTATTAGATAAATTATTATAACAGTAAAAGGAAGAATTAACGCAGTGCTTTATTTTAGGAAATTTAACTTTATACTTGATTATTTTAATTATATTTTAGAAATCTTAGGATTACAAAAGTATGCTATTAGAAGTTTTGAGTGTTGAATTAAGAATTTGGCACTGGGCATATTTTAAACCGAAGTATCGAAATAGGTACCTCAGTTGTGGTATTACGTATCATATGTTACATATTACATGTTAGAACAAAATTCCAAATGTGTAAGGGCTTGATGTCATCCTAGTATATTAATTCAAGGAGCCTTGGTGGAGTAGTCGGTAAGCTTTTGGCTTATTAATTGAGGGAGTGCTAGTTCGATTCCCGTACTGAGCATAAATATTAGTTGAAAAAAAACTTTATAAAATCAAATATAGTTGAAATATAAAATATACATCCATCCGATGGTGTAGTTGTTGTGGCGCCGGTTTTTCATGCAAAGGATCCCGGGTTCGAATCTTGACTGGGTAAACTCAATTAATAGGATATAACAATATAAAATTATATAGGAATAATTTATAATTGTGTCTATTTGGCAAAAGGTCCCAAAAATTGCGTGAAAATATTTATAATTGTACGTAATATATAACTAAATAAATATAAAATATATAACTTATAATTAAAATAAATAATATACCTTGTAAATTGATAGAAGGTATTAGAAATGGGAAGGCCTAGGTGCATATTAGAGGAATAATAAGACGGAAAAAATTTTTAGAGGTCTCAGATTTTCGGAATAAGAAGTCAAATCGGCATTAATTTAAATAAAAATATTCACCGATTTATAAAATAACTTATCTATAAAAATAAGGGTATAGAAAATCTGAATTTTAAACTTGATCTCAATGAGCAATCCACTTAACTAAAAGTGGAAATTTTGGAAATGATTCTTAAGTATTTTTCCATTTTTTTAGTTTCTGTTACAGTATTGGTTGATTTACTAATTCTTTTTAAATAAAGTGGGGCATGAAGTCATCATATATTATCAGGGGCTTTTATAGTAAGTTTTATATCATTAGTTTATGAATAACTCATTTAGAGCAATAGCTAGTGAAATCAAAACTTTTATAAACTTGTCTATTGGCAACGAATTGATTTAAACAAGTTAGGAAAACATCTGAATAGATCGGAAAATCGGGGTCTATCTCGAAAAATTGTCTACAGATAACAAAGTGAGCGTAAACAGCTTTAGAAAACATCTGAATCGATTGGGAAATCGGTTATCAAATCCATTTATTTCCTATTTTAATAATTAATATAACTACGCAAAAACATTTAATTAAATATTTAAATTAAATAAAAAATCAATAATTAATAATTTAACACGAAAATAATTATTATCAGGAAAAAGGACGCAGAAACAGCGTTCTCTATAACTGAAAAAATATTCTCCGAAATATCTGAAATTTAATTTTGCTTTATTTTAATTTTTTTTAAGAAATTTGTATATTAATATTAATTATGAAATAAAAATCTTTTTCGGTATTTAAATTAATTCCTTATAATCATTTTTATAAAATATAATTTTTTCTTCGAATTTTTCGAGATATTTAATAATATAAAATATATCAATAATCAATATTCAATTTTAATTAATTTTTCCAGAAAAATTTTGGAAAAATATTTTCCATATACTTCATTTAATTTAATTTAGTATAGCATTTAATTTAAAAAGTATGAATTAGTATGAAAAGTATATTAGTTGAAGTTATATTTATTAATTTTTAAAATTTTATCTGGAATCCATTGAAAATTTTTAAAAAATACGTCATAGTTTTTCCAACTAATTTTTTTAAAACTTAACCTTATATTTAAATCTACTTATTTATATTTTTTTAATATTTATTTTATCATTTCAATTGTATAAAAATTTAAAATATAATTAAAATATAGTTATAAACTAACTATAATATATATTATGGAAATAATTAATATGCCACATGCATTAAATTTAATATAAATATTAAAATATAAATCAATATATAAATTTTTAAATGTTTACACTAAACTTAAAAATTATAAACAATTTATTTGTCAAATATTTAATTATTTAATTGAATTTAAATTATATATTATTTATAGGATAATATATTATTATTTTTATATAATTATTTATAATATTATGTATTATAAAATGTAGGATAAATTATTAGGATTATATGATTCATAGATTATGATAGATTATGATTATAATAAACTATTTTCCTTGTAGTTTTTAAAATAATCAAATCTGATTTTAGAACTGATTTGAAAATATTTTTTGAGTTCCTGGTACTGATATATTTGATATTTTACAAAATCTATCAATGGTACAATTTAGAAGATTGTTATAGAACATTTTAGAAGATTGTTATAGAAGTTTAGTTTTTATTTAATTCTGCAACAGAGGCCGATTTTTCAAATATGGGTTATGATATATTTTTTATAAAAGGTATATGTAGGTATAAGCTATTATTAGTTTTAAGCATATTTTGAAACTTAAAACATTTTAAGACTGGTTCACGGCTTTCCACATTTAAGCTCATACCAACTATTTATACATTGTAGATCCATAAAAGGAAATAATAAATGCACCTGAGGCATTCGAATTAAGATTTTTTTTGAGTATTGAACGAAAAACCATCAAAAAAGTTCTTGGGCTAAGCTAGGAAATTTAATGCTAGTCTATTCTATACCTTACCAATCATATAATATAAGATTGTGCAATATACTTAAATTTTTTAAAATTAACTTTAGATCAGAATTTATTTTATTGCACTTTTGTGTTAATTTAAATATATAATTAGATATACATACATACATATATATATATATATATATATATATATAATATATACACATATATATAATATATACACTTTAAATCAATAAATTAAATAAATTAATTGAATATAAATATAAATTAAATTGAAATGAAACAAACATTCGTCCTTTAAATATCGTTTTGGTCTTTATTATTAAAATTGTTTTTTAAATTGTATTTTATATTTTAAAATATTACTAAAATATTAATTTAATTAATTATTACGCTTAAATAAATATAATATTAATATAATATCAATTAACAACCTCAATTTAATTATATGATCCATTTGGTTCGTATTATATAAGATATAAATAATATATATATTAATTTTATTTAAATTTTCAAAATGTTTGGACATTTTTTACTTATTGAATTTTTGAAATTGCCAAGTGTTAAAATAATTTTGAAAAAAGATAAATACAAAATGCCTTTTAGGGTCTTTTTAAATGTCATACACTAATGATAATTATTTTATTTTTATCTCATGCAATTAATTGACAACTTTTTGGAATATTAATACTTACACATCGTTGAGCTTTAAAATGATAAAACAATAATAAATAATATTTTATTAATTGATAGAAAATTTAAATGTTACCTAAATATTTTATAATTACAATTGTGGTATTACAATTTGTTTTAATTTTAAAAATTTTAATTCAATTTTAGGGTCGTTATTTGGAAATGGGATTTAAAATACATTTCGATGATATTTGCATTTTTAAGTGTACATCATTGACTTTTGTTATAAAAACAGACTCTAAAATTCAATAAATTTATCAACCCTAGTATTAATATTAAATCTATGAAATAATTAATATAGAATTCAAATTTGATGAAGCTTCTAGAAGTATAAGTAACGAACATAAAATACACAACAATAGAGTCCGAACAATAGCCATAAATTGTAATTCGCAACTAGGAAAACTTATCCACAAATGGATTATCAAAAAATATTCTAAATTTTTGGAATTAAGAATAGTTTTTTAAAATTTCCAACATGTTTATTCCTTAAAATTTAGAAGTTCCGATAGATTTTTTCCTTAAAATTAACAACACCGATTTCGGTTTGAGCCTAATATAAAAACTAAGAACGAATTAATTATCTTAAGTTCCAAATAAAGTGATCCTGAAATTGAATAGAAAATCTTAGCACAATATGAAAAAATAAAAATAATATACAAAAAAAACTAATATTTTAAAAATTAAAGCAATAATTATATTTTTAAGTAAATAAAAAGTACTTTAAAGACGTTTTATATTTTAAAAAACCATTTTTTTGTTTAACAGAAAACTTATATTTTACCTCAATTTTGAATTTAACTTTAAATTCTATTTAATATTATTTTTTAAATGGGGGGAAAATTTCAAGAAAATAAATTTTGTATATTAAGAACAATTAAGTTAATTATTTAAGGGGTTATGATTCTAACATTAAAAACTTATATTCAAAAAATGTAAGTACATTTTGGAAAAAAAAATGTGTATACAACTTGAAATACTACATATATAATGTGTATAATATTTTATAAAAGTAAATATTGTAGGTATATTATATATATACAAATTACAGTTATGTGCTAATAAATAGTTGTGCCATGTTCGGGAATCACTTATAAATTGGATAGAGCTGAATCGTTTCAGAATATCTTAAGTAGCAACTATTGAGGGATTGAAGGTGGATAATAATATCATCAATTCAATTTTTAAAAGGAATTAGGTATACTGGTTCCATCTAATGGATACATTTAGTATATACTATTAATGTTGTATATGAATCGTTTAGAGAAATATTTTTAACATACAGCTGTTATATACTATCACTTAAGTTAATTTACGGTTGAATATTCTTTTGATCATGTGTGGGGTTCACAACCACGAGCCTTCAGTCATAGACTTAACTGCTACGAAAATAGGATACTAATATTTTTTTATTTATTTTATTATTTATTAATAATATATATGTTATAAATAATACTGCATTAAAACCACGAGTTACTGATACTATTAACGGTTTGGATACTGTTATTAGATTATATGTCAGAATAATTTACTATATTTATTTAATTAGATTATTCTATTACTAAATTTGATCATAATAATATTTTTCAGTAATATTTATCTTTAAAAATGTGTTCAGTGCGAGGATCGAGCCCACACTTCTTCAGTTTGTGCGCTAGATACTTATTTACTACGCCACTGAGGACCTCGACGAAATAATATAAGTTTATAATCAATATAAATGAATAAAAAAAATTTTGCATACTTTTAGGAGGAAAATAAAAATTTTTTCTTGTATTATTAATATTTTGTATTGTAAACCATTCAGAAAAAATTTACTAGAATTTTTTTTTTCACAAAGTATGTCACGTAAACCTCAGACACGTTCACATGTGGTTATTAACAAAAAAAAACGAAAAACGTGTATAGGGCAGTTTATAATATTTTGCACATCACTGCAGTTATATATCATAATAATAATATATAAAAATAAATTTAAACCAACAAAAATCATATAAAGATTAAATTTTATGAAATATCTTACAACAGCATAAAACTTTTTATTACTATCTTATAGTATGTATATATTTGTCTATAAATATGTGTTTATATTATTTTTTTAAGGTATCTACCATTTATAATGCAATTTTTTTGCATGAAATATTTTTATATAAATTAATCTAGGTCAAGTAATACATAATAAAATTCAAAATTGAAAAAATATAAAAGTACGTGTTTTTTAACTTTCCTTTTATTTTAATTCTATTAATTTTTGTGTAAAACTTTTTTTTTTGTGTTCAAATTTAGCAGTTTTAGTGTTCCACTATCTTTTGAACTATACACCAGAAATGAAGTGAATGAAATTAAGATTATATTGCAGTAAAAGAATGGTTTTTACTGTTTTATAAGTGGATTAAGAAGAAAACATTAATCAAAAAAAAAATTCTAAGACAAATAGGTTAATTTGGTTAGAATTTTGGATTTTAAATAATTTTAGAACTGTTTTTGGTATTTAATTTTTTGAAGTTTGTAAGACCCTTTCTTTTTATCTTTGCTAATTTATTTAAATTACATCGTCCATGGTTTGTTAATTTATAATGAACAACTAAAGAAATGAAATATTAATATTTGTTATTTTTTAAGTTTTTCGTCCGACTTCTTTTGACGAGTGGTATTTTCTACTACCTGTCTCCAAATGAAGCTACTCCTTATATCCGAAACTAGCACACAATATAGTCATGTACAATAGTCTAAAAAAAATCTAGTACATAAATTTACAACCCTCTAAACAAAAGATCTTCAATTAAACAATTAAATAACAAAAAAAATTAAACTCAAATTAAGTAAAAATTTCACTTCATACCATATAACTCACAAAGCAAATATTTCAATTAAAATCAAATTTGAATTGTTTTAAAAATTGGAAATGCATTGTCATTGTAAGTTACAAATTTTTTTGGAATATAAATTAAGTTGTTATGTTAATTTTGTTTTATGGCGTTTATCCACTGCGTCTAATCGATGAGGTATTGAATAGGATACCAATTTTTAAAGTGGAATTATCGGGTTCGGTTAGATCATATCTATTAAAAAAAAAATATCGTAAAAATTGTATGATCATATCGTAGCATTAAATTAAGATTTTTTAAAAACATATTTTATAACTTTAGATGACGCACAAAATTTACTTTAGTATTCATTTAATTTGTGTATTGATAATGTATTATACAATGTATTCACCTTAAATACTAACGACTTCATGAATATAACGATTAAAGCATTTGGAACCTATAGTCTAACTGTTATGTCCAATATTCCTTAAATGATTTACAGGGTTGGAAGGTAAAATAATCCAGAAATGTTGCTAAGCATAATTTTATTATATACCAAATTCATTTATACCTTTTGTAACTCACAGTTTAATGATTTTAATCTTTCTTTTAATTTTTTTAATAAGTAGCTGAAAGCCAAAAAGCTAGTCCTCCAAAAAATCCAAAATTTGTAATTGAAAATCCCTCGTTTCCAAAAGGAACCCTTCAATTCCAAATACCACTTTCATCGTACATTTTCATGTTTTTTATTTAACACAATTTTTCCTAAAATTTAAATTAAGTTGGCAACTCTCTTTTAATCCTTTGATACTTCGAAAAAAAACTTCTCATCTTTTAGATTTTTAATTTAGAACAAGTCTAAATATTCACTAACACTTTCATAAGGACCTTAAATTAAGAGCTAAAATTTCAGTTTGAAAGCAAAATACTAAAAATAAAAAAAAAAAAACTGTATTTATGGTAATTATTGTGTTTTCCTTTGTAATTTATTCTAAATAATACATGCATATATATATATGTACATATATATCTAAAAATATAAAAATATATATATATATATATATATTCATCGTTCATGTGGTTTAGTAGAAAATAAATCATCACATACTTATTGCATAAAAAAAAACAACTTTATGAACATACATTTTACATACAAATTTAGACACGTTCAGGTATAGAACTTTGTAGTTAGAAAAAAGGGAGTTAAAGAGTTGCGAGAGTAAAATTTCAAAAAAACAAATAATGAACAATATAACAAGAACAGTTCCAATTTTAGCTTCAGGTGCTTTTATTTTTGTTTTTTTTTTTTGTGTGCTTGATAACTTTAAACGGTCATACAAACATTGTTACAAACAAAAAAACAACAAAAACATAAAGTAAAAACATACAACCAAAATATGGAAAAAATCAATATTTTCTAGAGTCTGAAAATTTACAAAAAAAAAAAAATTAATAAAAAATAAAAATAAAAACTTTTAATGTTAAATTTTGGCATACGTATGTATGTACGCAATAAACAACAGACAAACAAATGTATGTATATATATATATATAAGAAATAAAACAAAAAAAAATTTTGTATATAAAAACCAACATATTTTTAAAATGTTGCAGGTGTATCGATTTTTAACATTACAGTCGGTAAATATGTACATATATATATATATATATATATATATATAAAATTTATTTTACTAAACGTAGTAGATATGTATGTCAGTATGTGTGCAAATTATTTTGGTTACAAAATTTTATGTTTTTTATGAAATATAAATTTAAAATTTATTTATATATGTATATATATAAAGATATATATATATATTTTTAACATTATATAATATAATATAAGTATATTATATACAAATAATATTTACTTGATATTATAAGTATGTTAGTATGTCTATACTGAATTTAATATTAGTAAGCTTTATTATATTACGATACGTTACATGTTACGAATCGAACAAGGATCCCAGTCTTTTTTTTTTTTTTGTTTTTATTTTGAAAGTCCTCGGATAAATTTTTTTTTATTATGATTTTGATCCTGTTTTTAGCACATTTTCAAAAAATTTTGTATAAATGTGCCTGTATAGCTTCACTCTGTCCGTCCGTCCGTCCGTCCGTATGTTTACAAAAACTTTTACACCGTTTAAAATAGAGAAAAGAAATTTTAACCATGGATAGTTTTTGCAAAAAAAATAATTTCGTAGAAGAATTTTTTTCTGTAGCCCCACCTGTTACGGGGCTACAGCCCCCCAAAGTTGGAAAAGGCCCTATATTTAAATTGTTATAACAAGAGTTCTGTTACATATATTTTCAATCTGAAAACGGCAAATGATAGCTGGTTTCATAAACTTTATAAATTTCTACAAGGCAAGGTTTAGGGTTGCCATACGGTACAAAAATTTAACATTACGCAAAACTCAATTTTCGCAAAATTTTTGGTCACACATATCTTCTGAACGGTTCAAGCTAGAGTCTTGAAATTTTGGGAGAAGTTAGGTACTCAGAAATTAGTAGGAGTCGGTAAACAAAATTTTTTTGTCAAGCCCTCTATTTAGGAGCTATAAGGGCTCGAAAATTGAAATTTTTCTATTTTTAAACACCTGTAACTTGAATACCTGTCCAAATTTTTTTTTAGTGATAGACAAAATTCAAAGCTCTATAATTATATTTCAACATGTGTCAAAGGTTTTCCTTAATTTTGAAGGGTGACGAAGTTACAGCCCCTGAAAATTCCAAAAAAGCCCTATATTTAAATTGATATAACAAGAGTTTTGTTACGTTTATTTTCAATCGAAAAACGATATTAGAGAGCTGCTTTTATAGACTTTACAAAAATATGTCGCTTAAATGTATAGGGTTGCCATGCGGTACTAAAATTTACCATTATATAGAACTCAAATTTTGCAAAATTTTTGGCCCCACATATCTTCTAAACGGTTCAAGCTAGAGTCTTGAAATTTTGGGAGAAGTTAGATCCTAAAAAAATAGTAGGAGTCAGTTAACAAAATTTTTTTGTCAAGCCCCCTGTTTAGGAGCTATAAGGGCCCGAAAATTGAAATTATGCTATTTTTAAGCACCTGTAACTTGAATACCTGTCCAATTTTTTTTTTATTAATATACAAAATTTAAAGGTCCAACATTATATTTTAACATATGTTAAAGGTTTTCCTTAAATTTAAAAGGGGTTCCTTAAATTGAAGAAAGTGTCTCTCAGTTTTACCAATTTTTGCTTAGATAATAAAATTCTAAGTAAAATTCCAAATTTTTGTGTAATTCACAATTTAATTCCTAGAACCTAAAAAATTAGAGGATGAGGGGGGGGGAAGAAGTTAGATGCTTGAGAAATTTGGCAACCTTCCCCATTGGAGGGTTATAACAACTTTTTGTTAGCAGTAAATTTTATAAGTCAGTAGTAACTATTTCCAAGTAAATATTTTATTGTAATACAATATAATTTTGAAAATGTGCTTTTTTAAAAACCCTTGGTTTTTTTTCATCACTTGTTTTTTTTGTTTTTAAGGAATAACAATACTAAAATCTATGTATATTAATGTTGAACTCTTTCATTGTATATTTGTTGGATGCTATTACAAAATGTGTACAGTGTAAAAAAAAATGAATGAAAAAATTTTTAAAAAAATTTAATCTAGTGGAAAAACAGGACGAAAAATATTTATTTGGTTTTGGTGTTTAAAAATTTTTATATTTGCTTTTTTTTTTTTGATGGTATTTAATAATTTGAAGGTAAAATTAAATTTTTTTTTAGAATTTTAGATTAAAATTGGAAAATTTTTAAATAGGAATAGGAATATAATACAGTTAATTTTATTATTAAAGCATTAAATGAAAATTTTTTAAGTTTTATGTTGAACTGTAATTATGATATTGAATATGAGGAAGTTATGTAATAAAAGCATCTGATGCATTTGTTCAAAAAGTATTTAAAATGGTTGAAAATATGGGTTTTGGGAATTTGGGTAGGGAAAGGTAAAGAAAACTACCTTTATTAAATTATCACTTGTTTTATTATTTCTTTGTTTTATTTAGTTTGTACTTAATTTTATTTGATTTAAATAAAAAAGAAATATACTAGATATTTCCAGAATTACAACAGCATGTTATTATCAGTGATAAGTTAATTTTATATTTGGATTTTTGTTGCTTAGTATAATAAGATGTTCTTTTGATATTTTTAAATTACATTTCCATTTTCTTAATTATCCTTGCATTAGAATTATCAATATTTGCATTGTATGTATTTTGAATTGATAACTGAGTTTTATGTTCTTATATTTCCATTAAATTAATAAGTTGTAAAAAATTATATAATTGAAATATTCTTTTTGATATTGACAATTTGCTTCGTTATAATGAGGTAAAACTCGTCCTTTTTTGCTAATAAAAGTTGTTTCCATTTAATATTTATTTTAAAATTTCGATTCCGTGGAAGTTTTCATTGTATTGTACATTATATTTGATCATTTATATATATTTATTTAAAAATATTTATCACTTGTAATTAAATCCTGTTGTCTCATCCCATTGTAAAGCAAATATATATTACAATAAGAGCAAATACAATAATTGAAGAATTTTTCTTTAAAATTATTTTAACTTTTTTTACTGTCCATCGAATTCTTTTCATTTGTGTATATTTAGTACAACATTTTTTACATTTAGTAGAACATTTTTTACATTTAGTACAACATTTTTTACATTTAGAGTTTCTCATTGTTTTATTTTTTTTTTTTTAATATATTATTGCTAAAAAAAGAAGGGATCTGTCTTTTTTTCCTTTTGGGTCCCTTTTTCTCTCTGTCTCTGTCTGTTGTACAGATTAATGGAAAAAAGTTACTGAAAATTTTTGGAAACTTGAATACTTTTCAACAAATTTTTTGATTTGATTTCATTTTCCTTGTTCGTCTGTTTCATTTTTTATGGAGAAAGGCTTTCCCCAATATTTCAAATTTCTAAAATGGCATAGAAAAAAAAATCAATATTTTTTGTCTAAAATTAAAATTGCATAGGAGTAATTTAATGATATTTGAAATCAATTGAAATAAACTTGATTAGTAATTTAATATTATAAAATTTAAGGATAATGAGTGTATGGAAATTGGTAAATCATTGTATTTAGCTAAAAATCATTTAACATAATCTCAGAATACAACTACTGAAAGAACTTTCTGAAAATATATACAACCTTAAACACTTCTTTAAAATATCACTTCACTTAATTCATTGGTTGTACAGCTTAAAACTGGTTAATCATGCAAGTTATTATATTTCTTAATTTTGAATAAAATTTTATAAGTTTTGCTTAGTTAAAACAAAAAACAAATTTTTATATTTTAATATTTTTTTTTTTAATTTTGAAGCAAATTGAAATTTTTTTAAAATAAACCAATGAATTATAATTATTTTATGACACATTTATATTTTTTATTTAAATATCATTTATTTAAGCTTCAATATTGAAATATAATATAATTAGCAATATGACTTAAATCACCGACTGCCAAAGCTAGGGGCATATTTTCAATACTATTATTAATTTATAAGTAATACATTAAATAATTTATAAATTTTTTATTTTTTAAACAAAAATTATTAATTTTGAATGAACCCATAGTTGTTTAAGCAGCAGGGGTTACTCGATTAATAAAAAAATATTTTTCTAATATTAATCTTAAATATATAAATAAATATATTTTCATATTATTTAAATTGTATTTGTTATAGTTTAATATATTGTAATTTATGGTATATAAAGAGAGGGAATGTCCTTTCGATCCTTGTACAGGTCGTAAGTTTTTTTTCAAGAAAAATTGTTTGAAAAAGGAAATTCCCCTTCCACAATTCCCTCACAATCAACTGTATAATATAACTGTATAATATAATTAAATAAATATAAAAAAAAATAAAAAATATTTGTATAATCTAATGAAAAGATCCAAGTTTACATTGATGTCAGTAATTGCAATGATTTTAAAATATTGGATAATAATTTATGTCCTATAAAATAAATATAAACTAAATAAATAATATAATCAAATATAATTGATAGTCAAAATATCGCTTGAGACACATTCACACATTAAATCAACCCCTCCTTAAATAAGAAGCAGTAGCCGTTAGGCCACAGAGTTTTTTTTGAATAATTTTAAAACTTCTATAAACAATTAATTAAAAATTAAAAAAATTGCATACTTTTAGGCGTTTAAAAATAAAAATATCCTTCAGATTAAAATCTACTGTTATTATACCGTTATAATATAAGAATTATATTTTAATTCATTTTTTTTCAACTTTTTTATAAAAAAGAACTATAAAATGGATATTGTTTACATATATAATATAATAATTTGTGTTAGTATTTGACTTAAAAAAAATAATGTATATTGCGATATATTGAAATATTATGTTTAATTGTAAGGATAAAATTGTTTATGAAAGAGATCATTGTTATGTGGTGGTGTAGTAATGGTATATAATGGTGATTTTTTGAATGAATCTTATATTGTTAAGTTAATGTTTGGAAAATATTGATATTCTATCATTAATCGTATTATATAATATGTATATATATATTGTATTATGAAGTAAAAAAATATATGTATCGTAAATTAAATATTAAAAAAAAATCTCCATTTTATTTTATTTTATATTTATTAAAGAGTTTAAGTAAAGTTTACGAGAAAAAACTTCTGGATTATATGAATGGGGAAAAAATATGAGTTTTTTTTTTTTGAATTTTATATAGCATAATAAAAATTCATGATTTATATTGTAAAATATTATCAAACTTTTGTATTATTATCTGTTGTTGTAAGTACAAGGAGGGCGAAGATGAAAAATTCATTTTGCAACTTTGTATAAAAAAATAAAAAAAAAATAAGAAAAATTTATTGTAAAGTCAGATAACACGTAAGTTTTATTGAGTTTTAAAAAGGAAAAGTATGAAAAGAAAAATACAATTTATATTGAAATTAAATTTTTAAATAATTGCCTTATACAGATTATTAAAAATTTTTTTATTTTTCTTATTCATTTTAATATTTTTCTTTTTACATTCATTATTTTTTATTTTAATTTATCAGAAACTTTTTGACATTTTAATAAGAATCTAATTTGTATAAATAATAAATATTATAAAAAGTTTATAATAAAATATGAAATAATATTGAATTCTTTATAGTTCTTTATTTTTTTTTATTAAAGTTTAGTTTGTAAGTTTGTAAGTTTTTCTATGTAAGGATTACAAATTAAGAAAATAGTGGAAATTTTATGAATGTTAAATTTGAATGAATGTAATGTTGTGTGATGTGGTATGGTAGTGGAAATATATGTTAGAATTTTTAAGAACTTAACATTTAGTTATGATGCAAATGATTTTTAGCAATGGTTTTGAAGTTCTATGCGATTGGTGGAACGATTTGAGTTTAACTAATTTGATAGAATTCTGTTTGTTAAAATATGTTTGTATTAATGTAATATATGTATTAAATGTTATAAAAATTGATGAGTTATTTTCATCTAAGTTATGAGATTTGTCACTTTTAAGTACTTTTATTTTAAATTGAATCAGAGGTTCTTTTCAAGATCATTACTGTCAATTTTTGTAGATATTTTAAAAGATAAATGTAAATATTTAACAAATTAAGTACTGTTTTATATAATTTTATTTTATGAAAACTGGATTTACAGGTAAAATTCTATATGGATTCAAATTTGAGAACTTAAGCCTTAAGAGATTTTACAATTTTGGTTTCATATAAAAACGTTCAAAGCTTGTAAATTTTAAATATGTAATTAAAATTTGCTTTTATAAGTAAATCGTTTTAGACATTTTACAAGTTAAAAAATGTTATTTACAACTATAAGCTGAAAAGTAACAGAAAGGTATTTACAAGTTTATTTTTGAAGTTAATTAAGTTTTAAAATTTAAAAATGTATTTTAATATGATTCTCTATAAATTTTTAAAATTTAAATTTTAAAATAATTGAGCATAGAATAATTTGACTTTTTTATTATGAAACAAAATATTTTTTACAATATTGTTATTACAAGCAACTCGTAACAAATTTAAATTGTAGTAACCATGTGTTAACTTGTAAAAATCATGAAATCAGTCATTGGAAGTCAAATAAAATAACCATTTACTAAATACAATTGAGCTGCTCTTCTTAGCTCTTAATGACAAGTTGACAAGAAGTATCCATTTGCCAATGTTTCTAATGAGTGCAGATATATATTATAGTTCTGCACTCATCATCACTCATTATCTGAGATAGATATAATAAATATAAATTATTAAATTAGTCACAAGGTTCATTTTCTATGATATTTTTGGCTACAAATTTTGGTATTTGAAGTTGGTGTCAAAAATACTACCATAGCTCCATTTCATAAATATTGACAGGCGAAAATTCAACAAAATTTTCACAATAGTCTGATTGTAAATTAGAATAAAGATTGTAAATTTAGTTAGTATAGCCAGATAGGTTCAAGGAAACTGATAAAAACTTAAATGTTCATAATTAGTTTAAAGTTTTATTTTTAATATCGAAAGTTTTTAATAAATTTCTTTTTTTTTTTTTAACTTTCTTTCAATTAAATTTATATACATTATTTAAAATTAAATTTTAAAGTTTCAATTATTCCATTTTACAAACAATATTTTCATTTTAGTTCAAAACCCTTTTTAATTATTTAACTCCTACTAAATAATATCATTATAGTTAAACTTTTATCACATATATTTACAAAATAATATTTAAAATTTTAAAGTTCTTAATCAAAAAAATTGTAGAACAGATTTTTTTTTTTTTAAAAGTTCATTCAAAAATTTATATCCAAAATACTTTTATGGGTTAAAAACTTTACTAAATTTAAAATGGCGAAAGTTCATAATAATTTTAATAATACATATATATATATATATATTTTTAAAAAAAATTGAGTTTAATTAGAGTTTTATTACTTTTACTTCTATATGATCCTACTATTTCTAATTTATATTATCTAGAATATCTTTAGATACGCATATACTATTAAATCCATTATACAACCTCCCATCTTTTATAGCCTGAAAAAAAAGTGCCTCATCTGTTAAATAGTTTTTAATGATATTTTAAATAGAACTTTAGTTTTTTTTTTTTTTCAGAATTAATTTGTTCTTTTGGAAATGAAAAAAAAAAAAAAAAAATAAGAAAAAAGTTATTTTTAGCAAATTTTTGCATATTGTCCTAAAAATTTTTTGTTTTTATTGGTAGGACAATCATTTTGTGCTTTTGTTCTCTTTTTTTTAAAAGTTAATTGTTATATGGTTTGTAAAATTTGTAAAAACTAAAAAATGGGGTAAAAAAAAAGAACACACAGATAAAAGGAGCAGACAAATAACAACTATAATTATCTCTGATAGAAAAAAAAAATTATTTTTTAAACTTAAATTGCACTTATTGTTAGTTCGTTGCTATTTTTTTGTGCTTTGTATGGAAAACAAGGGGAGGGAGGGCAAAAGGATAAGAAAACATGAATATAAAAACTTTTAAAAATATAACAAGTATATTCAGTTTTTTTTTTTGTTACTTTAAAGCTAAGCACATTGGAAAAACTTTAAAGATATACAAGAAAATTGTAATAATTTTCTTTGCAATTTTTTTTACAATGGTTTTCAATGGTGGTTTTTAAAGTTCTAATAAGAATTTTTTTTTATTTTTAGTTCATTTTTAGAACTTTCATGTTTCATGTTTAGACTATTAAAAACTCATCCAGTATAACTAAGTTTTGATTATAACAAATTTGTTTGTTTAAAAACTTTGTTGGGAAAATTTTAATATAAATGAAAAAAGTGAAATTAAACAGACATTTTAAATCTAATTTATTTTTTTTTTTAATAAAAAACAATCATATACTCATTTATATAAATATAAGTACGTAGGTATGTGATATAATCCAGAAAAATTCTACCTAACGGTAAAATATTTGGAAAAACTTTTTACAAGAATATGAAGGATTTGTAAGGATATTACATATAGATATAACTAAGGAAAATGTTGTGGAAATTCTGGATTTTTTTTTTAAAAATTTTGAAATTGAAATAAACCATATTTTAGTCGGTTTTAATTTCAAAAAGTTTTTTTAATCATCGTCAAATTTTAGCTTTTTGAAGTTTTTTAACTTTTTTTTTGGCTTTAGGTTTTTTAGCTTTGCGTTTTCAGATTGGAGGAGTCCTAAAAAGGACAAAAAATTAAACACGAGATTATAGTAAATAGTCACAGAAATATTGCTAAATGTACTTTTAATATTAAATAATACGGTTTTAATTATTAATTTTACAAATTCTATAAAAAGGAAGCCTTCTGAATAGATCAGTCTGAAAAAGTACTATAAACCTTTTGATCCTTATTCAGTATGATAATATATTGGGCATGAGTTTCATTTTTAACTTTTTGTATTAATTCGACTTCATAGAAGGGATTTTTTTTTTTTAAATTTACATCTTTAGATGCAAAGGTTTCGTACGCCAATTGATTGACGAATTTGATTTTTAAAAATGTTTTAAAACTTCCAAATATATTCATTTTATCCAGAAATAAACAAATTTATAGCTTTTCTCAACCTATTATTAAACTTTTCCAATTAAATTGAAAAAAAAATTATATTGAAAATTTAATTTTATACTTTTAGAACTCGCATAATATTCAAATAATTTTTATTTTTAATCTTTTAAGTATAAAAATAAAATGGAAAAACCCATTATAGTAAATTATACATAAGTTATAATTATGGGAAAAACATACTAATAAAATATTCAAATCATTCAAAGTAAATTTTATTTTACACACCTTTAAAATAAAAAACTAAAAGATAGAAAATTTATAAAAAATAATTTAAAGTTTAACTATTATTTAGAAAATAAAAATAAAATAATCGAAATAAATTATAGTTTTAAACATATTATTACAAAATACTTTAATAAAACAAATAAATTATTAATATATTTTCATGTAGATTTTCTTTTACATGAAATCAGTTACAAATTTTTCCAAGAATCGATTTGTACATAAAAAAATCAGTTACGTAAACAAATTTCATACAAAAAAAAAAATATCTGTACTTTTGTTTGTCTTTAATTAAATCAAATAAACTAATTTTAAATATTTTATATTACTATACTTACTATAAATTTAACAAATTGAATCAAATCAATATTCAATCAATAATTTATCAATTTTTATTAATAAAAGGATACATGTACAGGATTTATTAAAACTATGTAGGTGCATGTATTTTAAATTTTTGTAAAATATTAAAAAAATAAATAAAATTTTAAAATAAATAAATTAAAATGGTTAAAGTGAATGTACAGTAAATGGAGCCAAGAATCTAAAAAAAATAACAGTTAAACAATTATTAGTTTAATTTTTCCAGTAAATATTTAGCAAAATTATTATGATTTTGAAAATCAATTTTTCTGTTGCCTATTTTAAGGGGTTTTGATAATAATGGCATTAGAACTTGTTGATTAGGTTTATTTGTTTTTAAAAACTCGGAAAGCTGGGAGATTTAAGTTTTTTTGATACAGAATTTCTTATTTACAGAATAAGTACAGAATTTAAAAATAAAAAAAAAATTTAATTTATTTTAATATGAATATGAATTTTAATATGATAAAACGACAATTAAATCGACATTTCAACGTTTGATTATCTGTAAACTGAAACAATGTATGAACTGTCGTTACGTATTTTCCTGTCAAATATTCAATAAAAAAGATAAAAAATATTATATTTAGTACAAAATATTTAATGAAATTATTAATAAATAAGTTCAGTAGGATTAAAAAATGTTTGATAAAATCTGTCATAATTTTTGAAATTTTGATAAAATTTTTTCTCATTACAAAATACAAATTGCTGTTGGCAATGCGTCAATAACAGTAATATTCCAAACATTATTAATTGTTTTACTTTTTTTTTTTTTGCATAAGTCTTAAAAAATAATATTATTTGTAAAAAAGTGAAGACTGTTAGTATTCAAATGATAATATTGTAAAATTCTAATAACTTAAATTAATATTGTAATTATATTGAACATAAAATAGGACTAAAAATTATAAAAACACTTCTAAATTGGGAAGTTGTACCCTAATCTAATTTATTTCCGAACTGTAAATCACTGTTATTATTTTATTTTAATTTGAATTGGAAATTTATTATTTCTGTCAATATTTTATTTTAAATTTAATTGGTTAATTATAGTAAACGACTATATGTCACAGTGATTAGAATGCTGATCTTTCATACAAAAATCCCGGGTTTGAATCCAAGTGAAAGTGAAAATACTGTTATCTTGTTTTCGACTCGACTCAGCTACCATTCGCCATTCAGTTTAAATTAATGGCTTAATTAATAATTAGTAATTATAATATATCTTTAATAAATTATACATGAATATAACCACATAAACAAATACAAAATATAAACAAATAATTTAATTGAATAATAAAACTCACAGATATATAATACCTTATAACTCTAATACAAAATTCTAAGCACATGTTATTAGGCGTAGAATTATCTCATGTTTAAATTGTATGTGGAATTCATTTGATTAGTTCTAATAATATTAATATAGTATTTTCCCTTGCTCCAATATGCACATATATTATCTGGCTATTTAGTCTATAACAGTTAACAGTTAGCACCTAGAGGTCCCAGTGAAAAAAAAAAAAAACAAATTTTTCAATTCTACTTTAAAAATATGTCAATAAGTTTTTTACATCACTATAGTCCGATTTCTGATTGCCGAAAAATACTGAAAAGAATCTAAGAAAAAAAGCTTACTGGTTTTCTGAAGAACAAAAACATGAAAAGTTATTTTTTATAAAAAATTTAGATAAACTTTATTTAAAAACAAAAACTTGTACTGAAAAACAAATTGCTGTTAAAAGAAAACTTTAAACTTTAGTTTAAGTAAAATTGGTTCAAAAATTTTTAACAATAAAGCCAAAAATTTTCAAAAGCATTTAGTCAAAATTAGTAATGACATTTCAAAAATATTTTTTTTTCAACGGTCACTCAACGGTTGATTCATGACATTTAAATGGTTGATTCATGACTAAAAAATCTAAAATAAAATTAAAAAAAAAAATTCAATTTGAATTGTCAAATCCTGTCATTTTATGTCATAAAAAAATGTTTTTGTTCTTGTTATTATTACTTTTATTTTTGAATTTATATTTGATAAATAAATAAATATGCATTTAAAATTTTACTACTAATTTTAAATATTATTAAATTTATGACCTATTTTTTATTAAAAAAATTTTTTTTATTTTATTATTATTATTATTATAGTTTTTGTCGTGAAATAATGATTAAATTAAAAATATATTCAAATATTAAATAAAAATATATACACCAACTTAATATATTGGAATATGTATTTTATGTATGTATTAGTTCATTGATAACATATACAATAAAATAAAAAAAAAATTTATTATGAAAATGAGGACAATTCAAACAATATATTATTTGACATGACATGATATAAGATAACATAAAATATTCTATTCTACACTTTATGATTTCTAATACATAATATTTTATTATTTATATTTATGTTTTTATATTTTTGTATTTTTCAATCTATAAATAATATTATGTATTTTTCTTACATTTTATTTTTAGAATATTTTTGTGTATGTATACAGTGTATTTTGTTTTTATTTTAAGTGTTTATTAAGAATATAAAGGTAATTTGCATAAAATATATTATTAAAAAAAAAGGAAACAAAGATTTAAGATTCATTTTATGCTTGTTTGTATGTTTATGTATTGTATAATTCAAATAAAATATTCGATATTGAATATTATGAAACTGTCAGTTTTTATTTTACATTCATAGTATATTTTGAATATTTTGCATTCATACAATACACACTTAAAAATCGGAATAAGAATTTTTTTGAGTGATGAAAATATTTTAAAGTTAATTCAATGTAAATTAATTGTATATATTTATAGACTCTGAGTATTTAATCTTTTTAGACAAAAATAGATATATAATTTAAAACCATAATCATGTCCCTCTACTATATCACTATAACAGATGGCCTACACCTAAATTCATAGAATATAATCTGGGCAGTATTAATTGAGCGGGTTAGGTACGTAATCCCGCATTCTAAAATCCCGCATTCCAAAATTCGACACGATGGAATCCCGTATTTTAAAATCTCTTGTCTAAACTTGTTAACCAACATTTTATCTAATAATATAAAATTTTAAAGTTATTCAATTAATCTAAGTAGGATAGCATTGTTTAATATGCTACAATTCAAAATTATTATTAATATATTTTAATTTTTCATAATATTTTATATATGAAAATATGCTATTTATATTTTAGATTTAATTATGGTATTTCGTACTTACAGGTTTATGTTTTTACGGGATTTTGTATTTATAGGATTATGTACTTACGGGATTTAATAAATTTATGGGATTTCGTATTTCTGGGATTTTCTCATTTGGGGTATTGAGCCACTCCCTAATGGAGCAAATACAATTTTTCTATACTGGACATTCGTAAATTATTGAAGAGATTGTTGGTTGAAAAACACCTTAATTAGCACTCTATGTGCTATATACAAATTTTTTTAACTAGGTTAGGTTTTTAAAGTTGGGCTAAGTTATTTTAGACTGTTTGGTTTTTTGATACTCCAAATTTTTTACCGAAACCAAATATTTATAATTGTAAAATTATTTCCGATTATATTAAAATCGTTTTTGAAATAAAATTAATGTAATTTTGAATTAATGAAATTTAACAATGATTTTTCAACTTTATTTATTACATAATTTTATATTTTATGCTCACTATAATGCATTTCATTGACTTCCTATTTTTCCAAAATATTAATATTGGTTTTTGTAAAACTTTAACAGACAAAACAATAAAAATAAATTGTAATTCTGATTAAAAAATTGGAAAAATGTCGGAACAACAGTTTGGGAAAAAAACCCAATTAAACTGACTGGAAAATATATTATTATAAACTATAGTATTTAATTATTATTTTAAAATTTATAGTTTTGGTTTAATGAAGTGTTTTTTTATTTTTTTTAATTTAATTTTGTTTTACAGAAATGAACACCAAAAAAAAAAAAAAAAAATAAATATTGGGAAACCACAGTGTAAAATACGATTTAAAGCCATTTTTGGAAAATCTAGGTTTATTCTCAATAGAATTATATATTAATTTATTTTATTATGCTGTTTATCTTTTGTCATTTTTACGCTATTTTTTTTTTTTGGTTATAATGTAACAAATTAATATTATTTTAATTAAATTTATTCTATATTACAAATATATTTACTATTCGATTTACTATAAAATATAAAGTATATATATAAATTCAAAAAATATTTAAAAAATAAATACTATTTCGTCCTTTTATAATATCCTTTCATTTCATATTCTCAACAGATTTATATATTAAAAAAAATCAAGTTTATTAATAAATTAAAAAAAAAAAATTGAATTATATTTAAATTTAATATTTTATAAAAATTTATAAATGTAATAATATAAATTATAAGCTCTTTAAATACTTTAAATTTTGTCCTGGTTTTCATTAAGTATCAATTAAATTTGAACTTTTAATAATCACTGTTTGTATCATATGCTGAACGCAGATAATTAGTAGGGTAAATCATGTAGATCAATGAATATTTAAAAAATATAACGGTTAATTGTTTCTCTTGCTATTCAGTATTCAAGCAGGGAAGTTCAGGAATAGTATGCAATGTATTACTAGGTACAAGGAAGTAAAATCGGACTGAAAAGACCTGCAATTTTTTAATTTTATAAATTTCGTCTAATTCTTATGAATCGAGAAGGATAATCTTATGAATTCAATAAGGGCTCAAATAGTCTATTCTAAATATTTTTTTATAAAAAGCCCTCAAAAATTGAAACTGGAATAATAAAAATAATTTTCTTATAAATATAAATGTTGCGAACATATTTGTATACGATATGACTAAAACTGCTTCAAAACAATGAATTTCAAAATCTTGCTTTAAATTATTTTGATTTGTAGGAAATTCTAATATACATACAACTTATATTACACCTGGCAACCCTAAACTCAGATTAAATTCAATACATTGATTAAATTAAGTTTTAAAATCAACTAGACTACGAGGAAGTTAATGACTCTAATTAAGAGATGTTGATACATATTTTCAAAGAAATGTTGATAAAAATTTTTAAAAGGAGGTGTCAGAGGATGTTGATAAACATTTTAAAATACTTTAGTTCAATTACTATGCCGAAGTAT
>OY720442.1:10974588-11128782 GCA_963082915.1 Dolichopus griseipennis
CTTTTATTTTTATTTTTTTAAGCATTGCAGAGCTGAGCTGGAAACCCAAAAAAAAAATTTTATTGAAAAGTTGTTTTTACTAAGTTAAACTTGTTCCAAAGATATTTAAATGATACGTGCATTGAATTTTTGTTATTCCTTCTCATTTTTTTTACAAATGTCTACATATGTATATACACATATACTACATACTTAAAAAGCTGTCTTAAAACTGCTGGTCTACAATGAATTTTCTTGGCAACGTGTTACAAATAAAAAGAGACAAATAATAAAAGAATAAGATGGAAATAGTATGAGAAAAGAAATTGTATCGCTTTACACGCTAGTGATAGCAAAAAAAAATAGCTAAAAAAGTAGCAAAAAAATCCAAAACAAATTTCTTGAGAGGAAAAAAAAGAATCTTTGGTTTTTTAGAATAATTTGGAAAGAATCCAAAGGTTAGAAATAAAAAGTTTTTCAGAATTTTTAGATTGTTCAATGCAACAATAATGGGCACTATTGGAAGATTTTCGGAAAAGAGGAAGGAAATGATTCGGCAAAAAAAAAAAAACTTGTTATAGATTTTCCATTCAAATTTACTGTTTTAAGTAACCACTTCAAAATTCAATGGTGTTAAAATTAAAAATTTTTTTTATTTGTTTTTTTCTAGTTTTATGGAGTCTTGTGGTTTTTTTTAGAGTGTTATTGCAGAGTGTTTTCCGTCTCGTTTCTATTAGATATTTATATTATTGGTATATATATATATGTATATACAAATTGTATATTTGTTTTTAAATGAGGTTTCACTGTTTTCCGTATTGAATAATTTATAACGATACTTCACACTTTTATTGAATTGAATATTAAAAATGTTTTTCAGAGTTTTTTTTTTTTTTTTGGGTTTTGTTTTATGTTTTTGTTTTTTGTTTTTTTTATTATCAATTTATAATTGAAGAAAATTTAATTTTCTCATACAGTTTTTTTTTTTTTAATTTAGTATGTGTTTCTTTTAGAAAAAGAAGAATGAGTACTTATTATATTTATTGTAATTTAATTGTTAAACAATTGGATATTAGTTTAACTTAGAAGAAAATTAAATGGTGTGTGTTAAAAAATTGAGGCATATTACAATAAAATGGATAGGGAATTCTAAATGAAATAAAATTGGTACATTAATATTACAGTTATTTCATAAAAACAGTAAAAAGTATCAATATTTTTCGGATTTATGTATAGCTGTCATAAGCCTCAGTTGTTGTTGACGAACGAAGATTTTGTTATTACTTAAAAGAATTTAAGAATTTACTTTGAAGGCAGTTATCTTGAAAACCTTAAGAAGCAGGATCTTCTTCCATTTAATTTTTGTTAGTCTCAATAGGCTCGATCACCCATTTTAAAGAAGATCATAGAGTAGGAAACACCCTGTAGAGCATGATATTGCAGAAAAAAATGTTTTTTTTTAAATATTTTACTTAATTTATAATAAAAATTTTCGAATTCGAAAAATTCGAAAAAAAAAGTATCGTCAATTGGTAGTTATGATAAAGTGTAACAGTATTGCTACAGTCTCCACTATATTTAATAAGTTTATAAATTGGGTACTCAATTTGATGTTAACATTTTCAATTTGTTGAATTAAGTATTATCAAAAAAAGCTTTTCAGAATCATTTTTAAGGTGTTGGGTACATTTAAAGGATTTCTAATTTCTATAGTTCAAATGTTGCGCAAAATTCAAGAAACTTAGTACGTAACTTTTGTTGTTCAATTTAAATTTAAAAATTGCCGTTTTTTAAAAATATTTTCAATCTAAAGCTTTTAAATGTTATAAATTAAAAACTCGTTATTCAGAAAGCTTTAAGTCCCTTTTAGAGTTCCCAGAGATTCAAAATTAAAAAAAGGACTGAAATAGTTTTTAAAAATATAGAAAGAATCTCAGTTCTTTTACTTACACAACCTGTTCTTTTTTTGCCTAGTAAAAAAGGTTTCCCTTTTCATTTTGGTCAGTTTTAAAATAAACTTAATTTACAGTAAAAAAATTTAAAAATGTTTTCAGGAATTTCGAAGGCGATTCAGGATTTCCATATATTCAATAAATTTCAAAATTATTTAAAAAATCAAGAAAAGGAAAGCCTGCTTATTTTCAAACTTGATCTTTGACTTTTTACAAATCTCTACCTTTTTGCCATTGGACAATTTCAAAAATGTTATACTGGTTAGTTAAAGTTGATAACTGGAGGTGCTTTATTAATAACTTTAACATTTTTAAATGCAACCCAAAATATAAACTTTAAGTATTTTTTGTCCAAAATCAAAAAAAAACCATTTTTATATAAAAATTTTTTTTATTTTTATATAATGTATTAAAAAAGATTCAAAATCCTATATATATATAAATTAGGTATAGTCTATGTATCTTGTAAGTACTTACAATGTTTTAATGAAAAAAAAATACATTTGTTACATACATTTAATTTATCAAGGAAAGACAACAAACAACATTTATATTGTAAAATTAAACCATAAGAAAATGTTTTCACAAGCTTTTATAAATTAAATCAAATTATTGAATAAAATACATATAGGACTTACATAATGTACATATATTATATGGACATACAATTTGGTCAATTCAATATATAGGTTCAATGATAAAATTCAAAGAAATTGATTGTTATTTTAGGGACAAATTCATTCTTTTATTTGGAAAAAATTTCCTTAAGCAATACAATCAGAAAAACTTATACCAACATACATATATTTAGTATATATATATGTATATAACTGAAAAAAAAAAACATAAACAAGAGATGAACATTTTGTTTGCTCAGAAGCATAAAAGGCCAAGAAAAAACCCAAAAAAAATAATATAAAATAATACAATGAATTCAATATTATACAATTTAAGTGTAAATAAGACGTAATATGGTTTTTCTTTAGGAAAACATCAAAGTAATTGAGTCAATAACCAATAAAACATGCTGGCTTTTTAATTTAATTAAAGATCAATATAAAAAAATTAATGTATATACATATATATATACTTTAAGTATTTAAAAAATATACTCGAATATAATAACCACAAAATACATAAGTCAAACGAATTTTGAACAATGAAATATTGAAACATTCAAGTTTTTTGAGTCATTATAGAAGTATATTCGTATTTTCTTATGCAATATCATTTTAAAGTCTTGGAAGAAATATAGAGAAAGTTTAAATTAGTGTCTAAAAATATTGGAAGTAGCAATGAGACAGAACCTAATGAAACCAACGAATAATCAATAAGAGCAAAGGACAGATTATTTTCTCAGCCTAAAGATTAATTTTTTATCTTAAATATTATCTTAAAGATTATCTTCTCAGTTTAAATATTATCTCTTTATCTTCAAAATTATCTCCTTCTTAAAAATTGCAAGATAAGATACCGTTGTCTAAAGCATCTAAAATAACTTTAAAAACTATATACCTATATACGCAATATAAAATTTAAATAAGATTAGTGAAGATAAAACGGTTGAAGGGAATCTCACTGCAGTAAAATAGGAATTTTTTAAAAAATGGCTTGAGGAACCCCTTTTTTTGTGGCAAATGATAATTTATAATATTACTATCTAAATATTACAAGCTCAATTCCTTGTTATTAAACTATCGCACCAAGACCTAAATCTACATACTAACTAATATTGTGCAACAATCTAGCTTTACCGGATACGAAAAAAAGATAATACAGGGTGGCGCAAAACGATCGATATGGTCCACCCTGAATAACATGCAGGAATGCCTTAGATTTTTTATATTTTTCATAACTTTTCGTAATTTTTGATCGCTGTTCTGTTGTGTATTGTTGCATTTCCAGTTCCCCAAGTTTTCTTCACAAAATTCTGAAATAAAAATAAAAAATATAAATAAATTTAAAAAACTATTAAACATTCAAACCATATCGGTTTTGCCACCCTGTAGCACAATGAAAATTGTATTAAGAACTTCATGCTAATAAATTGTAGAATAATTGATAGTCTAAGTTGGGCAAGAAATAAGTTTAAAATAATTTTGAATTATAAGAATATTTAAGGAAGCATTTAGGATAATCGAATTAATAGAGAAACTTTGTGTCACCTAGTCCAATGTTACAAGTACATATGATTTTCATTTGATTAACGTTTCTATACGAAATTTATAGATACGTTCTAAAAAAAAAATCCGCGCACAAAAAATCGCGAAAAAAAAAATATGAAGTTCATGTAAAATTCGGGAATTGGTTCCAGATCCCAGAAATCGGCTAAAATAAAAACATTAACATATAAAAATTTATGGTCTTAACGAGTAATATTAATTTCATTAATAAGATATGCACATACAACTACTGTATTATAGTTATAGGTATTTTTTATTTCATTCATCCTTAATCAACGTTATGCATTTCTTTTAGGTGTTCCTTGCATTTCTATTCAGTTTTATACTTATTCCGCTGCAATGTTGGTGTGGTGTTGGTCGCAAAATAAGTTATTAATCTTTTAGTATTGTTTTTTGTAAGTTCTTTGTATATTTCACGATAATCAATTATTAAGGAAGTCAAATCCATGTATTTGTAAAAGCTGTAATACAAATCTGCAAATTGAAAAAAAATTATATTTTTAGCACATTTTCAAAAAATTTTGTAAAAATGTGCCTATATAACTTCACTCTGTCCGTCCGTCCATCCGTCCCTTTTTACCTACGATTGACTAAAAAATATCAGAAATGGGTAAGTATTGCAATAAAAATAATTTAATGTTAAAACTTTTTTTTGTAGCCCCCCCCGTTACGGAGCTACAGCCCCACAAAGTCGAAAAATGCACCATATTTAAACAGTTATAATTAGAGTTCTATAAGGTATATTTCCAACCTAAAAACGGTAACAGACAGCTGTTCTTATAAGCTTTACAAATTTTTAAAAACCAATTTTATAGGGTTACCATACGGTACTAAAATTTACCGTTATTCAAAACTAAGTTTTACAAAATTTTTGGTCCCTCATAACTTCGAAACGGCTAAATCTAGAAACTTGAAATTTTGGGAGAAGTTAGATCCTTAGAAATAAGTAAGAGTCAGTTAACAAAATTTTTTTGTCACGCCCCCTCTTTAGGAGCTGTAAGGGGTCGAAAATTGAAATTTTGCTAAAAATTTAGCTTTTAAACACCTATAACTTGAATACCAGTCAAAATTTTTTTTTATTTGTATACAAAATTGAAAGCTCCAAAACGAAAGTTTCAATAAGTGTCAAAGGATTTTTTTAATTTTGACTTTGTCCGTCCGTCCGTCCGTATGTTTACAAAAACTTTTACACCGTTTGAAATAGATTAAAGAAATTTTAACCACGGGTAGATATTACAAAAAAATTAATTTCGTAGAAGAATTTTTTTCTGTAGCCCCACCCGTTACGGAGCTACAGCCCCCCAAAGTTGGAAAAAGCCCTATTTTTAAATTGTTATAACAAGAGTTTCTTTAAGTGTATTTTTAATCTGAAAACGGCATAAGATAGCTGGTTTTATAAGCATTACAAAAATATAAGGTTTAAATGTATAGGGTTGCCATAGGGTACTAAAATTTACCATTAAGCTAAACTCAACTTTTGCAAAATGTTTGGCCCCATATATCTTATAAACGGTTCAACCTAGGGTCTTGAAATTTTGGGAGAAGTTAGGTCCTCCAAAATTATTAGGAGTCGGTTAACAAAATTTTTTTTTCACGCCTCCTGTTAAGGAGCTATAAGGGCTCGAAAATTGAAATTTTGCTATTTTCAACCACCTGTAACTTTAACACCTGTTCAAATTTTTTTTTACAAATATGCAAAATTTTTAGCTGCAGCATTATATTTCAACATACGTTAAAGGTTTTTCTTAAATTTGAAAGGGTCTCTTTAAATTGAAGAAATTGTTTCTTAGTCTTAACCATTTTTGGTTTGATAATAATATTCTAGGTAAAATTCCAAATTTTGTTGGAGTTCAAAATTGATTTCCTAGAACAGGAAAAATATTGGAAGAGTGAAGGTAGGAGAGGGATGAGCAGATCCATCATAATTTTGCTAAGCAAAAATTTGGGAACCTTCCCCATTGAAGATCTACTAGGTCTTCAAAATTAAAACTTTTATGTTCTTATAAAACAGTAACTTATTTACCAGTGTAAGTTTTTCCAAAATTAAACGTTAACATTGAAGCTCCAACATTATATTTTGCACTTATTAACAGGTTTTCTTGAGTGCATTGGGGTTATATTCTAAGTAATTCAATATTAGTCATATAATTAATTATTAATGAAATAACAAAATTATAATATTATCATAATATATATTTTTATAAAAATAAATGATAAAATACTCAGTAAGAAACCGTATATAATTTTGAAAATGTGCCTTTTAAAAACCCTTGGTTTTTTTCCCTCACTTGTTTCTTGATAAAATTATTTTGTTGAACTTCAAATCGGTTAAATCAAATTTAATCATGCTTTTTAAATCGCGTTATTTCAAATTCGATCGCATAAAAATAGAATTGAATCTTTTTTCAAATCGTGTTATTTCAAAATCGCGTAAAAAGGGAATTACGTTTATACAATTCTAATAATACGTTGGTATACAAGAAGAAAAAGTCTTCTCTCAGACTAATATTACATGTCTTTAATTTACCATAGTCGTTTCAGAAGAGCTACCTACTCATTTTAATATCGAAACATTACCCCCTATTATTTCCTATATGTCACCATTCTATTTTACTTGCGTAACATTAAAATTAAAATAAATCTCATAAATAGCATAAAAAAAAATTAAAAATTTTTAAATTAAAATTCTTTTGGGTACATTTTGCATTCCATAATGAATACATCACTCGAATACACCAACTCATTAACATTCTTTTAGCACATTTAGTATAGAATAAAAACAAAAAAAAAAAAAAGTTTATACATTCTTTTCTATTACTATGACACATTTGTGTCAACATCATTTACTTTTATTTGCGAACTGTTTTATTCCTACTAGTATTGTCACAATGCCACAAAATGTAAAAAAAAAAAACAAAAACAAAAAAAAAAGATTTTCTTTCATTGTAAGAAAAGAGAACACCTTAAACATTAGAATTTAAGAAATAAAAATTAGAATTTATTTGAAAAGATGTTAATTTTAATGTAAGCTGTAAAGCAAAGACAAAAACAAATTAATGGCACGTTTTGTTGGTGTTGTTATTTTGTTGCATTTATTAAATGTTAAAAATGAGTGAAACATTGTTGTAATTATTCGTATTTTATATTAATATAATAACAACATTGTACGAGTTTTCTATTCAAGTATAAACTTGTTATTATTACTAAATTCTTAATTTGAAAGGAAGTTTGATAGTTTGTTTGTATTAGTAGTAGTGTAATGTTTTGAACTTTGTGATTTATTAATATTCAAAAGAGTGAATCCAATTTTCATAATACACGACTATTTCAAAATTTATTTGCATTATTATTAATATAGACATTTGTTTTGGTGAAAGGAAATAAGTCAAATTTGGCAAAAAGTCCACCATTGGCAGTGTGTAACCAATTTATAAAAAAATACAGAACAATGTTATTTATTTTGCATTTCATATTATAATCAATTTTTCTTCAAAGTCAGGGCTATGAACTATTTCCAGAGCCATGTGTGGAAACCAACGTATTTTGTAATTAGAACTTTTAGGTGCTAAAGAATTTTTAATTAATCATAAGTTTTACTTTTTGCATATTTTTAAACAAATTGAAACAATCGGGAAAGATTATTTATTAATATGAACTCAATTTAAACTCTATAATCTTTTTGCAGTGGGAGTTCCATTTTGATTGCATTAAGTCTTATATAAATTAAAATTTTTTATAAATAATTAATTTTACAAATATAAATTTTTTTCCCATATACATTTAATATCATTTGGAGTTATTTCCTTACACTAGTTATTGTAGAAAAAGTTGATTTTTTTGAATACATAGTGCCACTACACTCGGTAATTGGGGGCATTAGAACAAAAAAAGGGTACTAGAGAGAGGGGGAAGTCAAATCTAAACGGTTATCGAGATATCAGGCTTTAAAGATTTAATAAAGATTTTTCATAAAAATATCTATAACTTTTAAACATTTTGCTAAAGGTAAAAAAGGTAAAAAGGTATTTAAAGGTAAAAAAACGTATTTTTTAGAGTGAGTTGTCAGTTTCAATTTTTTGTATAGTAATAAGTCTCTAACTGTTGGGTATGTTACAAAGTTACAAGGGTTGGAAATGGTCAAACTCAATTATCTTATGAATTACCATGTAATGAAGGTATACTTTTTACAAAATATTTAGAAATAGCCTTTAGATAAAAGACTAGACCATCTTCACCTCCAATACCATTTTTTTATTTATTTTAATGCCCCAATTACAAAGTGGAGTGCTGCTACTTCAGTCAGGGACAACCTTCATATTTTGTAGATACAATTTAATCATTAGATACAATCTAATCTAATAGACCTAAGTTTTTTCATGTATATTTAAAATAACACTTGATATATTATATAATTCACCACATGTTAAAATATCAACCAGATTTTTAACACTTTTACCAAAATATTGAATAATAAAAATAAATATCTTAAATACTCTTAAAATTTCAAATTTTTAAAAATTATATAATTTAGCAAATAGACAAATTAAATAAGAAGCTTTTATAATTATACTGCAGCAAATCTCTTTAATAACTAAAATTCTGCAAGATAACAAAAACAAAATTCTAAAAATATCCTAACATTAGTCAAAATTCGGTTGGTACCTTAAGATATTTCATAAAATATATATTTTTTATCAAACATATTTAAGTCAAAGGATGAAAAACACAAGTAGGAATGAAATAGCATAACATTAAAAGAAAATATTACCTCAATATATTTCTTTCATTTTTTTTTTCAAAAATTTTCATATTCGTGACATTCATAAAATTGTCACATTTAAACTTCTAAAAATTTTTCAACTGGTTTCATAGCAAAATCTGAAATTTTCTAAAATTTTAAGGGTTTGTTGCATTATTACCGCCAAAGCATAACTCCCAATTTTTTATTATTCATGTTTTTTTTATTTTCAAGGTTTACAATTTTATTTGAGATTCCTTACCGAATTCCTTTTTTTTCGCCATTTCCAACCATCATTTTAATACTGTAGTTTAGATTTTATAGAATTTTTACGCTTAAGGTACTGCAAAAATAAATTTATTACATTTTTATTTCAATTTTTTAAGCGCTCGTTTTTTATTTTTGAGTTAAAAAAAAGATTCTTCCACAATGATAAAAAAAATTTTTTTTTTAAATATCGGCTGGAATTTTTATATTAAAAATCATAATATTTGATGCTCAAAATTGCTCTTAGCAGATGTTATTCACAGCAGTTATAGTTAACAATATAAAGAAAATGTTTGTAAATAGTCTACTGAATTAAAAATTTTATATAATTTCTAATAAAAATGAGACCGATATTACATTGCTTCCTTCGGCATGCCCATTAACCTCAGATAGGTATTCCTTGTTATTTTTGTAAATTTATTAACAAGGTGTCCGGAAAAAGTACTATATCCGTTTGTGGGCAGTGATGGTTAGTAAAACGCAAGCTCGTAGTAGAGAGGGACGTCTATTGTGCTCAGTTTTTAAGATTTTGGACTTTGGAAATTGTATGGACTTTTGAACAGATTGTTGTAAGGAAATGCAATAACATTAACTTTGTAGGGTGAAATATGAAGTTTAATTATTCTATACAAATGATCTTCCATTTCTTAATAGTTTGAATTGAAGGTTATAAAAGTTTAAAGTGGCAAACACCCTGTATTTGAATTACTTTTTTTAGTACCGGGAAATAGGATTTTAAGCTCTTTAATTTACGTTTACCTCATAATTTGTTTAGTATCCCTTACTATTTTACAGATACCTGGAATTTAATTATTAGTATGGAACACCCTGAATATATTATTTTTGGTCGAGCCTCCATAGCATTTTCTTTACCACATGAAAATATTGATAGAATACCGTTATTTCCTTAATAAAAATTTAAATTAAAATTTTCTTTGTAAAAAGTTAATAATTTCAGTAGTCTCAAGTTCCGATAAACTTGGTTCCAAGAGATTTAAAAATACCGTTGAAAAATTTAAAAATAAAATTTACCGAGTTTCAACAAGTTCAATAGCCCATATTTTCCAAACGAATGTAAATCAACTCTACCTCCAAAAGAAATTTTGAGTGTTTTAAATTCCAATATAAACCCCTAGATCTATGGCAGGTTATTGGCAAACACCCTGTATATCGTAAATTTAGTTTTAAATAGGAAGTTTATTAAAAGATAAGTATTAAGACAAGTATTAAGTGAATATACAGTTTATGAAAAGGGACCATGTTAAATAAATTGAGCATATCGAGAATAATACTTTATCTGTTCTTATTTTAAGATGTCTGTTATTTAGAATACAATTTTTTTTTTCAATTTTTATCTGTCAAAAAATCTTCTGAGTAAATGAAAAATTATTTTTTGTGACTATTTATTTCTTAGAATATTTTAGTATCTATTTATAAAATGTATTTTTTTTAATTTCATAATGAATTTCCGGAAATATTTCTAAATGATTTCATTTGTACTATGGCTTTTTAAGTAATTGTAAAAATTTCAAAAGAAAAAATATATTATGAATAATGAGGAAACTAGGTAGAGTAAGGATGAATTAATTTAGTTGATATGTGCAATTGTAAGATATATTTATGAGGATGTATAAGATAATTAGGTCGAATTTAATTTAACTCCGAGTATTACTTGAATTCAAACTTGGAATTTAAGTGAAAGTTAAGTACTTGAATGTGTGGGCTAATATAAGTTAGCTGAGTCTTCGTTTAAATTCTAATATCATTGGTTTCAATGCGCATAGGTCCACAACAAAGAAAAGCATATGACAGTTTCTTCTGTTTGTAAAATACAAGTGGTTGAAAGTTTAAACCATTTTCTCAAGACTGCCTTCTTTTATTAAGAACTTAAACAATTTTTGGAAACTTGTTTTGAAAGTCGGAATTTAACGGTTTTCTAAATTCACAGTCTAAGTTCTAAAAGTATATATATAAATTGAAAAAAAATTATACATTTATGATTATTAATTAAAAATAATAACTAACCACCGACAAGTCAAACAATGTGAAGCCTTACAATTATTTTAAGATTCATTAAGGTTATCATCCTGGGTTGCGAGGTTTTGGATAAATGCGATGGTAACCGAATGTAATTAAAATTTTGAAGTTTAAATTTAATTTTTTGAAATAAGAATCAAATCCTAAGTTTAAATACTACCATTATTCGAAAAGAAAATTGATTGTTTTAATACCATGCGTTTTACTTGATTTAATTATATGGAAACGATATAATTGTCAAAAGTTTTTATGTCCAAAATATTCTACAAAATGTTCAGTTTAATAAAATTTATTAATACAGAAATTTTTAAATGAAATTGCGACAATTTGTGATAAAATCTTTGTACTAATTGACAAACAGAGTATCTACTAAATTTAATTTTTAAAATGTGAATTAAATGATTCGTAAAATAATTATCACGAGAAGTGAAAAAATTTGGTTGAAGAAAATTTGGAGAACAATTTATATATAATTTTAAAAGAAATTATTTTTTTTACTTTAAGTTTTTTCAGAATTCTTAAAATTCATAAAATTAAAATTTAAAATTTTTTTTAAATTTTTGACAGTTCGCAGTTCAGGCCACAATTTCGGTAGATTTTGGATTATTTTTTTATTCTATTAACTCTTGTTGTTACGAAATATCGCCAATCGTCTCTTTCTCCCATGGGGTTATCGAAGTTCTCTTTAGAGATAATGTTGTCTACTGCTTTTATTTGTTTACCACCATTCTAACTAGTTTTGGTCTCTCTTCTCACCATTTCTAATTGGATGTCCTCTTTAAAAAAAAAATAATTATACAAATGGCAGCTCAAAGTTTATAGGTGTCATTTGTGAAATAATTTCCTAGTAGACACCTATGTAGAAAACTAAAGTATTTCGAATTTTATTATTAAATATTGTGGTATAACACTTTAAAAAGTACAATTCTTATCACGTTTAAAAAACTTTAAACAATTATAGATTCCAAAAATATAAGAAAAACTTTTGAAATAAGTTTATTAAAATGTTAAATCAAGTTAAAACTTAACGAAACTTAAAAACTTTATTTAGTTCTCAACAAAAATTATTACGTGAAAATTAATTTAATGTCTATCGAATTTCAATAAAATTTTCGGAAAAATGTTCTGTGTATAGGGATTTAACACTAAAGTTTAAATTTTTTTTTGTGCATTTGGTGGCATGGCTTTTATAAAACTTTTTATTTATATGACCGTTATATTAATGCAGTTATATAAATAAACTTTTTAAAAATCATACAACTTGTATAGAAAATTTGGATTTCAATTTTATTTATTTATTTGTAGTACCAGACAATATTAAATATTGATATTAATCTTTTGTCTATTTGACATTTGAACTTCTATACTTATATATAAATAGGCTTATTCAGTCATAAAATTGCAGGTCGCGGTCTACTACTTCTTTATAAACATAAATTATTAATAATTTGAGTACAAAAATCCATTTGAGTTTTGAGCAGTTTTATTAAATAAAAGATAACTCATTATTTCGAAGATCGACTTTTTTTTCGAAAATTAATGAATAATTATAAATAATTATATTTTTAAATAAGTTAAAAATTTTTTTTAATTCCAAATTAAATTGACTTCAAATTATACCTTTTATTAAAGTTTACTCAAAATTATCAAATTAAAAAAAAAAAATCGAAGAATGAGCTGAAATATTGAGTAATATTATTACCTTCCTTTTATTCCACTAAAATTGCAAAATTTAAAAACTCAAACAAATTTAAGCTTGTCATATTTTACTAATGTTATAAAAATTTTTGAATATTTTAATTTTTAAATAATTTCAGATTGCATAAATCTTAATTTAAATTTCATTATTCTTTATCAGAACTAAGAAGTATTTTTTTTTAATACATTATCATTTTGTGAAGTAATTTACTTCAAAATGTACTCCATTTTCCATTCATAGAATTTTTTTAGTAATTAATACTATAACATATTTTCTATATAAATGTTGTAAGTTACATAAAGAATGGAAATTAAAAGAAAATTACATACTATTAAATAATTTTTAAACTTTTTTTTTATTGTGAAACTACCATATATAGGTTAGGAAATTATGGGTTGAAGCAAAGTTAAAAGTTCATTATTTACTACTCATTAGTATTTTATATTGAACACTGGACAGTATATAATT
This sequence comes from Dolichopus griseipennis, assembly GCA_963082915.1. Lineage (NCBI taxonomy): Eukaryota > Metazoa > Arthropoda > Insecta > Diptera > Dolichopodidae > Dolichopus > Dolichopus griseipennis. Next base: position 10,987,912 of record OY720442.1, read on the forward strand.
ATGACTGACAATGATTAGATGAATTGATTTGATATTTTTTTTTACCTTTTAGGTATGACTGAGTATAATTTTGAAATGTGCTTTTAGTAAGTTATGACAGTAATTAAATTTGACCCAAATAATTACTATACTTTAAATAATGTTGACATTATTTGGATTAAATTGGAAAAGAATTAATAGGGAAATTAACAAAACCAATAATTTATAAATGTTACAAAAAAAAAAAATTAAATACTTTTATTGATTAGTTTAGTTGTTGAATGAAATTTGTGCTGCAAAGTTTTTAAATGTAGAGTTAAAGAATACTGTTGTAGTCTTAGTAAACTTATTGTTTAGTAATTCTTCACATATTATGATCCAAATGTAATTGGTGGATGGGTACGTACTTTTATTACGGAAAAATAGGGCTTTTTAGAAATAGACACTAGCTTAAACAAATTCATTGAATAAAAACATACTAAGTCATTAGTTTTGACAATGGTTATTCAATCTTCATGGCAATTTAAAAGTTTCGGAATGAATTCGGAGTTAAATTTATGGAATTGCTAAAAACTTTGTTCTCTTAGTTAAGCTGCAATTTTTGAAGAATGTGATGAAAATGTTTATCACTTTTTCAAATGAGTTCATTAACTAAATTCATATTTGGGAGCTAACAAATCAGTTCCGGCAAAATAAAAACCCGGGGTCTTTTTCCTATTTCAATATCATCTTTGAATTCTTCAATTTTTCAATTTCATTTTCGAAGTAATAAAGCACCAGGGTTGTTCTTTCTCCTTCCCTCTAGTTTCCGATCTTTTTAGAAATAAATCCGCGGAGTATCATTTTTCCTTATTAATTCTCATTTTTCATTTTTCAGAATTTAAATACCGATGTAGATCTTCCCTTATTCCAGAATTTTGAATGCAATTTTAAAATCTCTCCTAATTCAGAATCTCACTTACATATATTCAATAATCCGGATAAGAAGCATATTTTTATTTCGAACAATCTTCGAATAATTGAGAAACAATACCCGTGGCTTTATTTCTTATAAAGTCGAAAGTTAATTTGAAAGTGAAATAACAGCCCGAAGGTTTCATTTCGCAAGGCCTTATTTTTTGAATAATTCTTGGATGGAATTGAGAAATTAAACGTGAATTAAAATTTTTAATTATTCAAAGATTCAATGATGCCCTTCAACGATGCTTTGATATCTACCATATATTTTACTTTATTCCTGAACGATGCAATTCAAAACAAGCCTTGTTTTTTAAAATGAATTTTGGCTCTATAAAGGAGAGTAAGACTACTTCCACCATTCCATTACTGTTCCTATATCTAATATAGCTTTATTTAAAACTAACTTATACCTCATTTAAATGAAAATAAAAATAAATCCGATCACTATATTGTTTATTTCACAAAAAAAAAAAAACTGAAAAACTCAATAAGTTTTACAACACAACAATAATGTTTAAAGAAATTTTTGTAATATGGAATGGTTAGAGTTTTTTTTCTGACATTGTCATATGACGGAAATTCTATTATTTGAAAAGCATTCAAATCCCTAAAAGTTTTTATTTTATTACGGGGCAATAACCTATACCCTTTCGTCATGCTGTTTTCTTTTTAGTATTATTACTTTTATTCTTATTCTTCTTTTGTGTTCTGAATATAGTGATCTGGGACATAAATTTTATATTATACAAAGAATTTACAAACCAAACCTTTATACTAGAAGATTTTTTTTTTTTGATTAATCTACCGCACTCTAGAGATTTATTATTCAAAGTCATATAAATGTATAAAAAGTAAGAAGAGTTTTGGTACATGAATTGAATGTAATATAAAATGAGTTGTCCATTGCATATATGGGATATTTTTAAAAATTTTAAGACACTTTTAAATTAATTGTAAAAGAAAAGTTTATTATATTATAGCTTTAGAATGTTTGGCTGTTGTGGTGATCCATTGATTTGAGGGATCCGATGAATGGATAATTTCAGAAGGAGAAGAGAATTTAATTACAAGACATGATTGGGTCGGTGCTTAAGAAGGATAACTATGATGCAGTAAACAAGGGCTGATTGTAGTTAAAGTAACTTTACAATTATTTAAATGTCCCAAAAATTTATTTTAAAAGGTAGTTAATAGGTCATTCGGTTAAAGAGTGATATTACGAGTCGGCAGGATTAAAAAAAGTAAAACACTATAAAACGAATAAGCATGTCATCGTTTTCGCAGCTAACAACAATCAGCGACCTAAAACAAAGTAAAACTGGAAAAATTAATCCGCTTAAGACTAAGAAGTTAAGTAGCTTCATGCTTCATGTAATTCTAGTCTTGACTACAGTGATTTTGGTACTAATACAATTTCGGGACAGCATTGATCATTGATCTGGACAGCATCTGAAGCATCTGCGTAGAACTACTACCTTAACCTTAAATAAAACCATTTTCCAGTTTTATATAACTATTTGTATTTCATATTTTTTTTTGTATTTATTACGTTATTAGTTTATTAAAACTATTCAACATCTTTGTAAATTAAATTAAAATTTGATAAACTATTTACAATTTTACAAAATTTATAAAATTATAAATAAAAAAATTTATAAATATATTAATTATCCATGGACTATTTATTTAAATTTTATTTGTACTTATTATTGATTTAATTGATGTTTTAAATTTCTGCAAATTGTTAATATTTTTTACTTCCAATGGCAATTGATTGAAGAGTTGTTATCCTTTATACATTAAATTGTTTTGGCCATGAGCAGTTCTGTAGAATGGAAGTCTAAAATCACCAACATTTCTTAAACTATATGAATGACCTTCTCCAACAAAGCGAAGATTCTTACTTAGGTATGTAGGATGTAAGTTGTTTTTTATCTTAAATACGAAAACTAATATATTAAATTTTAATCTCTGCAACACATTTAGCCATTTCAAGATTGACAACATCTCTGAACTTCTAGTGAATCTATTACATTTTAGTACGGCTCTCAATGCTTTGTTCTGAAGCACTTGTAAGCGATTTATTTGTCCCATATTGCAGATAAATAAAATCGACTAAGAGCAGTCTTTAACATAGATGCGATAACATACTGCGATTCATGAGATTACACGAGGGATTCTTGTAGAGACTTTATGTAGAGACTTAACGAGGATGTCAGATATTTTGGAGGATTCTAAATTTATTGCTATTTCGATTGATTAAAATGAAAAAAGTATGTGGTATCATAAATTTTTAAAGTTTCAATTCCAAAAAATAAATTAAATTTAGTTTTAAGAAAATTTAAATTAAAAATAATTTTTTATAGGTGAGACCCAAAGACCAGAGGTGTAAGCACTGCAGACATTTCAAAAATAATTATTTTTAGATTATTAAAATTTTTAAAAAAATGTATAGTCCACATACACTAGTGTAAGTGTATAGTACACAACATCCATATCTTGTTATTAATTTTTATTTCATTAAATATATATATATAATTTAACACATAAATCAAAAATATCTATAAATAATCTATTTATTTTAATTTTTTACGTATATTTAGAATTAGGGTATGAATATAGCCTATAGAATCTAATTTGAAACAGGAAGTATTTTAAAATTGAATAGGCTCTTCTTTTAAATCAATAAGAGAAATACAAAATATTATATAACCAATAAAAAATGAACATTGAGACCCATTTCATTGTTTATTAAAATCAAGATAGGATGAAAAAAAAAAAAAAATTTAAAATTATCATCAGGAAAAAAAAAATCATCTCTAAGAACTCCTAAAAATTCCTATTAAGAATTAGGTGATTGAGTATATTTTCTATCTTATACCAAAATGCTTTGGTGTCCTTATTGTATCTGGATAACTATATTGTATCTGATATCTATATACTCTATATATTATATTATATATAATATTAAACATTTTGGTATAAAGTCTGGGTAAAAAAAAAATATATATATATATAATACAAAATTGTTCATTCATTGATATTTATCTGATTGACATCTATACAACCATAATACAATTTATATCTAACATTGTTTAGGAAAAGTTATTTCCCCAAAAGCAAAGTAAAAATTTCTGTGTGTTCTATTTTATACTTTTTGTGTTTTGTTGTTGTTGTTGTTATTATCCTTGTTATTCGTTTTCCTGTAAATTGTCCATGGGCATAATGAAAGAATACCAAAGTACCCAAAAGATTCTATCGAAGATAATTTAGTAAAATTCTTTTGGTTTTTTTTTTGTCAGATTCGGTTTTAAATACTTTTTTTTTTCCAAAAGATGATGATAAATAAAACGAGAAATGGTTGAAGAAATTTTTCAAAAAATACAATGTTACCCTGTATTTGAACGCGATTACGATTGACCATATTAAGCTTCAAGACATTTGCTTTATTTTGGGATTTGAGTTACCCGTAACAGATATGAAAAATTAAAAAATCACAAATGTCAGAAATATCAGATAATGGTAACGTAGTAACCAAGGTAACCCCAGGTGGTAATCTACATGCGAAGGATTATATCAAATATTTTAACATTCATTAACCCTCAATTCTTTAAGAAAATATATCACAAAATTTACTTTTTTAATTTTAACTGAAGAATTTTTACTTTAAATAGGCATATTTTCAAAATATATGCAGTTAAAGTAAAAAATTTCACTTAAATAAAAAATATCATTGATGGGAAAATATAAGATATACAAAGTTGAGGTGTATAAAGTTATTAGTTGATGTAAGGCTGAAATTAATTCACAAAATATTAAAGTTAGTATAAAACTTCAAATCGGGTTGCTGATGTGTAAATCAGTCCTAATTGAGTTAAATTTTCTCCATTGGCTTTTTTTAGATATATCGGGAGTGTTGCATAATCTTATGTTAATAAATCTTATTTTTTGGAAATCTTGTTTTTAGAAAATCTCGTTTTTATAAAAACTTCGTTGTTAAGGATTTTAAAGTAGGATACAAAATCAGGATTATGAGCTTTTTACAGAATATAAAAAAAGAGATTTTCAAGTAAGAGATTTACTAAAACTAGATTTTCTAAAACTAGATTTTTTAAAAACATGATTTTCTAAAAACAAGATTTTCTAAACAAAATTTTTGTAAAACCAGATTTCCTGAAAATGGTGTTTACTAAAACGAGCTTTACTCATAAGTTTTAATATTTAAATTGGAATAAAAGCAAGTTTCTCACTAAATATTCAATGAAGTTATTATCGGCTAAAATTTATTAAAGAAATTCAACTTTTATTTAGTTTAGAACTTTCAAGTTCAACCCTTGTTTAAATAGTGTCTCCTAATAACATATTCGGTATTCCGAAATTTTTTCAAACCTATTAATAATTTTTTAACAAATCTTCTACTAATTTAGATTGACTTGCACCCGTAATATCTTTTGACTCTTCTTTTTTGCAACAGTTTTTCTGAATCTGGTTCTTTAAGACTCAAACAATCATTCTGTATTATAAAGAGTTCTGATGTAACACGAATGTGTGATGTAAAACTAATGTACACATAGAGCATTTCTCACTATTTCGACAATTTTTGCTTCGACCCTGAAAATCTTCCACAAAAACTAATCAGCAGGTACTACCGATATCTGCAGCTTGTCCCTGAGATGAAGTGTCTCTAGAATAAGATACAATAATGAAGACAACGCCATCTCTAAGGCAGGATAAAATAACTAAGGCAACGCTTCATATTTGTAGCCCCTTCTAGCTAAAGCCAGTTAAATTTCAAATAATTCTGAAAATTTTCTACTTAAACTTGTCAACAGATAGTACCGTTATCTGCAGCTTGTCCCTGAGGTGAAGTGTCTCTAGAATAAGATACAATAATGAAGACAACGCCATCTCTAGAGCAGGATAAAATAACCAAGGCAACGCTTCATATTTGTAGCCCCTTCTAGCTAAAGCCAGTTAAATTTCAAATAAAAAGTCCCACATTGAAATGCAAAATTTATAAAACTTCCCTCGTTTCAATATGAGATAAAATAAATTGGTATGAAAAAAAAAAACAAGAACAATAACAAAATAACTGATAATATCAATATATACAAAAATACAAAATATTATTTTTTTTTTCATCTCTCTTAAATTTGTTTTTTGTTCTTAAAAAAAAAACAAAAAAAAAAATAAATAAAAAAAAAAGCCCTGCAACAAAACTAATTACATAATAAAAAAAAAAAAAAGAAAACATGTTTGTTTTTGTATTTTTTCATCAATTGATCTTCATTAGAGTTGACATTCATGGTTTTCATTTCAATCCATATCTATTTTGTAATTCATATTCCGTTTTTTATTTTTTATTTTTTTTTGTACTTCTCAATCATAATTTTTTATTGAAGCAAAAAAAAAGTAAAAAAAACTGAATTTTTAAGCAGGCAGAGAGCATAAGAGAAACAGTAAATTGTCAAAAAAAAAAAAAATAAATTACATACATATATGTACATATTTTATGAAGTAATTTTGAGTAGATCCGCTTTTATACATTGATAGGAATCAGCTTAAAAAAAAAAAACTGATACTGTATAAAAAATATTATAATAAAATATTTCAAAATAATCCTTTGAGAAAATTGTTTGGTTTACTTATTACTTATCATTATAGACTTATAGTATATAAGAGAATATATTTCAAATGTAATAAGTTTTATAATGTTATGTAATCATCAAGGTTTTCCGAAATAAAAAAAAAAGATTTGCTGAGGCTCCAGAAACTTTTACAACTAAAACGAAACACTGTTTTGTTGATTACAAACTGCAGAAGAGGCTTCTAAGGATCTTAACCATGTTCCTAAGGGAAAGTACACAAAACCTATACTTAAACCAAGAATTAAGGGTTAGTCAATTCCACTAGTTTTAATTAGGGAAGGGTGTGATTTAGTCGGTAAGAATTTGGCATACACTTCTGCTACGGGGCAGTTTGTATCTGTACTTCGAAGATTCCCACCAATTCACGTAAAATAAAAAAAAAAAAAAAAAAAAATGTTTTTTTCTTGTGAACCCATATATTGTAATTATTTGAATGATTACTTTAAGGTTAAATTACCCTGTGTTATTAAGAGTTCAGTAATACTCTTATATTCTTGAATTTTTGATTAGAAACCACTGGACTCAAATATTTGCCTATATCTAGAATGAATATATAATGTATTAAAATAAAATAGTTATGGAATATATAAAATAAATTTAAATTCATACTTTATAACTCACATAAACAAATAATAATTGTTGAGAATTTGAAGTTTATTAGTAGTGCATTGGCAAATACTCTAGATATGGAAAGTATTCAAACTAGAAGTGCTGCTATTTGAAATGTACTAGAAAATATTGCCATTCAATGTAATTACCAAAGACTTGCAATAATGAATTACCATTCCTTTGAATTTTCCAATGAAGATGTACAATATCAGAAGAATTGTGAAAAAGTTGTATTATAATGATTACTTTTTAGGATTCTTTTAAAATTAATCATTGATTACTTGTAATGTAATTTTAGAATAATTGATTTCAACTCCCTAAGATATTCATTGATTTCAACTGAATAAGTAGGTCCTGGATATGCTTCGAAAAAAATTCTATAAGCTCTAAGTAATCCCATTGTCCATAGATCTCCATAGATCCACAAAAAATCTTTTCATATCTTTATCTTCATAATAAAACTGTACATTTGTATCAGCGGTCGCACCCTAAAATTTTAGATTGGACGTAGAGCGTAGGTGTGTTAAAATCGCACCAAATAGGTGACTTTCGTAGCTTTATAATGTCTACCATTAAACAAATGTGGGTATTAGTAGACATTGAATAGATTTTTCACTATAAAAAACGAATAATAAAGTCCATAACACCAGCTTAATCAAAATAATTCTTTATATACTATATGACTATAATAAAAATAAAGACTGTCATAAAACAACTTTGTCACCTTGAACATGAAAAATACATTAGATACACCTTAGATATAATATGTATCTGTATCTTATTAAAGTATATTAGAAAAATGTATGTATAAATGAAATATTCTAAATTCCAAATTTTATATTTTGAAGTTTTATTGATAGTCTTTAAAAGAAAACCTCAAGTTGATGTTGCGTATAAATTCCATAAATTTTTTTTGTTTTTTATTTTAAAAGTTTTTCATTTTAAATGTATGCAGATTTTTTGCGTTTTTTATTATAAAAATTTCAAATATTTAAATTTAGATTAAATAAAGAATATTGTGGTATCATCAGCTAGTTCTATTTTTTATTATTGAATTACGAATAACACAGTTATGATGGTTTTTAACTGCTGTTATAAAGGTAGGTTATACATGGAATAAAGATTACTTACATTATAAAGTGATTGTTATTAAATTTGTAATTCCATTTCAAACTTTTGATTGGGTTAAGATTAGGTGAACTAATACCTAATCCCTAATAATACGGGAAAATATAAGTTTTCAATTGAAATCAGTTAATAATTTTTTATTAATTAAAATCCAGATAGTCTGAAAGAAGTCCATTGAAATATCTAAGTACTTGATTCTAAGTATAAAATACAATATGAAGAGGAAACCATTTGGAAGATTTCTCAGGAGAATATGGGAAATTTTACTTATAAATCATCTTTGGACTCCCTGTATAGGTCTAGTATTTTTGTATAAGTGTAGCATAATTTATCAACTTTAGAGACGATTGTTATTCGAATATATTGAGAAAATTATATAGTATTTTTAAAATGTATGAATACTCATTCATTAATTTACTGGCCGGTTGTAGTGAAGAGTATGGGGTCAGTTTAAAAAATACAAACGCTGAAGAGTATCAGGGTTTTAAACTGACCCAATACTCTTCACTACAATCGGCCAATAAATTAATCTACGTATGTGGTTTATTGTTAAAATGTTATAACATAATCTACAAATGGTAGGATTTATGTGTGTTTCATTAGCTAACAATCAACCGGCAAATTAAAAAAGGGGCACCATAATAAAAATAACGGTAATATTCAAATCTTCTTGATACTAGGACCTACAGAGAAAAATGGAAAAGAAATGGCAGATAAGGAAGCAAAAAAGTCATTATCAGGACCAATAACGAAAATAATTCCAAAGTCATACACAATGTTTAAAAAAAAACATCCAGTACATAATGAAAGCAATAATGGAACTGCTTAACCTAAAAAATAATTATAATTATAGCCAAAGGGAGTAAGGAAACCGTTATTAATATGTCGAGGATTAGAACGGGACGTACTTTATACAATATATTAAAAAATAATTTTTAATTGACACGTCAAACTCACAAGAGTATAGGTCGCAATGTTTAAAAGTTATAAATAATGTATGAATTATTTTTGAATGAATTTATTTTTGGTATGTACCTAGGAATTTAAAATATTCTACTGCTGTGTTTACAGAATTTTTTATTATTTACATCCAATTCCCTACCACATAAAATCTGATAACCAAATAAATCTGCACTCGCTTTCTAGTTTTGGCAGATCGTTTCTATATCATAAAATCAAAAGCTCAGATTTCAAAGAAACTTCTTCTTAAATTTTATAAACTCTCTAACAACAAATCACTTTTAGGTTTATTTTGAATGCTTTCATAAAGGACTTTAAAACTTAAAAATAGCCCAGCTTATACAACTGATTATATTTTTCATTATTTATACACTTATACTTACTTAAGACTTTATGTAGTCAGAAGTCTTATTTTAAACAATAAATTTAATATGAAAAAAACAAACGATTTTTTGTTAGTTCACATATTTAAAATTAAATGATATGTGAAAAGGTTTTCATTATTTGAATATTAGGTACGTTACATACTTTGTAACTAATATAATATTTATAATAAACTACTTTGAAAATTTTCTAACAACATCTTGGGTTAGAATGTGTTTAAAAAACAAATTTTTTTTTTTAAAATTAGGAAGGAACCAAAAAATAACTACCATAAGTTTTATTTTAAAAGGAAAAGTAAAAAAAAAAAATATTTAGGTCGTATTTGTATATGCTAAAACTTTTTAAACTTTTTTATTTTATTCTTATAATAATACTTTAAGTAACAAAAGAAAATTGATACAGAGTTCTTGGAAGTTGAAAATATAAAGCACAACAAAAACGTATGTTCTGAAAATTTATTATTTTTTAAGAAAATAGAAAATATTTTTTTTCCTATAAGTTTAATGTTTTTTCTTAAAATTTGAATGTAACTTTTTTGAAAAATGTGGTTGTAGTTGTCCTTGTGACCAATTATTCAGATTCTGTATTAAAAACGTTTAACGAGATTAAAATCTGAATTTTAAATTGAATTAAAAATATTAATATTACTTCATTGTATTATATTGGGGTCCACCCCTGGTTAATGAATGTGGGACTTTAGTTCACATAAAACATTTTAATAACAAATAATCAAATGCTGAAAGGTTTAATAAATTTTTAAAATTGTAAAAAACTCCATTAAGTTGCAAAGCTAATTAACTGGGGATCACTTGAGGCTATTTCTTAGATTTATTAGAAGTACAAATGAATAATATATTAGGTAGCTAAGATATTCAAATTAAATGAATTGCAAAATAAATATATGAGTTCTATCAGATAATCAGTAGTATAAGGATGAAAATGAAACCCCAAGAACTTAATTTAAGAAATTTGTTATTTTTAATGCAATAGTGCATTACCCTAGATAACCTTCAAGAGCAAGAAGACAATGGGAATGGTGAGGCATTTATACTAAAATATCCATGTGATGTAATCTTTCTTTTATACATTTTTAATTCTTATTTTAATTTTCTGTAATTCAGTGAATATAATTATTCCATTTGTTTTTTAAATGAAAATGATGTATTTTCCCTTAAATATGAACAATATCCTGTGGAAATTTTTATTCCAATTCCTTTGTATTATTAATGGGTTTCATAGGTGCCAAAAAATATTTTTTTTTTAGTTGCTTTTTTTTATATCTTTGGCATAAATTTTAAAAGAAACAACTCCATACATCTTTTAACAATTCTATATATATATATATTATATATATATATATGTATACATATAATAATAAAGAAAATATATGTACATGAAAAGTAAAAAAAAAAAAACCAAATATTCATATATTGAGAAAATTATTGCAAAAGTTTTTCTTTTCATTTTTCAATAAGTTGCCGGCTGAATAAATGTGGTTTATAATAATAAAAACTAAGTAAATAGAGAAAAAACTCAAGCGTCATTAGAATTGCAGTACTGTAGTATAAAATTGCGTAATTGATTCCATATTAAGTAATAGTAACTTCAGTTTAATTTTTAATAATTGTAAATTATAATTGTATATATATTTAAATATAATTATTAATTATATATATAATTGAATATAAATAATAAATAATTGTATTTAATAATTTTGCGCCTAAAATTATGCAATTTATATTATTATTTTATACTTGTGACTAATTGTATGAAAATGGGATCTCGGTGAAATAGTCTTAAAGCAAATTGCTTATTAACTGTTATTATTAATGGAAGTTCCGTTATTTGAGTTAATTATATAATTAACTCTGATATTTTTTTTTTTTTTTTTTTTAAATAAACTTTTATTTTGTAATAATTTTTACATATGAATGTCTTAACCTACAAAACAAAGTTAACAAACAAGGTATAACTCTTTTATTTTTAACATTTAAAAATATTTGAATTTTTTTATGTTAAATTTAATATATAATAAGTAAAATTATTTCTGTTTTAAAGTACAAAACTATTGTAGTATAATCTTATTCATACATCATTGAAAAATTTTAAAAAACCAATGTTTAATAATTTTTTTTTTTTTATAAAACTTAACTAACCTAACCTAACTTAACCTAAACTTAAATTTAAATAAACTAACTTATTGACTAAAAATAGCACAAATGCTTTTAAAAATTATATTAAGATGTATTTAACCACCAATAATCTTTATTTATAACTTTATCTTTTTCTGGTATGGACATTTCGTATTTTAAATTATCTCCGTTAATATTGCCTGGGATATACTCGATTTTTTTGCATGTAGCCCGTCTACTATAATGAAATAGTATAGGGACATGATCTTGGTTTTGAGTGTATCTATATTTGTCTAAGAAGATGAAGTGCTCAGGAGCTATAAAACCCGTGAGCAAGGTCTTCTTAATGTACTCCTCATTGTGGTAAAATATATGTGATATTAAACCATTTTCTGGAGTTTTTAATGCTCTATCAAAATGACTTCTGATTAATTTTATCATAAAATTATCTATTCTCATGATTTTGGCTTCCTTGTACAAATATTTATTAGAATAAAAATGCTTGTATTCGGACTCAGGCTTTCTATGTTTATTAATACAAACTCTTATGCACTTTCTTTCGAATTTACGTATTTTTTCCATTAAGCTTGCACTAATGTTGTACCATATTGGTACCCCATAGACAAGATTTGGCCTAATTAATGTCTGGTAGCATATTATTTTAACTCTATTGCTAATATTTTTGTTGTAAAAGAGTTTTTTAGCTGCCATAAAGGATTTATTGCCTTTATCTATTGAGTATTTTACATGATCTATGAAGTTTAAGTTTCGATGTAACTGAACTCCAAGATATTTAACGAATTTTTTGTTTGCGAGAGTTGACGTAGGCGATTTAATTTTAAAATGTTTCCAATTTTTTCTAATGTCTGAACTAGTTTTGTCAACCGTATTACGGAATAATATGGTTTCACATTTGTTGTAGTTCAATTTTAATATCCATATCTTGCAATAATCCTGCACAATATTAAACATTTTTTGTACATTATATTGAATGCTATTTACAGTGTCATTCGCAGAGTATATTATAATATCATCTGCGAATGCCAGGGCGTAGTTATTTCCTTTTACTCGTTCTAGCAAGAATAAAAGATCTGCTGTATATATAGTAAAAAGGATAGGTGCATTAACAATACCTTGCTGAAGACCGTTTTCAATTAGGAATGATTTGTCAGACTCGTTATTTTTGCTATATACTAAAAATTTGTTGTTATATAACATATTTTTAATCAGTATAATTAAGCGTGGCGGGAACTTATATTTTATTAGTTTATAGATTAATCCATCCAACCAAACTGAATTAAAAGCCTTTTCAAAGTCAATCAGACAGGCACCAATGCCGTATTTCTTGTTTATGAACCAGCAGATATCTGAGGTTAATTTGGTTATAGTATTAACAGTACCATGTTTGTGCCTAAACCCAAACTGATTTTCTGGAATAAGATTGATTGACTTTGCATAATTTGAAATTTTGTCGTTTATTAAGGTTTCAAATACTTTACTAATGTTTGGCAGTAAACTTATCGGTCGATAATTGCTGGGATTGGTTGGATCTTTGCCAGGTTTTTTTAGCAATATCGTTTTCGATGTTTTCCAAATATGCGGAAAATACGAATTATTTATTGCATTATTGAATAGGATAACATATTTCGAAATAATTACACCACTTAAATTTTTTAAAACTATGTTTGGGATTTTATCGATACCAGAAGAAACTTTATTTTTTAAAGCTTTAAACTTTAAAGAAAGCTCTGACTGGTTCGTGAATTCGCTATTTTCACCACTTTGCTCAGATGATTTGTTTGTGTTGGAGAAATTACTCAGAGTTGAGTTGAAATTTAATGTTTGAGAGTTATTGAATTGTGTTATTTTATTTATGATTTGGTTATGTATTCTGTTATTTGTAGGTATATTGATTTTGTGAGTGTTTTCAATGTATGTGCCAAGTACATTGTAAATTTGTGATTGATCTTCTACTATAAATTTGTTTGTGGTGGTTTTATTTAATTTGTTGAAGTCTATGTTATTTTGAGAGAGTAAAGTTATATCATTTTGGTCTATGTGTAATTTTGAAATCTGATTGTATTTGTTTTTGCGGAATATTTTATTTATTTCGGGGAACATGTTTGAGCTATTTGTTGGAGTTATTTTTTGGAGACGAAGCTGCCAGTATTTATTAATTTCTATTTTAATTTGTTGTTTAATTAATGTATTGATGTTATTTAGGAGGCTTTTGAGCAGTTGAATTTGTTGATTAGAAAAGTTTAATCTTTGTTTTTTGATCTTATGTATATCGTTCATGAGGCTGTGTTTTTTGTTTAAAAGAATTTTTAGCTTAACTGAATAGAATTTTTTTAAATTATTTTGATTTTTAATTTTTGGTATAACTTCATCCATAGTTTTAAGAATTATTTCGTTCAGCTGTGAAAGATGATAATCTACATTTTGGTTAGACAAATTGCAGTTATCGAAAATTTTATTGCAATTGTTGGAGTTGTATTTGGAAAAATAGTTTGAATTTAATTTACTTTGAAATTTGCCCCAGTTTACTTTTGAAAATATGAATTTATTACTATGACTTGGTAACTCTTGCAATAAAAGCTCTTCATTTTTTAGTGACATTGGAATTTGAATGGCATTATGGTCACTATCGTATGGGAGAGTGGTGAGTTTGTTTTGATTTGTTTCAAAACAAATTTTTATTCTAATATCTGTTATCACTAAATCAATATAAGAATTTGCACGTGGTAGTGTTGGTGCATCGGTTAAGAGTAAGTTACTCTTGTATAGAATTTTGTTGTCTTGTAACCATTTGTATAATTGATTGCCTCGAGTATTGTTAACACAGTTTAACCAAGAAGTATGTTTGGCATTAAGGTCGCCAGTTAATATATAGAAATTATTGAGATTCGAAAGATTTAAAATTTCGAATATTTTTTCTAATTCTGTTAAAAAACTATTTGAATTTCTATTTGATGCATAAATAGAAATTATAAATAATTTTTTTCTTTGTTTTAATTGTAATGATATAATGCATGGTTCGATACATAGAAAATTATCGAAAATGCGATTATTTACAATATCAAATTGGAAACATTTTTTAATGCATATGGCAACACCGCCACCATCAATATCGATATTTCGATCATTTCTAATTATGTCATAATTATCCAATGACATATGGTTATTTGGTTTTAATTTTGTCTCGCTCATGCAAATTATGTCAGGTTTATTGAACTCTACAAAGTGCATAAGAGAAAGCTTTTTATTGTTGGAGATTAGTGAATTGACGTTTATGGATATTATTTTTAATTTAGTATTGTTAATATTCATTTACAATTTAGTTTTTAATTTTTAATGATTGCATGCAAATTTTTATATTGTTAGAATTTTGGTTAATTTGGTTTTTTAGTGTAATAGCTTCATTTTGCATATTAATTAAAATATTTTTTATTTCGATTAAAATATTATCATTGCTATTATTGGTGTTTAAATTTGAGTTTATATTACTAGAATTATTATTGTTATTTTTAAGGTTAGAATTATTTTGTTTTGTGCTATTTTTTACAATGTTTGAAAATGAAATATTTTTATTAATAAAATTTGAATTAAAGTGCTTACTTACAATATTTTGTTTTGCATTATCTTTAATTTTTTGGCGAAGTTCCATTTTTTTAATATGAACTGGACATTTGGTGTATGATGCCGGATGACCGTGGTTCCCACACAAGGTACAGTATAATTTATCTCTCGGATCTTCTGCAGAAATTGAACATTGTTCTGGTCTGTGATTATTGCCACATTTAACGCATCTCAACTGCATGTAACAATTAGCCGCTGAATGTGAGAAGCGTTGACATTTTGTACATTGCAAGTTATGGGATTTTATTAGTTTTTCCCATTTTACTATTTGATAATCCAGGACTTTAATATTCATGATATCATTTGTCAAGCTATCAGCTGAAGCTTGAACGATA
The DNA here is from genome assembly GCA_963082915.1 of Dolichopus griseipennis. Classification (NCBI taxonomy): domain Eukaryota; kingdom Metazoa; phylum Arthropoda; class Insecta; order Diptera; family Dolichopodidae; genus Dolichopus; species Dolichopus griseipennis. The sequence continues at coordinate 11,003,686 of OY720442.1, forward strand.
TAATGTGGAAGAGTTATTCCGTTGTTAATTGAGTATTTGGTGGTTAATCGTGTAACCTTTTCAAATTTAATATTTGTTGTTTCTTGATCTTTTAAATAATGAAGAACTTCCTCTGGTGAGTACAAGCTATTTAAACCTTTTAAGATTAAGGTTTTCTTTTTTTCCGTTTTAGGTGTAAATGTGAAGTGGTCGATTTTACCATCTTCTAGCAAAGCACGAGCTTTTTTAAAATCTTCCATGTCGTATGTGTACAATGATGAATGCTTTTCACTGTGCTCTTTTATGGCAAAATTTTTTATACCTAATTTATTCTTGATAAGACATTTTAGCCTGTCAACTCTGGTATCAAACATGTTTATTGGTGGCATTTTTTGACCTTTTCCGTGTAGGGAATTAATAGTTGATGGTCGTTTTTCTTTTTCAGATTTTTTTGTTGGTGTTTTTTTGAGGTTAAGGACGTCAAATGTATCCTCATCGTCAATTTCAACAATTTTTGGCTCTGCTTTGCCGTTGTTATCTTCTTCTGTATCACTGCATTCATCGGTAAGATCCATTAAAGAACTGTAATAGTTCGACTCGTCTCTAGGTGAACTGGATGATGTTGAGGGGACAAACTTTTTTAAGGCTTGTCGTAATTCATTATTTTCTTTTATTAAATATTCAACTAAATTCTCTATTCGGCTTGCACCGCTTTTAGCTTTTTGTTGGTCTTTATTTTCACTTTTCTCTAGGATTTCTTTAAATCTGACATTTATTGTCTCTTTTAATAAGTTTTTTTTTTTTTTCGATGGCATGATTGCTATCCTTGATAGGATGCAATCTGTAATTATACCACTTATTTATTTTAAAAAATTTATTTTTTTATTAAAGTTTTTTTTTTTTTTTTGTTAGATTTTTTAATAAGATTTTTAATCTTAAATATTTTTTAATTTTTGATTTTTATAATATTTTTATTTTTAATTTTTTTAATTTTCACAAAGGATAATAAACTTCAAATAATTAACTCTGATAATTAATAAAAATATAGAATGCAGAAAAAAAATTTGCGCCTGTAAATATGCAATTAGGGGTATTTTTTTAGAATGTGGAAATAAAATTACAATGTCGTTTCTGTGGTATAAAGGTTAATAAATTTAGAGAGGCTTAGGCATATAGAATATTAATTGAGGGATTAGGGGTTCCAGTCACTTTTAAGGTAGTTTGTTAAGTTGTATTTAATTAATTTGAAAATCAAATAAAATATTGAGCAGAATCCGAAATATGTTAAAACAGTATTTGAAATATGTCAAGTTTATTTAGTTTTCTTCGACGTACTTGGTATATTCCTCAAAAAAATATGACACAATTTTCATTGGACTGTAATTTGTAAATTTACAAAACATTTTGAAAATTGATTTAAATTTTCTACCTTTAATATAAAGTTCAATTTTTTTTTTCCTTCTTCTTAAAATTTATTATTACTTTTAATACGAAGGACATTTTATAAAGGATACCATGACAATATATTTTTTGTATATATATATATAAATATATATTTATATAATATAAAAAAAAATAGTATTTTGTATCCGATATATATTTTCTTCAAATATAATGTGTTAAATAAGTTTCAAAGTTTTTAAATGGACATTCCTGACATGTTTATAGAAGTTTTTCATCTTTCACTTAAGTGTATTTTTATGTGACACCAGGTGTCATCAGGTGTATATACTACTATATTATTTAAATGACTTAATGTATTTTATATCTCTTTTTAGTTGAAAATTTTATTTTTTTTTGTTTCGTTATTACTGTAAAGTAATATTTGAATACTATGTTCCTATAGATGTCCTTCTTACTTTTTACTTATCACTAGCCGTGGAAAAATTTTCTTGTATCCAAAAGAAACAAAGTTAAGGAAATAGTTATAAATAAAAATGTAATATTACACTTATAAATAATAATTATAGTTAATGTTAAAGGGAAGAGTATAATAAGTGGTATATGTAAGTAGTATATAGTTTAATAGGGTATTATAATATTTTTAGAATCTAAAAGCAGATGATTGCAAGAAGTTTGATTCTTTTTTTAGAATTTGAAAGGATCTGCAACAAAATACTTAAAATTGGTGCACGTGGAAATAGAGCCATTGAAATAATGAACTATATAATGTGTGATGGGAAGTTAATCAAATTGAAGAGATATTGAATAAAATAGTTAATTTTAATAATATCTAAAAATTTTAAGCAAATGTGGATTAAATTCAGTTTATAAACTTCTAAATATGGATCTGCAGGTCTCTGTTTCATTATGGTGAATTACTATTGTTATAATATGGATTTTCAAGATTGATGACATAGTCCGATTCACTTTTCCTAATTTTTTTAAAACGAATTGGCAGTACCAAGGTCAGTACCAAAAAATCTCTGCTTAATATGATATCACATCAGTCCTCTAAAGGTAATATATCTAGATCTCTGTTATATTTTTTTTTTTTTAATAGATTATTTCTTGAAAGTCAAAAAAATATTGTTAGAATATGGTAAATCATTACAGAGGGACTGGCAAGTTGTATGTAACTTTTATTTGCTTCCTAAGACTTGCTTTCATAAACCAGTTTCCAGAGCATCAGACACAAGATTCAATCTTAAGACATTTTGAGAAATATTCAAGAGTTAGGTAGTATAATATTCAAAAAACCATTTAATATAAAAAACTGCAAGTGTTGGGCAAAATAATGGCTGTAAATAGTGGCTTTAAGTATAATTCCACATATTTTATATTCAAGACCTCATACTTTCTTCAAAGACCATTAAGTTTTTACTGCATCGGAACCTCAATTTATATCAAAATAATTAGAAATTTCATTAAAAATTTTTTAACATTTTGAACCCTTGTGCAAAAATGAGATCCGTTTCCCCAAAAAAAATATTTTATAAAAATAAGTTTATAAATCAAACAAAAGTCGTAAAGGTAAAACATTATTAAAAACCAAACAGAATATTTTAAATTATGTTTAAAATAAACATGGTCAATGTATGCATACAATGTTTACAGAAGCATATTTTAGATAAGTGCCATATTAAAAACATCTACGATTTAATGGTAACCATATCCCCAGTTAAATCCCAAGTTTATCCATTAAATGAAATATTTTAATGGATATAATTATAATCATAATTCATTTTTATGTAGATTTCCTTAATGTTTATGAATAAATGGATATGCTCATAAAACATTATAACTTAAAACATCAACTGCAATGGACTTGATATTATATTTCATAATATTTCGTCCTCCAGTCCTATTTACGGGCAGCTAATGATTTTCACGTACCAATATAATGATCTTAATAAATCTATTATAACGATGTAATAAATTACATAATCTTACAATAATATACCTTAAACCTATAAAATATGTAATAATAAAGTGAAGTGTTTTATATATTGGTCAGTCTTCATTAAAAAAGTTGAAAAAATTTAGAAAGTATATAACAATGTAAATTATAATATAAGTTGATGTGACTTAATACTTTGATTTATACTAATTTTATAATGCAGGAGTGTATTCAGATTATCACTAATAGATGACTTAATTAGAGCACTATAGCATAAGAATGAACCTGTACCTGTTATGAATTGTACCATCTGAGGGTATTTTATAAAAAAAGAACGAAGAAGCTTCAGCAAAAATAACTGATGTACAACCAAGTTAATCACACTTGGTGAACTGGAACCTATTTGTTTCCAATGCTATTAGGCTTCTATATATTACCTGAACAGTTGTTCCTTGTCAAATTAAAGATGTAAAACCAAATTTCTCTATGGTAACCATAAGGATGCATTGCACGTCCATTTATCCAGAACATTTTAAAGGTTTTTAAATAAAGTAGGTGTTCTATGATATTTCTTTGTTTTTCATAAATATGGAAAAAGTCTTTAAATAACACCTGAAATCCTAAACCTCCGGTTGGTGTACGATTTCTACTCACTTATAAAACCTCTCCCGTAACCGAAATAATAGGATAAGTACTCAACCCAACATGAAACATAAATGCCTATCGAATGGAAAACCCATGCTCCATTTACTTTCATGCCTAAGATTTTTAGAGATTCGGAGATTTAAATACGTACATTACCAAAAGAGATAGTAAGACCAAAACCGCTTCGCATTGTTGATAACAGATAACTTTTAAAACTTACCATGTTCAAGCTTCCACACTCTCAAATTTTGAATCATTATTTAAAGAACTTGGAACTTTGGTTCGCTCTTTATTTACCTTTAATGAGGAAGCATCAGCTGGTCTCTATAAAAATGTAAGAAAGTCAAGAGTGCAATCATCAGCACTATCTAATAGTTAACAATTTAAGTCTAACACTTTAATACTTAAAATATATTTAAATTTTAAATAAATTTAAAATTTTTAGTGCAAATAAATTAAAATTTAAGATAAATTAAAACATATGTAAATATATAAAAAATTTTTACTTTTTATTTTAATGTATAATACAACATTATTGATATTTCCTTAAAAAATATCCGATTACTTTGTTTAAATTTACAATGTTGCTGACAAAAAATTCAACCATCCCATTAATGTAAACTTCAATTTTCTTGTTGCCACAATGCCCGCAATTTAAAAAATTGAAAAAAAAAAAACTAAAAGGAAATCTTTGATTAATTCAACCTTCTTTATATTAGTTACGAAATTCGCATACACCTACAAACTATATATAATATTATCTTGTTAACTATAGCTGATGGGATTCAAATGACAGAGTTATTTTGTCTTTTACTTATATTATCCTAAAGCATATCTATCTAAAGTAACTTTAATTTTTTTTTTGTTTTAATTTTTGTTTTTTATTTTCTTGTTCAGTTTGATTACACTCTTTTCATTTATTTGAATGCAACTTCCTCTTTGAAAAATTCTGTAGCTTCCTCAATTACTCTTCCTATTTGTTTTTTTAAAGAAACTCTTAATAGCGTATATTATTATATTGCATCGATGATTATTTTTATCTGAGTAACAGAGTCGGATTTTGTTTTAATTATTAGCAGAACTACGCGGCATTGTTCAGGTTCAGCAAATTGATACAACAACCTCATTTTGTCAAGAGTATCACGTTATGTAAAATTTGAAATACATTGTCTCGAAATCTTAAGTCAGGGCATCTCAAAATTAAAAAAAGGTATTGGGCCTATTCAAAACGGTTACCAATTTATTTGAGGCTCAAATGAAAACCTCTATGGAAATTGGCATCAAGTGGATGTACACATATTTCAATTCATTTTCTGTAGCTTACAAATGTGTACAATATTGCTGTACAATAAAGAATTAGCTTTAGGGGGATAAAATTTCTATGTATTATTTAATTAAAAGTTCTATTAATCTTCTCGCAGGGTTGTTATAGTTATTATTATAAGATCAGCTGGAAGAACAGCTAAAGCGACTCATTATAGGTAAATAATGAGCTAAAGCTTAGAAGCATTTCAAGAGACTTTTTTTATTCTTTTGACTTACATAGATCATGGGCTTATGCCTCCATCAGATTAATCTCTGAATTTCTAAGTGATATTAGAGTAATAAAGCTTCTGGAAAAGCCTCAAATGTTATCCGTAAATGTTACTTTCTAAAAAGCGGGCTCTGGAAATTTGTAAATTCAAAATTTATGGGTTTTTGGTGGATACAATTACCACCTACTGATGACTTAGAAAACCACCCTATTTTTTTTTTTAAAATGCAGAAACTTTAAATGACATTTTGTTTTTTCTTTTTTTAACCTTATGGTTAAAAATACTCCTGTTATCTTTTTTCTTCTTTTTGTTTTACTCTATTTCTATCTCTTTTTTTCTCAAAACAGAATTTTTATTTAGTTTTTGTCTGTTACTCTCGCTCTGCACTTCCGATTTGTGATTTCTTTTGCACACTTTCATTCAAAATAAAAAAAATAAAAAACACAAAAAAAAAACAAAAGAAGAAAATGAAGAAAAATACAATTGCTAGAGGAAGCAAATGAATAAAGTTTACAATTGTTGCAATGCCACTAACAGGAGGCGTTAGCGGTTTTTGTTTTTTTTTTTTTTTATTTTAGAAAATGCATAAAAATACAAAAAAATGGAAAATAATGAAAAATTGGTATGAATTGGAAATATGAACAGAGGTATTAAAGTAAAAAATTAAGAGTATTCAATGGAAATCAATTTAAATGAAAATTTTTTTTTTCTTTGTAAATGTACTGAACCAAATAAAACTTCTGAACTAACCCATATATGAATGTTATTTCATGTTGAATAAATAATTTGAATTTTGTATAAGTGAAGACGGTTTTTGAGTGTTTTTAGACAAAAAAGTAATAAAAATCTTTTAATTTTGATTCAATGACTTTAATTTAAATATTTAAAATTCAAGTTCTTCGATTGTTTCAAAATTTTAATTACTGGTACAGGATCATAGTATTAACTAAGTGGAGTAATAATATTTGGTTAATATATATATGCTAAGAATTAAGAACCGTTCAGTGTGTTTAAATCCGTCCAAAAGCAGAAAAGTTAAACTTTACAATGAACGCCTTTTTTAGTAGTTTTTTTTGAATACTAGGTAAAATTTTTAAATATTTCCATTAAAACAAAATTTACTGTGAGAATATAGATAAGGTACAGTTTTGACAAGATCCTGTGGTTTAATATTATTTAGAAAGAGCAAAGATCGAAGGATGAGATCTATTGTGTTACTCGGAAAAGGTAATAAACGTAGTTGACGATTTCTTACAATTTTAGGAGGTATGCTTAATTGTTTTACAATCGCGAATGATCTAAAATATATCTATATCTGATATTGACATATCGTTTCTCAGATTTTTGTCGTTTATAACGCAATATATCAGGTCATCTATGGCTTTGCGTGTAAACCATTTACTATAGCGATATAACAGAGGAACAAAATTATAGTCTTGCATATAGAAATTTTTATCTAACAATCCAAGGACGCTCTCGTTATGAAAATCTCTTTATATTGGAGGACCATTTAGAAGTATTGGGTTATTTATATTTTGGTAACATATTATTTTAACTCATTTACTAATGTTCTTATTGTAAAATAACTTTTTATCTACCAAATTTGTTACTGCTCAGAATTATTACTGTAGTCCCTTACGAAAAGCTAAACGTTTTCTTAATTATTACAAAATTTTGTTGTCAAATAAAATTCTTTAAATTTTTAAATTGTTGCTTCATTACAATCTGCAACTTTAATTATAAATCGGATTTTAATGCATATTTTTTTTTATACGCCACTGATTAAAATATTTTATTTAATGAATATTATTCATTTTTTATATTCTTCCTTAAAACCAAAAATAAAAAAAAAAATTAAGGAAGTCGAAGGGTAAAGTACCATATGAAACAATTGTAAATTTAAATCGTTTTATCCCCATTTTTTTTTTTTTTTTTCATTCTTTTTTTTTTTTGTGTCAAGTTTTTACAATCAAGCTCACTTGTTCTGCATTCATTTATTATTATGCCGTCTTTTTTAAATTTTTTCTTTTGTTTTTTAATCCAGCCAACATACCGCCAAATATCCTAGAATTAACACCGGAATATTGGGTAAAAAAATATTATTACATATTTTATTTTTTGTTTTTATCTTGTAAGTCTTTTTTTTTTACCCTTCCTGTATATGCAAATATGTTGGTACATAATGTATTGACTGCCGTAACAAATACAAGCACAATATATTGTATAATAAAAAAACAAATTTAACAATATTTTTTTAATATTTTTTTTTTTTAATTCTAAAGATACTAGAAATGAATATGTCAGTTTATGAGTTATTATGACAGGATTTAGAAGAAAAAAAAAAGAATAAATAAAACAAAAATATAATATTTGGAAAAAATAAAAATTTTTAAAAATGAACTGTTATAATTCAGTGACTTATAATATACATATACAGTTACTTGTACTTATATGTATTATATTTTAAAGAATTTAAGTAGATTTATGCAGAGAATTTATATTAAATATCGAGTTCAAGGTTTTTAAATGAACCGCAATAAAAAACTATGATGACAATTAAAATATGTCAAATTAAAAAGTCATTTGTTGAGAATTTTAAATTTTATTGTCTAATTTGTAAAGAATCAATTTCCACATATACTTTATTAATAATAATTAGATTTGGGTTTGTACAATTAATTTTTTTTTGGAAAGCTCTTTTGAATTATTAAATTTACCAAAGCTCTAAAAAAGTTTAATTGAATTAATTCGCTAATCTAGGACAATAATAACGAATTGTTCAGTTATATTATTGTTCTCTCTTTAAATATTATTTGTTTTAAAAATTAATTTGCTGGATTCCAAATCATTTATTTATCAATGTTGACATATTAATAAAAATTTTAGCACAAATGTCAATAGCGTTAGATGCAGAACAGTGTTGCCACTGATGTTAAAATCTTCAATTTTCTTATTTATTAAAAAAAAAACAAAAAACAATTGAGTCGAGTAAAGAAAAAAACCAAAGGTTCTTTAAAAAGCCCAATTAAAGAAGCCCAAAATTAAAGAGGAGAAAATTATTAATAATAATTTTTTAGAACTTATGTTAGAAATTTATTATATTAGAAAAATTATTAAAAATCTAGAAGCACTTTTATGATTTGTAAACCTTTATAGTTAAACAAAAATACTAATAGTATCATGTTCGGGCTTTAACTTCAAGAAAATTAGACACATATTAAAGCTACAAGGGAGCCATGCTCAAAAGTTCTAAATCAGGATCTAAATTCTGTTACTAGGTAGTCAAGAATCTAAATTCTGTTAATATTCCAAGCTAATAATTAAAATAGTCAAGAAATTTGCAATGATTGACTTCGTATAGCGGTTTCATATACCTTATGGCTTTATACGTTTATGTAACATTTGACGTCAGATTGAAAATGTACTTTATAGAACTTTTGTTATAACAATTTAAAGACAATGCTCTTTGAGCTTTAGAGGGCCGTAGCTCCGTAACTGGTGGGGCTACAGAAAAAGTTATTACATGAAATCATTTCTTAATACTTGAATGATTTTAAATTTTTGTCAAATTCTCAGAAGTAGAGATCAGAAGTTCTACTTTACAGTTTTGTGTTGACAATTAGCGGTTAGATGTAATATTATAGACTTACATTTTTATACGTAGTCTTAACTAAAGTCGGTGGACCCAATTTAAATCTGAGAAGCTAAATGTGTAATTTAAGACTTTGGTATACATGGCAACTATTATATCTTCTTCTTTCGAATTAAATAATTGTTTAATATCTTGAAATATAAATTAATTTAATATACATTTAAAATTCTTTAGAATTATTTTATCCAACTTTGGTATGTTGTATAAATTACACTTTCCATTTTTTTTTTAACCTATTAATATTATTTATATTACACTAAAAACTTTTTTTTGTTTAATTTCTAAATTAAATCGACTAGAAAATGAATATATTATAAAAAAATTTTATTTTATTGAATAATTAATCATGTATTAAATTATATTTTTATTTTTTTAATTTAATTATTTCTAAAATTTTATTAATTAAAACAATTTTGTATAAAATTATGTATCACTTTTATAATAACAGTAAAAAATATAATATTATTTAAATTTTTCATTACATTAAATTAATTAATATTAAAAAAATATTCTGAGGGAGAATTCATTCCAACAGAGTTTCTGAAATTGTATAAATTAGATTAAAAAAGTTACTGTTTTTGAATTAAGTTACTGTTTTACCGAATATTCTGTTGAAAAATATAGGCTAGATTAGTGTTCGCCAAGTATAATATAATTAAAATTGAATTACTGAATTAGCATTAAAATTGAATTACTAAATTAGCTTTAAAACTGAATTACTGAATTAGGTTTTAGATACTTCCAAAGTAAAATTATAGCTTAACTTAATTTCAAAATTCTGGAAAATTAAGACCAAATTCTTGAAAGGGTCAAATGTTTTAAATGTATAAAAAATAAATGTTTAAATACGGCTACAAAAGGTTAGATTATCAAAGGATTAAAATTAAAAGTATCAAAGTCTTTAAACTAAGTCCGAAAACTTTTTATATTTAAAACAAAAACATGTAGTTAATGGGTACCATAAAATATTTTGCAATAAGTTGACAGAAAATAAAAAAAAAAAATAAAAAAAATTGTTTTGATGACAGTTTAATTTAATATAATTTAAAAATAATCCTTTAATTTGCAATATATTTCACATACAACAATTTAAACTTTTTATGTTTAAAATTAAAGTTTTTAGAAAGCCTTTCATAGAATAATTTTGTTCATGTTCTTTTTAATGTCCCATTTTTTAGAAAAGGTTTTTAAACAAAAAATATGTTTGCTATATAATATTGTTCGTCTGTTTGTTTTTAGTTAGAATTTTTCATTATTTGATAAATTTAAAATCTATTAGATTTTTCTAAGCCGTTCTTATCTTATATTCTCATAATCCGAAGTATTTTTTATATTCTAAGTATGTTCATATTCTGATAATGATGGGACAAGAGCCAATATAGGTCTAAATAAGAGAAAAGAAAAGGATATGGATTGGTTACATTTTAAGATGCCCAATAAAATCAGTAGTGTTCAGTCTAAATTCTAAGGCACCTAACAAAATAAGTAGCGGTAGATTGGGTTCTGTGGAGCCCAAGAAAAAATGTGGAGCCCAAAAGCTACTTGGAGAATAAATAGGAAAAGAGAATGTGATGTATATGTAAAATCGTGATCTGTTACCTACTCTGTTACCATAGAGAATAGTACAAAACAAAAATAACTTAAGAGGATATAGAGAACCCCTATTTCCCCAAAGGAAAAGGAAAAAACTCTTTGGCTAAAAACTGAATTATTGAATGTTTAAACAACTAGTAGTGATAAAATTAACTTTAATTTATAGTCCTTTGATTAGTTTTAATTTTATCTTGACATCGAGGAAATACCGTTACTTGACTTAAATAGTTAAATTTCAAAACTTTGTTATACTAGACATTATTAGTTTTATGTAACCTAGATGTATGGTATTTATTTGCTCCTAGATAAAAAATTCTTAATCACCCATAAACTGAAAACATTTTAATAAGATACATTACATAAATTTAACTGAATTTAAATTTGTTTATCCTTTGGTAGCTTAAAAAAAAAAAAATTAAAAGTTCTCATATTATTTTTGGTTTGCAGAAATTTTCCAAACTCTCAATAAAAATTTTTTTTTGTAAATGGATAAAAAGCTATTAATTTTAGATTAAGTATAAAATGTAAGAGAAAAAAAAATTTATTTAAAACTTTTATTTAAACATTTATTTATAAAAAACAAAAAAAAATAAAACAAAAATTTGTAATTTGTGTTTTTAAATGAATATCTAGTATAGAAATAGAAACCCTTTTACAAATAAAACTTTTTCCATTTTCATATTGATATTTTTCTTATTTTTTAATCCTTTTTGTTTTGTAAAATTTTTTGTTTTATTATTTTAATTTTGTCTTTTTAATTATATATATATATATTTTTTTTATGTTATTGTTGTTGTTGTTTTTTGAATTTTCTTTTAGGTACACACACACAAATCTAACTGAAAAACCATTTAAAAATCCCTTATATCTAATTTCATCCATCAAATAATTTGACATGGGTTTTTTTTCCTAACATTTTGTTAAACCGAGCATATAATATCCTTATGAAAAATGTCCTTTTAAAAGTTATATTACTTTAAATAAATTTTATAAAAAAATGTGTGTGTTACTGAAAATGATTAAATTTGATGTAGAAAAATTGAAAAATTTGGTTGGCTTTTTTGGGGTATTAGTTATTAACTTATCAAATTCAATTTTATCTAATAAGTCATTATAAATAATTTAACCCATTGCCTGCCATTGTTAATTATTTATAGTTGTTATTGAAAGCCATATGGTTCATTGTACAAAAGGCTAAAAAATTGGTAGGCAGTTAATAGGCTGAGTCAAATAAAGTCTTTACAGAACTAAATGTGTAGAATATTAAAATAATTTAACCCTTTAGCTACCATTGGTATTTTTTAGAGTAGTTATTGAAACCCATGGTTTGTTGTATAAAATATTAAATAATTTGTGAGCAGCTTATGGATTAAATCATATTAAGTGATTGCGGAACTGAATGTGTAGTTTTGTTTCCTAAAGGTAACGATAAGTAAATCCTATTTAAAAAAATCTGGGGAAAACACTGAGAGAAAAAAAGATTAGTAACCATAGTTACCATAAATGAGTAAGAGCTTACCAAGTAGTACGAAAAATTTTAAAATTAGGTAATGAACTTACATTTGACTTGTAACATCGTAGAAGCATAAAAAGTTCAATAGTGAATGCACAGAGTATTTTATGTTCAAAAATAATAATTACTTACATAGGAACACGTGGATAAATTGCTAGAAGTTAGAAGCTATTTGCGGTATTTTCAGCTCAACTGTCGTTTCTCATTATTGTCTCATCGAAGGTCTATCAATATTATAAACATTGGCAATTTACTTTTCTGTTATAGCTTCAATTACATAATTGTCATGGTTACAGAACGTTTTTTGAAATATAACGGAACTTTATAATTTTCGGAATTTTACAGTAACTAACATTAATTTATCTTTATTTATAATTTTATTTTTTTTTTTTTTTAGTTTTGTCTTTTTTTTTTAAAGTAAAAACTTCAATGGTTCAAGAAAATAAAGTTAAGGATTTAGATATATATGAAAGCCTATATTAAAAGGAAAAACAAAAAAAAGAGTTTTAAATTAATACCATATTAATTTCACTAACTTTATAATATATTTCTTAAACTTTAAGAATCAAGTATTAACATTATTTTCTTTTATAATCATTTTTATTATACCAGAATATCTTATAGTTTTATATTAAAATTTTTTTTTTAATTTCTTTTAAATTAGCTTCTAAGGCTTCTTTTAATTTCTTTTAAAAACTAAATAAATAAATAAAAGAATTTCTTTTATATTTCTATTTTATTTCTTCCTTACATTTAATATCATTTTCTATTATCTTATTAAAAAACTATAGAAGTATATTCATTTTATAGTAATAAAATAATTTTAATTAAGTGTAAATTAAACACTTTTCTAAAAATTAAATTTCTTAGAATATTTTCTGTTTGTGAAAATTAAAATTTTGTTAAAATATTAGTTTTGACAACAGTTCTCAGAATTTTAAGGGTATTTTTTAGAAGGAAAAAAATATTATTTAATTTAGAATTCTTGGGAGATCGTTTTCGACTGTAAGATTTTTTAGTAAAAAATTATTTTTCGTAGAATAGTCGGGATCCCTTTTGCAATAAGAAAAATTGGGGAATTTTTCAAACCTTGAATCAATAAGTACTAGTCGTAAATTTTTATTTCATAACTAAAATGGAAAGTTTATATTATAATTTTCTTCATTAATTCCAAACAAAGCTGAGTTGAGTTTTTCACTAGGAATCGAATCCGGACCTATCGACACTTTAATCACTATTGGCTCAGTTCTTAAACTTATAAAACAATTTATGAACCTACAAAATAGTTTAAATTTTGGATAAGGTATTTTTTTGCAAATCTAGCTCAATGATAAAATAAAACTTCGTAGCTGTAGAATTTCTTAAGACCAATCCTCTTTTAATGAGGACTTTGTTCTTGTGCTATGCAACACAGTTCCAATATGGAATCTTCTACCAAAAAAATCGGAGAATTTCAATGCGGGGCTTGTTTTAAACATAATAATCTAAGTTGAATAGTTTTTAGAAAAAAAACGCCAATGTATCATATAGTAAAGAAACAAAATAGAAAGAGCCAAAAATGTTAAAAATAAAGTGGAATAAACTGGAATAAGTATATGTTGAAATAAAATTTGTTGTTACAAATTTGTTTTGCAAGTTTAGATTTTAAAAAATAATTTAATAGAATATATTATATATATTAAATTGTCTAATTAATTTCATTAAGTTTTTAAAAAAATTTTGAATAATTAAATTATAGTGACCATAACGAATCGTAATCATGAATCTTATAAAATTTAATAAATTTTATAATATTTAAGCGGAGTTGCTTTCAAATATAGTTTTTGCATAATTTAATAACCTAAAAGTTTTTTTAATGAAAATGGATTAAAGTTTCACGATAAGGGACATGTATAACATAAATGGATTATGACATATCAAACCAAGGTGTCTTAAAAATGCAAGGTGTCTTAAAATTAAATTCTGTTAACTATTCCTCTTTAGAATCCCTCTCTTCATAATCAACATATTATATATTACTACATATTAATCTATACCTTGTCTTTTGTTATAGTATAAGAGACCTACCAATTATCACCACCTTCCTTTAATTAATATAATGAGAATCGGTAGTCAAAATAGTGCTAATAAAGAAGCATGGATTTCTTATTTTTTTTGTTAAGGAAAAAGTTGAATTACATTTATTTGATAGTAAAGCAGACATCAAAAACAGGGTAATATCGATCATAAAGAAATTGCAGGTATTCATATACAAATATTCCCGAAACATATGTGAAATATTTTGGCCAAACATTATAAGCAATGTGAATCTGTTACAAATCAATAAAGAGAAACCGATTGCGAAAAAGATTAATAGACGCAAGTGAAAATGGATCGGAAATACCGTCAGGAAAAAACCACCACCCTGAATAACATGTAGAAACATCTTAGATTTTTTATATTTTTCATAAATTTTCGTAATTTTTGATCGCTGTTCTGTTATGTACTGTTCCATTTCCAGTTCCCCAAGTTTTCTTCACAAAATTCTGAAATAAAAATAAAAAATATAAATAACAGTCGTTTTGTGCCACCCTGTATGTTGACCCATTATACTTAAAAACTCGATTATACAATCTGCAATATGAATTTAACATAGATATAAAAATAATACCTACATATTTTATTTTATTCCAGTGAGTTTTAAATAATAAACTAAATATGAATCTGTTCATTCCAAATTTAACATTCATTAAAGATTTAGTTCAAAATTCTGATTCTAAATTTTGAAAAGTATTTGAATTCATTTCATAAAGGTTACTATGTATCAACACAGTATTTGAATATATATATATATACCAATGATTAATACTATAAAATGGTATTAAAGTTAAAAAAAACAGCTGTGATCATCAATACTTTCACTGTTCAATCTAAAATGAATATCTATGTTGTCTAATATTTAATATTCTTACTTACTTAAAAAATGTATTTAAAAATTCATTTAAAAGCAATCGAACTTAAACCTTTTTTTACAGTTCATATATAAAAACAAAAAATAAAGTCATAATTCGTTTTAAAAAAATCTTAAATTCATTCATTTATAAAAAATCTGATTAAATCCTAAAAGTACTTTTCTGTTTTTGTAATTAATCTTTAAAAAAATTTCCATAGTAAATTTCTAAAGAAAGTTTTTTAAGATTAAAAAATGGTTGTTTTTTTTGAAAATCAATAAAACGATTAAATGGAAAAAAATGGAAAGTTTAGATGAAAAAAAACAAAAAATTTAAAATTTTAATTTAAAACCATAGAAGCAGTGAAATAGAAACTAGAAAACTTTTCTATTCTCACTTTAAGATTTGGTATTCAAATTATTTACTTATTTAATCGCAGTCAGAATCGAATAAATAAAACTAGTTTTCACTGGGGATTTACCGTTAGTATTTAAAAGTTTTAAGTTGATATCAAATTGGTGTGGTTAATGAGCCTTATATTACTTATAAATCAATAGAAAGTATTGAAAGTGCGATGTACAATGAAACGCAGGGCCTAGGTGACAGGATGGTTATGCATTTAGAATCGAATAAATAAAAGTAATTTTTATTGGGGAATTACCGTTAGTATTTAAAAGTTTTAAATTGAAGTCAAATTTATGTGGTAATTGAACCTAATATTACTTATAAATCAATAGAAAGGATTGAAAGTGCGATGCACAATGGATCGCAAGGCCTAGTTATAAGGATGGTTATACAGTGAAAATAAAAAAATAAAACTAGTTTTTATTGGGGATTTACCGTTAGTATTTAAAAGTTTTAAATTGATATCAAATTTATGCTATTAATAAGCCTAATATTACTTATAAATCAATAGAAAATACAACGGCTCGCAAGACCTCGGTGTAAAGGTGGTTATGCAGTGAAAATTAAATGAATAAAAGTGGTTTTAAATGGGGAATTACCGTTAGTATTTAAAAGTTTTGAGTTGATATCAAATTTGTGTGATTAATGAGCCTAATATTACTGATAAATTAACATGAACAACGTTTCGTAAGGCCTAGGTTTTAGAATGGTTATGCAGTGAGAATCGAATTAATAAAACTAGTTTTCACTTGGGATTCACTGTTAGTATTATTATTAATTATAATTATTTCTGTGTTACCTTATACCTTATCTATACTAAACTTATATAAACTTAACAGAATAAGGTATTGCACGAAAACTGTGTATCGAGCATATATAAAATTGAATTTAATTACATTCATCAGAACTCGAAAAAAGTTTGTAAACGAAATAATTATGTAATTTATAAATAATTAAATTTCCCAATTTTTCAAAATAATTCCAAAAATTTTTTACAGATATACAAAAGAATGCTAATATAAAATACGTTTACATACTCGTAACTAATGAAATTCATACCTTAGTAATTTTCAATTAAACTCCTAATTAAATTTCTAGGAAGTTGCTATGAAGTCTTCCAATTTCAAAAATTACATATGGAAATTTATTCAATTTATTAAAAGGTCAGAAAATATTTATTTTTTTAGCTAGAAGTTTATTTTGATGAGAAAATAAAATATTTTTTTAATAAAAAATATAATAAGATTTTCTTTTTGAAAATTTAAAAATACGGGAGACTAAAATATCTGCTCGTTCTATTTGCTGTTTGAAGAAAGAATTTAATTAGAAATATTTTTTTTTGAATTAATTAATGGAAAACAAATTTCCACTTGCTAAACGGTTTTATATTCATTCACTGTAAAAATATTTTTAATTCTTTTATAGAGAAAACTTTCGACTCTCTGTTAAATCTATTTTTTTTTTTTTTATTTTTTTGTGTAAGTCATTAAACTTTGAGTTCAAAGTTTTTTAAAATTAAAAAAGAAAAATCATTCATTTGTAAAGTAAATGAAAGGAAGTCAAGCGTTTTATCGAAGAAAACATTTTTCAACTTTATACAATTTTAAAAAATAACATCCTTGTGGGAAATCCTTTTGCATATGCATAAGTTTAAGCAGATTTTTAAAAAAAAATTTGAAGAAAATAAATATCTATTTAGTTTTATTATGTACGTACTTCCGTTCGCCCTTGGGCTTACCAAACTTCTTGAATACCGAATTTTAAACTTAAGAAAATTAAAAGTGGAACTACAAACTGATATCTAAAAGAAAAATAAGAGCCTCTGCAGCCTTATGAGTTACAGAACTACAGCTCGTAAGGTTCGGAGAATGCCTCTATTTTTAATTATTAGAAAAATTTTTTAAGATTTATATTTCAATCTGAACATAAAACGAAAGCAGCTTTATCAACATATGTCAAGTAAATGTTTAGCTTTGTCGCACACTACAGTTTGATTTACCGTTATGCAAAACTTTTTGACTTTTCATTTGTCATTTAAATAGATTAAGTTAGAGACTTAAAACTTTAGGAAAAAATTGAAACTTGAATGGAAAATTGTTAAATTTTTGGAAATCTTATTTTTTAAAAGACCTTCGTCCTTTTTGTAAATAGTTTTTATTTGACTTTGGTTTTATTAAGATGTACATTATATGTATTTTATGCAATACAATACATATATTAAATGTGAACTGTTAAACTAACTGTAAGCTCTAAATTTTTAATACAAAGAGATGATTTTTCATTTTTTTGAAAAAAAGTGCTGAGCATACATCAATGCAATATTTAGACTAGTATATATACAATATTAATTGGGTCTTTCACTAATATCTGTCAAAGTTTTTGAATAAACGATTAAGTTTTAAAAAATGTAAGGCTTTTTATAAAAGGAATGTGTATTAATTGATTTTCTTTGAAAGAATGATGTGAAATTATATAACCGCAATGGATTTTGAAGTCCGGGTTTTATCATTGATTTATATATAGTTTCAAAAATTGCATTGAAATAGTATTTTTTATTTGTATTATTATACTCTGAACTAATATAGAATGAAAAAAATGGCAGCTCTGGATTGTACATACTTCAAAATTAATTAAAATGCGATAAAGTGTATTATTTATTTTTAAAATAATATTTAAATATTTAAAAAAATCGTAGTATTTAGAAATATATTTATAAAAGCCACATCACTAACTATGATGGAGTTACATAGAATGTTGCGCCAAAACAAGTTTGGAGCAATGCTTTTCTCGCTTTGTTAAATTTAGGTTGTTTGAAGTTTGTAAAAAACCACATTTTTTATTTAAGTTAACCAATTAAGGTTTTATAAATTTCTATAATTTCTTAATCCGATCGGTTGCGTAGTGGTTAGGACGTCGGCCTTTTAATCGAAGGGTCTCGTGTACAAACCTGAGTGGGGTCATATCTAATAAACTAATATAATTTATAATTTATATCAATAATAGTTTATCAGTTTCTTAAACACATTAAAAAATTTTAATTTTGACAGATGCCTGCTTGGAAATTATCAAAAGTCAATCTAACTCAAAAAAAAGAAGGCAACACTGTAATTGCGTCAAACTTTGTCTTGTAACAATATTCGTATTTAAAAAGATCTATCTAGCTTTTTTAATAAAAATATTAAAACGAAGTTTGGCTCGAAGTAAGTTTTCATAACATTACATCTTCTTTGTTTTTATTTTGATATTTTTTAAAAGTAATGAAAAAAATATAAAATTAAAAATCTTTTTTTCATATATAAAATTTTTTTAATTAAAACAAAAAATAAAAAATATTTTTAATCTCTTTCCAATTTTTTCTCTATTTTTGGTTTTGTGATGTACTGAAAATTAAAAGGCTACTTGACTCAAGGAACTTTTAAACCTATTATTAATGTAAAAAAATTTATTGTTGATTTTTTTTTACTAAAGGGCGTAAAAAATGCAATAAGATGTGCATTTATGAGCGTTTTTTTTTATTTTTAAATATTATATTTTTTTTAATTCAGAAAATTTTTAATAAAAAAATTTAATAAAAAATAATTGGCATAAAGCAAGCCAAAAAAAAATTCAAAGTACGATGTAAAACTAAGGGTTTGTTAAGGAACATTTTTCCAAAATATTAGCTTGTACTTATAAAGTACGAGTAGAGACTTTATAATACTAATACTTAATTTAGTACTCATTTATTCACTCATTTATGCTTAAGTTTTATATTCTAAATACTATTAGTATTTTGTGATATTTACTTATGTTTCTGCAATAAATTGAGTACAAACCAGATAATACCCTCAACATTTAAGTATTATCTTAGTACTTGATTTTTAATGTTAAAATTTTTTAGCTTTAATTTACAATTTTACCTAGGTTTGGTGAAAAAAAATGTTAAATGGTTGTCTAAATTTTTTCTTGAAAACTGCACTTGAAAACTGATGGTGCTTTTCCAACAAACCAGATCTAGTATTTTAGTTAAATGTTGGGGTTGCTGTTGGGTTTAGCCAACGTTCAGTCTCTAGATTATTAGAATAATTAATAAATACCTGCTATTAAAATGCAGTATTCTAAGGCAATAACTGTAAAATTTAAAACATTAACTGCACTGTCATCGAAGCCATGCTGTCAGCAGATTCTGAATCTTTGAAATATTTAGAAGTTAAACTTCAAAAGTAATTTTCCTTCATCTTTTATTTAGACGAATGTTTTTCTATCTTCAAATTTGTTTGGGCTTGGAAAAACCTTTAAATTATTTAATCTAATTCGATTGTGTAACAAGTACTCCAAATTTATTCAAGTTTGATTTACAAAAATAGTGAATGTAATAAAGGTAAGACAAACAATTTGAAAAGTAAAAAAATTTTCACAGAAATGAGTCCAAAAGTTAACAGAAAATAATAATAGTTAGCTAAATTATTTTATTGCATTCAGTTGCATATAATATTTTGCATTGACCCTTACTCAAAAATTGTTACCAAAATATGGGGTTTTTAAGTTTGGTAAAGTTAATATATATTATATATAATATATATATATATATATATATATATATCCATATATTTTAAATTTAACTCAATGATTATTCTCTTGAACAAAATTTATAAGATTTTCAATTGTTTGAAAATATTTAAATTGTGGATAAAATTCAAGTGAAAGCAAATTAAATAAATATTTTTTTAGTGCTTCTAAAGTATTTCCTTTATTATTTTTATATATGGAGTGCAACTCTTGTGTTAACTGAGTGTAACTCGAGTGTAACCATATTTATTCTGTCTATTATTATTATTATTAAAACGTGAAGAAATCAACTTTGACTTGTAATTTGTGGAGGTCTTATATCTCCAGAATTATAAACCGCTCCAATAGTTTTTTTTTTAAATAAACCGGAAGTAAAAAAAATT
Source organism: Dolichopus griseipennis (assembly GCA_963082915.1). Taxonomy (NCBI): domain Eukaryota; kingdom Metazoa; phylum Arthropoda; class Insecta; order Diptera; family Dolichopodidae; genus Dolichopus; species Dolichopus griseipennis. The sequence continues at coordinate 11,024,209 of OY720442.1, forward strand.
TTTAAGGATTGCCACATATAATAAATCGAAATTTAATTAATCGAGTATCATATAATAAATGCTTATTGGAATATAGAGTTATTTCAAAGGCGCAAGTTTTAATGCCAATAGTAGCAATTTGTCTATATAGGTCTTTATAAAATTTTCTGATAAAATATTTTTAAATAAACTCAACATCCGGTTGATTAAACTAACTTACTCAAATTCCATCGATGAAAGTTTAATTTTATTGACTCATACCTGGATTTACCTTAGGTTTAAAGCCTCTAACTATTTGCAGAAGTACAGGTCCTTAGGCACCATATAAACCATTTCCAAAATCTGTTGAAAGAGAATTGTATATAGATAATTTTAATTTGATTTACTGTTTAGTTAAGTATATAAATAAACACTTCTTAAAGGCCATTGTCCCACTTTTTAAGCATTTTTAAAACACTTTATTTAACATTTTAAAACAAACAAGGGACTATTAATTTCTTTGTGAAAAAAAAAACTTAAAACTTTAAAATAACAATTTTAACAAGTATTTTGTGACTTACTTTTTAAAATTTTAAGTTTTATATTCAAAAAGTACCAAACAGTACAATTGGAAAACAAAACACTTTTAAATGTAATTTTTCTTTTTTAACTTTCTAAAATTTTCGTTTAAATTTTGAAACTTATAAAAATTGTTTGAAATAAAAAAAAAATAGTTGTTTCGTGCTTTGAAACTCTATTTTTAGTGGTCCAGTTTTAGTTTTTTAAACATTAGTTAATGTACGAAAAGTTTTAAACAAACAACATATTATTATAGAAGCAATTTACTAAAACTTCTTAAAAGTATTAAAACAAGGTATCATAATGGGTTCTAATTTTAATTTTGAAAGTTTACCGAAGAACAATATAAACTTTCAATGTTTGACCTCTTTTTTTTATTTGACAATAAAAAGGAACCTGATTCAATTGAATGAATTTGTAGAAAACAGAATTTGAGAAGCTGGCAAGGGCTGGGTAAAACTGAAGCATAACTCAAAACTTAAATACTTAAAGTATTGTAAATGTTCGAAGAAAGCAAGAGTTTTAGGAAATTTAGTAACATTTTTCCTAAATTTATGTTATGTTAAGGAAATCTTATTAAAAACAAAATTATATTGACTGGGCTCTGCTGTTACACCACAAACTTATCACTAATCAAATATTAAAATTATTATTTTTTTTTTGATAAATAATTGTGGCACCAAAACTTAATTTGACAACAAACCAATGAAGTTTTATTACTAGGAAATACTCACTTATAGAAAAAGTACTTATTTGATTAGTGATAAGTGTTTGTGGAAAAGGACCTTGATAAACGATGATCTCAAAATTCAATTTAGAAGTAAAAAGTTTTTGATTTAAAGGTTTAGAACTTAGCTATATTATGAGTATTCCTATCATTCCTATCCTTTGCTCTTGATACTCTTACGGCTATTAAAAATATAATTAACCCATTTTATATGTCCTACTAATTATTATTTGAATTAAATTAAAAAAAAAAACTCTTAATTACAGTTTTTATACTGTACTGCTTCGTTCTGGCTGTTAGGAATTTAATAAATCATATAAAAGAAGATCAAAAAAACTTTAACTCAAATACTTATAACTAATTTTTAAACAACGTGTCCAATGTCCACACATTTTCATTAATATATCAACTTTTTTTGTAAAAGTACTTTTAACTAAAAGTTAGACAATATTTTGCACATTTTCGTCGCTTCTGGTACCAATATGTTACTAATTGAGTTTTTTTATAATCCAATTTATGTAAGTAATAATAGTAATAATAAAAACAATAAATTACTTGAGAAGTTATTTAACTTTTTCTAGGAATTATTTTTAAAAATTTTAATCAATTAACTGTATTTAATTTTTTAATTAATTTTTATAATGAAATTTAAAAATAAATAACATTTTATTTTAATCAAAGATTGATTTGAAATTATATATTTACTCGTTAATTGACTTTTATAAAATGAAAATTAACTAAAATTCGAATATATAACAGCTGTTCCTAAAATTTCAAGAAATTAATTGAGAATACTAAGTGTAATTAATTGACTGACTAAAATAAACTTTTAACAAGACCGCAAACTATATGCAATTTGTAGTTCAAAAATAATATTTTAGTATGGTTACAAAATGTAATTTATATTTCACATTATTAAAATTCTATTAATTTTAATAAATTGAGATTTAACAAAGTAGGAATACTTCTTGATTAGTAACTTAAAGTGAAAATTAAATAATATAATAACTATGATTATTCAGGATAGTTTTGTATTTATTTTAATAGTTCTCATTTAATTTGTCATTGTATAAATAGGCCAATTATGAACGAACAGTTGTGGGTAACGAAGAGGCAAGAGCCAATATCTGTTCAAATAAGAACCACTTCTTTTTCTTTATTTGCTCTCTTCATTCATAATTGACGTTGGTCAGAATATGTGACATATTATTCTCAGACATTTATTTACAACTACTTGTAATTTTTTTTTTTTTTTTTTTGTTTTTTTTTTGTTTAAAGATTTCATAAAAATTTTAACAACTTTAATATTTTACAATTAGATATTGTCTTACAATTCAATATGGCTGACTTAAATATATGTTCTGCCAACTATGACACTTAAAGCAATATGTTTAACATTAGTGTTACCATCTACTTCCAAAATGTTATACTTAGTAAGAATACTTCTTAAAATTTAAATTCTATTTACATACTTGCTCAAGGCATATTTACATGTGATCAAGACTTGTAATTTCTGTATTTTATTTCTAGATACAGACATGTGTCGCTTCCGCAGCGACACCGATTTGACAAACGCGTCGAAGGTTCTAATTTTTGTTCTGCATGCTATGTGTGTTGACCTCCACATCAAATTCCATGCCTTCGAACGCACCCTTTTTTAGCTATTCTGTATTCTATAACTCTATTTGTGCCACCTATCGTGTGAAAATTAGTTATTAATAAACACTAATCAAATTTCAATTTTCTATATGTTTGTTATGTATTTTAACAGTTCTGTCAAAAATTCCTGTAAACAAATTTCATATGTCATATTAAATCTCTTGTTTGTATATGGGTTAGGATTTCTGTTTTTTTATAGACTCATTTTATTTACAGTAAAACAAAAAAAAATTCTTAAACCGATTATAAAATTTAAATTAAAAATAAAACATTTTATGATATAATCATAAAAATATTAATCACATTAAAAAAATGTTATTGTTTAAAAGACAAAAAAATTTTAAATGATCTTGCATTTAAACAGTAATAAAAATATGTGTAAATTGAAGCTACCTGTTATTCAGTTATTAAAAATATAAAACAAAAGCCATCTATTGTTTGTATTTTTTTTTTAAATCTTTTTTTTATTAATTTTAAAATAAAAAAAATTTATTATTTTTAGCTGAGAATTAAAAACCTTGAACTGAAAAATAAAGTGTATAAATTACATTTTATTGTTTTCTCAATATATTTTGTAGAATATTATAACTAGGGGTGACACAATACAATAATAATCACATATACATTTACATGACATACTAGCAGTATATTGTAAGATATCAAATACAAGTACACATAATACAAGTACACTGTATTAGGATGTTTTACTGAATACTTTATAGAAATTTCTTAAGTGCTTAAAAAAAAAATTGTTTTCATCATCTCTTAATAACATTTTATAAATATAGAAACGTACAAATGTACAGAAATTATGAAATGTAATAAAGTACTTTATGTGCATATTATAGGTATTATAAATATATATAAATAGATTTATATAAAATGTATATACATATATAATTTTATAAAGAGTCTGCGGTATATTCAAAAAAAAAAATGAAATATATAATATGAAATATAATATTAGTTATATTATAGATGAAAATAAGAAAATAAATAAACAAATAAAATAATAATAATAATTGTTCTTGTTAATACTCTTGTTCAGAAAAATTGCAATTTAAAAACAAAATCTCTATATATATATATATATGTATATATTTCGAAAATTTATTTCAATCCTCTTACAAAGTATTTATTGTCATTTTATATAATTCACATAGTTAAATTATAAATAAGTGTCTTTATTTTATTAAAGAGACATACAGTTGAGGTTAAAAAATAACGACAAAAAATTGATAAACAGTTCTTGTGACGTAGTTAGTACCAGCTTAAAAATCTTTCTTAATATTGAAAAGAAATTCATACTGCTCCTTAGACTAAATAAATATTTCAAAAGTATATCAGCTGTCAAACAGTATTTTATCTGTTAATCACATATTGATCAATAACATCTCAACCTCATATTAATGACATTTGCATTTGTTATGCATACCCATTCATAAAATTTTAATTTTTTAATAAAATATTACAAAATTTTAACATAAACAATAGTTTGAAAACACTTTTCATTTCACTTAATATTGTACTTCGTGATCAAGTTAATATTAAGGTTTTTGAACATCGTAGTACTATAAATTTCAAAACATTTTAATTTCTGAACTATTTTTAATACTAGTTTAATAAACTCTAAATTAATTATAAATTATTAAACTATAGTAGGATATAGTCCTATTTGTTTAAATTATAACTTAGATGGTATTTGTTTACCTAAAGTTACCTCAATTAAGGACCTTGGAGTGTATTTTGATTCCCAACTTAGTTGTAGGACCGAACCTGGAATATGCTTGCCAGTTTTATATGGAGAATTGAGGCAATACAAAAAAATGTTGTTAAATTTGCCTTACACTACTGGCCATGGTTGAAATCCATTATCTTACCACCATATGAACAAAGGCTAAAGTTAATTGATTTGAGTTTTAATTTTCGACGCGAGGTTTCTGATGTCATTTTTATCACAGAAATTGTTAAGGGTAATGTTAAATCTATTTTAATATCTAGTAAAATTATTATTAGAAATCTTAAACGCTTTCGCTCTTGCAATTTATTTTAAACTATTAATCATAGGACTAATTATGGCAAATTTAAACGTATTAATAAAATGCCTATTATAGGTAACAAACACAAACATAACATTGACTTTATACTTTCAAAAAATTCCCAAAAAAAAAAAGAAGATTTAAAAATTGCCCTATTTCTAGGGAATGTTCGTGGCCTTTAATAAGTCGACTAAATGGTATAATTTCAAAAATTTTTAATCTTGATTGAATATTTTTATACCAGACTGTATTATATAAAAAAAATTACATGAAAATAAAATATAAAAAATAAACAATTATAATATTGTATTATGTATTGTGTTACAATTTATTTGCAATGAAAAGGTTAATGTCGTGGAAATTACACATATACACATAATAATAAAAAATATTTAAAAAAAAATTTACGAGGTAATAATTTTAAAGAAAATCTTTTAATAGAATAAAATCATAAAATTATAAAGAAAAAATATTTTTTTTTTCATTTTAAATAAAAATTGAAAATCAAAAATTACTTTTTTATTTAAGAAAATTTTTCTTTCATATTAATTTATTTTTTTGGCTGTGACTTATAAAATAAATTTTGATAAAGTTTGTATTTTGATTTAATTTTTACTCCGAATTGAAATCAATACTTTCGAAATTTCATACAAATATAATTCAATTGCTCCCAACTATACAGATCTTTTATATTATTTAAATATTCAAAATATTTAAAGCCAGGCAATTTAATATGAAATCTTAAAATTTTTTGATTTTTCAATTATTCTCTCAGTATAAGAAATGTAACCAATTTAGAATAATTTTGTTCTTAGAAGTTTTTTTTTATTAAATTTAACATGTCAAAATGAATTTTATAATTCATTTGATATCAAATTCTTGCCTTGATCAGGGTTGAAGTAAAGTAGTTAAGAAAAGCAGTTTATGAATTATACTATAAAATGTTTCAAAAAACACCAGCAATCTACAGTATTTTCAATTTCTACAACTATCAAATGCGTCAAATACTATAGGTGCACAAAATTAATAAAAAAAACTTCGGCCACAGTCAAAAACATGCAAAGTACTCTTCCTAGTTATCGCTGAAAAACTCTCGAAGCTATAAACAATACAATTTTTCTAATAATCACTGAAACACTCTAGATTCAATGTGAACTCATCGTGCTGTAAACCTAGAAACTTCTGTTCTCAAAGTTGCTTTGGTCTTACATTGGACAGAAATTAATATATGTATCTTACGGATGGAAGTAATAACTCTTTTGACTAATACAAATACAAATTTTTCACTTCTTTAAAACATTGTCTGTTTTAATATAAATCAATTGAATAGGAAACTTCCTTATTTGCCCTTGCTCACTTTATAACTTTTAATTTAAAAAATTTTAGAAAAATAATTTCAATTATTCTAACCCTGTTTTTTTCAATTCCTTGCTTTTAATTTGTAACTGATAGTGACATCCCATCTTTCAAATAATCACACTTTTCCTCAATTCGACACTGTACAAAACCAGTGTCTATTCACTGTAATACAAAATATTATTTTACAAAAAAAAAAAAAATACTATACCTTGAATTAATTTAATTTATGTTAATCAAGAACAAGACAAAATTAAGAACTATCTACAAGATACATTTATTCTCTGGAGACAATAAATTCAATTTACTAATTTGTAACTTTTTGATGTAGACATTTGGAAAAATTTGTGGAGTTCTTTGTACATACTTATATTAAATATAGGTAATACTCGTACATATATTAAATCTTTTTTATTGAGTTGAAGAATGATAAGTTAATTTTTTTTATTATACAATTCAAGATTCAAGTTTTTTAATACCTTGGGGCTCACAAAGTCTAAAATATTGAATGTTATAAATTTATATAAGATTATATAAGGGTAGGTTTAAGGGTAAATTGAATTGAATTAATCAGTTATTCCTCAAAGTATTCGCATTATAAAAAAAGTTAAAATCAAAACTGTAAAAAAATCCTTAATTTAATTTTTCAAAATTTAATTATACAGTATCAATCATTTTACAATTCCACCAATAGCTGTGTCTGGGTTACTAATATGTCGTCTGGCTGCGAAATTGGAGGAATTTTTAAAAGTGTTATAGGAATTATACTTATTTTTAGTATTTTTTAAAATGTATTTTTCAAGATTAATATAATTTAAAACTTAAAGGTACATTTTTTATAACAACTAATTAATTTTTTAAAAATTTGATGAAAGACAGTGGATGTTTTGGTTATTCAGAAGGACTTAAAAAAACAACAAATATGAGCATTAAAAAGAAATTTAATTAGAAGATCAAATATATTCAATAATATGTGAGTGCCATTAATATTGATTGGGGTGCTTCATTTTTAATAATTAAATTATCCAGGTAAATATTTGTCATTATTCTTAGTTAATACGTGGGTCTTCAGATATTTTAGGTATTTTAAGTAGAATTTTATTAATGCATATATGAAAATGTTTAAATTAAAATTGTCTTTAGTATTATTTTTAAAATTCTTCATAATTTTGAATTTATATTATTCATACTTATATTTATACCGAGGATTAATTTCATCTACTGACTATCAATCTTTTATTATTATATCTTTAGTCGGAGAAATGTTTAGTATATCATATGGACTAATTGAAAGATTAACTTATTCTCACAGGTGATATGATTAAAATCCCGAAGTTTTAATTAACATGTGACTCAAAAAATAAGATAAAAGTAACCAGTAATCTCCAATGAGTGTGCTCAAAAATCCCCGGAGACTTACGACTAATAGGAACTCTCATTATAATATATACTCTACGCGGGCTTTTCACTTATTTTTTAAATTAGTGCCAGAATGATTAGAGTGCCAAGCCTTCATGCGAAAGGCCCAATGGCATAACCAATAATTAATAATTATATATCTTTAATAAAAATACATTAATATAACAAAATAAACAAAAGCAAAATATTAACAAATAATTTAATTGAATAATATAACTCACAGATATAGAATATCATGTAACTCAAATACAAAATTTCACAATATAAACAAAAAAGAATTGTATTTATTGAAAATGCACGACGTTTAAACATGTTATAAAGCCCAAAACTATCTCATATTTAAATTGTATATGGAATTCATTAAGATCAATTCTAATAACACGAGCATAATATGACCCACATGTGCGTATGCTATAGACAGGCTTATTAGACTAACAGTTAAGCAGTTAGCGCATAGGTCTTTCATCATATCACAGAACAATTCTAATTTCGAAATTTTGTAAAAAAATGTTCAATTGTATCATTTTAAAAAAATACTAGTTAATTAATCAAATTAAAAGATAATATTTTTTAAAAGTATTTAAATAAAATTTATTTAATCAACATTTCAATAAATTTATATTAACGGTTTGAAACTGAATTGTATTTTTTTTTATTAAATTATTTTGATATTATGTAACAACATACGAACCCTTGTGGCAACAAAAACAACTTTGATAAAGGATTTTTAATTTAAAATACACTGAAATATTGTTAACATATCACTTTTCTAGATAAATTAATTATAATTAAAAAAGTGAAGGATAAATGAATGTTATAAAATATCATTTCTATAACGTGACATAATACCTGTGTACGAATATTAAAATCATTTGACTTTTTCTGTCAAATATTTTGTATTAAATTTTATTATTTAAATATTATGTAATTAGTGGTATGATATTTATTTTTCAAAATGAAGGTAAACTTAATTAGGGTAAGACAACCTTTAACAATAAATATAAAAATTAATTAACATATACGTATATAAAGTTTCATAATAATATATTCTTACATTATTTGTTATTTCACAAAAAAATTGAAAATAAATTTTAATTTTAATAAACTAAAAGAGGATTTATTAATTTACACCATAATAATTTGACTGGAATGAATCTAATATAAAATTTAATATGAATATTTTGACAGGTTTGATGTATAAAATTGAATATAAAGGTTAAAGTACATAAACCATATTATATTATATTATTATTATTATGAATATAGATTATTAGTATTTGAATTTATTTTTATTATGTTAATTTGATATATCTCTTAAAATAATTTGCATTTTAATTGAATATTTAGCATTAAAAAGGACATTTTCATTTGAAAATAAATTAAAGAAATTCAATTTGAAACTAACAGATTTTATAAATGTATAAATATGTTAAAACTGTCAAATTGACAGTTTTGGATATTTAATGTCGGACTAATTTAATTATTTATATGTAAATGACAAGTGATGAAATGTTAGTTTTGGATTATTAAAATAAGTGAATTACAATATATGATGTTGTCAATTTTGAAACAATGCATATTAATATCAATATTTAAATTAATTAATAAATATATTTTTATTACATTATTAATTATTCGGAATTGTGAACTCTTTTGTTATTTTGATAAGTTCATTTAATAGTAAAATAATTTGTAACCTAAGCCAACATTGGATTAATATAAAATACCTTTAGCAAATTTTAAATGAACTGATATATTAGGTAATCAATTATTATTAACTAGATTTCCGTTAAATTTTTATAATATTAAAATATAGCTTCTGATTAATATTAAAAAATAAATAATAAATGCAACTAATAATAGCCAAAGGTTGTAGTTAATTGGCTAAAAACTTATTAATTATAAAATAAGTAATTTAGTAGTAAATCGTGTAATGTATAGTTAGAGCATGTGTTGTTTAAATCAAATAATGTCTAAAATTGTGATTAGACATTGAATGATTTAGACAATTAAATGCAAATTAAATTGCAATCTAATTCGAATTAATTTATTGTTATAGATAAATGATAATATGTATTGTATTTCACTTAATATATACAGTAAATAGTAAATAATTGTACCAATACAAGTGATAAAAAAAACCAAGGGTTTTTAAAGAAGCACATTTTCAAAATTATATACGGTTTTTTATTGAATATTTCATCATTTATTTTTATAAAAATATGTATAAAAATAAATGATAATATTATAATTTAGTTATTTCATTAATTTATTAATTCTATGACTAATAGAGAAATACTTAAAATATAACCCCAATGCACTCAAGAAAACCTGTTTTAATTTTTAAGACCTACTAGCCCTTCAATTGAAAAGGTTCCCAAATTTATGATGGATCTGGCCACCCCTCCTCCCTTCCGCTGGCCTCACCCTTCCAGTTTTTTCGTTTCTAGGAAATCAATTGTGAACCTCACCAAAATTTGGAGTTTTACTTAGAATTTTATTTTCTAAGCAAAAATGGTTAAAACCAAAAGACATTTTCTTCAATTTAAAGAGACCCTTTCAAATTTAAGAAAAACCTTTAACATACGTTGAAATTAGTGCTGTAAATTTTGTATATTTGTAAGAAAAGTTTGAACAGGTTTTCAAGTTCAGGTGTTTAAAAATAGCAAAATTTCAATTTTGGAGCCCTTATTCCTCCTAAACATGGGATGTGACAAAAAAATTTTGTTAACTGACTTCTACTAATTTCTGAAGGTCTAACTTCTTCCAAAATTTCAAAACTCTAGCTTGAACCGTTTAGAAGATATGTGGGGTTAAAAATTTTGCAAAAATTGAATTTTACTTAATGGTAAGTTTAACCGTATGGCAACCCTTTATATTTTAACTTTATAGTTTTGTGAAGCCTATGAAAACAACTGTCTTATATCGTTTTTAGATGGTAAATACATGTTCAAAACATGTTTTGTTTTCATTTAACAAAATTCTTGTTATACAAATTTAAATATAATGAAAAGAAAGTTTCACAAAAATTTTTTTTTTATCAAATTCCATAAACCCATTGCGGCACAACAGTTTTTTAAAGATTTTTTTGTTACTTTGCTTTAAATTAGAAATTTTGTATACGTGCTGTTTAAAATAAGAGTTGTTTCTATTAACAAACTTATAATTTGTTAACCCATGCAGGCACGAAGGTAAAAAAAAAGTTTTTAAAAAAATTACTTTTATAATTTAATATATGCTTGAATTAACAGTACTTATTTTTATTATTTTCAATTTTATATAATTATATATAATAAGTTTTACATATTTCAATATTAAGGTTAAAATGGAAATCGAATAAATTTCTTAAATATTAAAACCTAATTATATTTTTAAATTTAAAAGTTTTGTCATTGAAATTTTTATGTATTTGCATTTCAAACACGTTATTCATTCAAAAATAAATAATATTTATACCATATCTAGATTTTGGGTTTAATGTGTATTCTATGAATCTGTTTTAAATATTTAAAATTATGACAATTTATATATTTGGAAGATGAACAACAAGAAGACGGAAGTATTGTTAAGGACATTTTCATTTCAACTTAAACACCTTAAAAACAAATCAATTTTTCTGGGTTATTTCAAACAAAATGTTACTTTCTCCCATGTATACGTACATTTTATTATTAATATTAAGTTAATGACAGTTTTATATATATATGTATATATATATTTTTTTTGCAGCTATAAATTTTTATAACAACTGGAATTTAATATTTCCATATTTTTGTTTTTATTTCCATTTATTTAACATTTAAATATGAACGTGTATATTTAAACATTTTATTTGAACACACACACACACACACAAACAAAATCAAAATAATAATCCAAAATTGAAGTAGAAATGGAAAAATATAGAATAGAAAATCTAATTTATTTCAAAGCAATATCATCAAGTACTAAACCAAAAGCTAAAAACAAAACAACAACAACAAAAAATAACTTAAAAGCAGGAAAACCAAAAAAAAAAGATAAAATAATCCCATATGACTGACAGGATCATCAATTTCACTTGACTGTCAACTACATTGTTTCCATAAAAACTTTTGATAGATGTCTTTTGCTGGTTTTTGATGTTCTATAGGTATATCTGATATGTTGTCTACCTTTCTATAATAAGATACTACATATTATATAGAAAATTTATTCACAGTTTAAGAAATAAAAATTTAAGTGTATCAATGTCATCCATAAATGAATCAAAATGGTGAACTCTTTGTCATGTTTATGTACTTGTAAAAATTGTCAGTTAGAATTTTAAGTAGTAGTCTAACTAGTAGTTTATTACGCTTCAAGGATTTCGCTTGAATACCGCTACTTGTATTGTGTTGGCCTATTGCAAGTTTTAAGCTTCAAAAAACTTAAGTGGTATTTTAAGTAAAGTTCTGTAATTAATATTTCCGTTTCCTTTCTCAGTTATGTTTTTTGAAATATTTTTTATCAAAATATCGAAGTTCCTAGATTTATTAGGTTTTACAGGTTCCTTCATTGGAATGCTTCTTCTAGATATTCCCATTAATTCTGATTTGATATTTTACTAAAACTAATTATTTTTTTATACGCTAGATAACGCTACGAACGGATTATCTTTTATACATATTTAGGTGTTAAGTTGGAAAGGAAGGGTTAGTAATAGAAAATTAAAGAGCAGTTTTGTATGTAGTTTGGAAATAAACTTAAAAATATTGGTTAAAGCAGTCCTCACACAGATGAATTTCCATAACCAGTTTTGAACCATTTTGAAGTCTCCACATTTGCAGCTCCTCTGTAATTTTGAAATTGATTAAGAAGGGGTATAATTTGCTTAACATTAATGGAGCATGTGTCATTTCTTGGAAGATATTAATTCATGATAAAGTCAAAACAAATCTGAATTTAGTTTTAATTTTTTAAGTGTACTTATATTTTTGTATGTGACTGTAATTTTTAATATTATGCACAAGTTTGGCGTATAACCACAATAGCTTTTGCCACCTATATGACTTCTGATATTTTTCAAGTCACTACTTCAGGTACTAACCAACTTTTTCTATTTGTTGGTGTGTGTTCGGAATTAGAATACAGATTAAATTTTTCTCCTTTTATATTTATTTACGTTTTGTTTTTTTTTTTTTTTTTTTTTTTTTTCTTTTATTTTGTCGATGTGTAAGTAAATATATTAGAATTTATTTCTGTATTTAAATTCTAATAAATAGTTATATAAATATATGTAGGTATATAATATAATAATATGTTCTTTGAAATACTATATTAAGTTCTATTCTAATATAGATAAATTGTTGATAAAATGAATTTCATTTAGATGAATTCACACTTGAGACACACTGAATCTAATTCATGAAAGGTGAAAGAATATAAAGTCTTAAGAACACAAAAAAAAATGTGAAAATTACTGAAGACATACAATTTAAGGTGTATTTAAAGTGATAAAAAATGTAATCAATGCAGTTTAGAAATTGCAAATTTTTTCAAAAATCAAATAAGAACAAATTTAAATTACATAAATTTATTTAAAAAATTTCTTAATTTTGTTTGATTGTAGGTCAGATACAGGGTGTCGCAAAACGACCGATATGGTTTGAATGTTTAATAACTTTTTAAATTTATTTATATTTTTTATTTTTATTTAAGATTTTTGTGAAGAAAACTTGGGGAAAAGGAAATGGAACACAACAGGACAGCGATCAACAATTGTTGAATTTTATTTTTAAAATCTAATGTTGAATTTAATTTTGAAATTTTAATTTGATAAAGAGCGATTAAGCTCATTTCCAATTGAATAGTTTCGTAAACAAGCAAAATTGCAGGATATGGGCTACGGAGAATCCAAGAACAGTTCATCAGCGACAATTACGCCCACTTAAGTGTACTGTTTGGTGCGATGTATTGACTAAAAGGATCATTGGTCCATATTTTTTTGAAAATGCACATGGCGCCTCAGTTACGATTACTGGTGCTGAATATCGAATGATGCTGGACAATTTTTTGAGGCCAGCTATAGAAAACCATCCACAGTTGTGGTTCTAACAAGATGGAGCCACAACCCTTACTGCAAGGGACACAATGGCTCTGTTACGGTAAATTAAATAAAAAAGTTATTAAACTTTCAAACCTTAGCGGTCGTTTTGCGGCACCCTGTACATTATTTTTAATTTCCCTATGCTCTGTTTTACCAAATTAAATTATTTATATATTAAACAGTTAAGGCATAATGTAAATGATTAACCAAATTCGTTTGCTTCCAATTTAGAAACTGTGCGGCTGCTCCAGAAGGTTGAATCTTAAGTCATTAAGGAATCACTTGTCAAGGGACTTATGTTCCACGTAAATATTTTAAAGTGAGTCATAAGTCCAATAAGGAATTATGACCCTAGGAGTTATTATACCTTGCACCAAATCATTTTAAAATTTTAGTTAGAAATTGTTAGAAGCTTATTGTGAATGAATAGATATTCTTCAAATAAATATTGACATTATTGACATTTAAAACTAATTAATTACTTTCCGTAAAAAAGTACTTAACTAAAAAGTATTCATTTAAATGAAAAGATTAAAGAACCAAATGAAACGATTTAAAGATTCAAATGAAACGATTTGCTGCGAAAATAATCTTGAATTTTATAATTAATTATTGCGAAAACGATTACTTAAAGAATATTTGTTTTTAAATAAATTTTTAATTAATTTTTAACTGTAACTGACTTTGCTTTTAAATATGTAAACTGCAATAGGTACAAAGTAATATTAGTTGAAAATGTCATTTATTTTCGATTTCCAAAGAATTTTTATTGTATTTTAGAAAATATTTCTAAGATTTATATACAAATATCTACCAGTTATATTAAAAGTTTTTGATTTTTATTTTTTTTAATACCAAGTTTTGTGTAAATTTTTCAAATAAATTTTTATAATTTTAAAATTGGAAACATATATGCAAAGGCAATAAAGGTCCATATTCTTAGAAATTTAGAGAAAGATTTGGTAATATTTAAAATGCATTTAAAAGCTTTAAAGAATATAAATTTAAGATTCATTAGACACATATAAGTTAGAATATAAAGACCTGCATTCTGTAACATTCATAAATTAAATTCCAATATTTAAATAAATTTCTTAAAAGGTTTTATACATGAAAACATAAAATTGCATTTAAATAAGATGTTTTTTTTTTAAATGAATAACAGTTTTAATTTAAAAATTGTAATTTATGTTTTCATTTTAAATAATTTTTTTAAGATTCAAAAAATAAATTAAAAAAATAGTTTATATGAATTTTTTAGAATAAGGATTGGTATTATTGAATGATTAAAAAAGCCTAGTGAAAGTCCGTAATACGTATGGCATCAGAGTGGAACCCACAAGAGACTAGAAGACGCGGCCGTCCCAACATCACATGGCGTAGGACTATTTATCAAGAAATTTCTAGATGCAACATCTCCTGGGCTGACATTAAAATATCAAACGATTAAAATATCGTGAGATGGAGGTGCCAAATGGAAGTTCTAAGCTCCCAAGACGAGTAAGGAAAAAATTTTGACATCAGCTACCCTTCGGGACATTTGCGCAAACGAACACACAAGGTAGAGTATTTTCCAATGCCGTCACCTTTTGTCCATTATCTTGAGTTTCAACTTGAGTTTCATGCCAGTTTTTTGTAAAATCCACTATTGGGACTCCTCCATATATGAAAATCAAATATATATTACATATCCCAAAATCACAATATTTAATATTCTCAACAATGAATAAATTAAGAAAAAAATCTTTAAATACTGAATGACCTCATAAATTACAAAATTCATCGAAGAATGGTAAATTTTTTTGGAATATATTTAATGAGGTTTTGTGTGCTGCAAAATTTCCTTCGTAAAAATATTCAAATCTTAGTTTAAAAAATATTTTAGTAATAAATTTTAATTTTCAGGACATTTTGAAACTAGAAAAGACTCTTTAAAAGAATTTTAATTTAAAAATTTATTTATAAGTTTAATTACGTAAGTTTTTAGTTACGTGGAGTAAAGAGTAAGGAGTATAAAGTTTAATGTATATAGATGTATCTTAGATTTTTTTTAAATATATTAATTCTATTAATTTCATAGAAATTTCCTTACTCTTTACTCCATGTAACTGAAAACGTATATAATTAAACTTATAAATAAATTTTTAAATATTAAGATTTTTAAATTTATTGAATTTTTAAAAATCTTCTGATTTATGTATATTACAAAACTTATATCCTGATATTGCATTATAATTGAATAAAATTTTGGAACGCTCCCCTATATAATCTCGGTTAAAGAAAATTTTTTTTGTTGAAATCTTATTTTTAGAAAATCGCATTTTTTTTAAAAAACTCGCATTTGAAAATCTCGTTTAGAAAATCTTGTTTTTAGAAAATCTCATTTTTTAAAAGAAAAATATCATTTTAAAGAATTTTAGATTTGAATACAAAATCAGAATTATGAGACTTTTACAGAATATATGAAAATTGGTTTTCTAAAATGAGATTTTTAAAAACGAGATATTCTAAAAACTAAATTAATAGAAAAATGAGATATTTTGAAAACGGGATTTACTTAAACGAAATGTCAGACAAAACTCTTAATTTACTAGTAGATTCTTCCGAGGAATTACAAATTATATTTTTATAATTTTTCGAATAACTCAACAACTAATAACGCTATGTTCATGAAATTTGTGCTGTAGGTTACTAGTTATGAAAATACTGCACGGATTGCGAACGGCGAGGTCGGACAATGGGATTCGGATCCTAGAAGTTTTTGATCAAATTTACGCTAAAGTAACACAATTCCGAAATCAGTTAAGAGTTAACCTCCAAATTGGGTATCAGGATGTCTCTTCCTATTCTCTTAGTGTCTTTGAAATTTGGAACCAATTGGAGTAAGTGGTCGGGGACTATCCATACAGTTCCGAAGACTTTAAAGCATATCTTCGAAATTAATAAAGATAATACCTTAAAACAAATGTAGAAGCATCCAATTTGGCACAAGGATGTTATTTACTATTTCCTGCGTGTTACCCTAATTAACGATCAATTTATGGTGGTTAAGGTACCTCTCTTAGATCTCCCAAGGCTTAAAGTCTTTATGATCGAAATTAAAGAAAATAGTACCTAAAAAATAAGAAAGAACGCTCCAATTGTATACAAGGGTTAACTAGTATTGAAAGTACGGTAAGTAACTGTGTAAAGACGAAATAGGACCAGTCCTGTTTCAATTATCATAATTATTTTATAATTTAAGATTCACTTAATCCTATCGGTTTTTTTGAATTTATTGTACGAAGTCATCATCTACCAAATAATATACAATCAATTTGTTGCACTTTTGTAAATTTTCAAATTAACGTTGAAAGTTGTAATTTGGATAGCAATATCTAGTTATTGAATAATATATTTAAATAACTAGATATTGCAATTCCTAAAATTTTACATATTTCAATTTTTCAATTCATCTTATTTTAAGCTTCCAAATTTCTCTTTTTAAATCCAATACAAAAGTAATCTTCAATGCATCTTTTTTATTTATTATCCTCCATTTGGTGCATTTTGATTAAAAATCAAAGAATTTTCCAAGAAATAAAATTTTTTGAAAATTTTCTATGTAATCAATATTTTCTTAATTCATCGTGTATCCTATGAATGAATACTTCATTTGAACGGAAAAATTTAATTGAATTGACAAAATTCAACAAATTCTATGAATTTTAAACTAATTAGGAATATATAGTGAAAGACTTTTATGCAATTTCTATTCAATCGGAATCAGTTTTTCCAAAGATTGTCAAAATAATCAAAAATTTAATAGTAATTTGATCCTTAACAGTTATAGATCATTTTAGAATTTTTAGATGTTAGATTTTTCACTAGATATTCAGCTAATACATTTATTAAATATTAATTTTCAGTGTATACCAGAGACGACAATTCAAAAGTAAATGAAAATTACAATATACAATAGAAAATGTATTTGAAAATTTTATTTGTTTTTAAGGGTATCTTAATGATAATTTTCCAAAATAAAAAATGAAAAGAAACATTCAAAATTATTGTCTATGGAATATCTAACATCCCATTATTTTATATTTTTAGGAATAGAATCAATAATAATGTCGGTAGCTTTTATGTTGTTGTTGTTAAAGTATTCATATATAGTACTGTTATGGGATTCATTGTATTTTTTTTTGAGTTTAAATATCTTTTCTAACCTCAAATTCAATTGATTTCTTTACACACAATATACTTGAATTACACAATAGATGGTATTTTCTTGTATGAATGGATAATATGAATTGTATTGAAATGAAATGTAAAATTTTTTTTATATTAAATGAGGTCAGGTGCAGTTGTTATACATAGACCCAACGGAAAAAAAACCATTTCTCTAAGTTAAAATTAGTAATCAATATTCAAAAACAAAAATATATTATATAGAATTCAATATATTGTAAATCTTTTGTTTTGAATTTCTTTTCAAGAAAATCAGACTGTTCATAAATGGATTAATTTCATTAGAAAATGGATAATAAAATTTAATTGATAAATGTTACTAGACTTTATGTTTTTTACTTTTATTAGTTAGATGCTGGAATTATTGAAAGGTTTAATGAATTAAATTTAACTATAATTTAATTGAAGACTCATGAACATGTAGAATATCAGGGTTTTAAAAAGCTCAAATCAATAATCTCAATCTCAAATCGACCCAACTCATCATTCAACTCAAAATTTGAGTCCGTTCAATATTTGAGTCCGCTCAAAATTTGAACGAATATGTATTGTGTATCACTCATAGTATGAGCGGACTCATTATTTGAGTTCAGCTATGAGTTGCGTTTGGCATTTGAATCCGCTCATTTACAACCTTGTAGAATATTTTGAACAAACTCAAAAGCAGATCAGAATAGTCACTCAGAATTCACTTAATCATTCCGACTATGATAGTCTCAGAAGAATGGTCTGATGATTTCAGGATTTATTCAATTTTCTTTTAATATTTAAATTAAATAATCAGTTTTTGATAAGTTTCCGCTGTCCTCAAACGATATTTGATAATATTTCCAAAATTTTGATTAATTTAAGGAAAAAGCACTCACTTTAAAGCAAAACTAAAAAACTCATTAGATGGTGATTTGATTGAGTGGAAAGTATGGTTTGTGCAAAAAGGGTTAATAAGAGTAGCTGTGTTTTTTTTCATTCGGTTCGGAATAAAGATTTGATTCAAAACACCTAAAAAAAACAACAACAACATTACTAATATATTTATATGTGGCACAGGACCTGCAATCTTTATAAAAAATTTACGTTAATTACAATAGATGACGTAGACATAGTTTATGATAAAAATAAAATATATAGAAAGTATTTAATTTAAGAAGCCCAAATGCCAAATATGCAAAGAACTTTTATAATATCAGGAAATATTTACTATTGTCTGGTACTAAAAATAAATAAATAAATAAATAAAATAAAAAAATAGTGTTTTTAATAAACACAACTTCCAATAATCAAATATAAAATGCTAATTTGACATTTGACAGTTTTCATATTTGACATTTGATATTCGAATTTGTAAAACTAAGGTAGTCAACACTTCAAATTAAAATCGTGTTTAATTGAGTGACCCACACCATATACTGATTTGCAATTTTTTAACAGTTGAATAATAATTAACTTTAGCATATATATATATATATATGTATATTGTATAATCATATATATAATATATATCCCATGTAATTCCCATCCTGTATAAAATTCAAGTCAAATTTCATAATAATAAAATTCTTCAATATATGCATGCATATTATAAAATACATGCATGCATCCAATTAATGCACTTCTCCTTTCATCCTTTCATACAAGTTTTGTAAGTATTTAACTAAATCAGTTAATTCGACCACTATTATTAAAATAACGGTAACATTTTTTTTTTTAGAGAAATTCTCAGTTATAATCATCAGTCTTTTGGAATGAATATTCTATCAACAACATACAACAATATTAGATATATAACATTCCAACTCTTAAATTATTCAACATGTGTCTGGTATATGGTCTAAAATAAACAAAATGTAAGAAATGTACAAATGTAAGGAAGGATGCATACAAAAAAAAAAAAAAAAACAAAAATAAAAAAAAAAACAAATAAGAAAAACAAAACAAAAAAAAAAAAAGGGTTTGTCGAATTTATGTAGTCCTGTAAATATTTGTTTTCTATTAAGTATTGAATTGGGCTTCCCAAAAAAAAGGAAACCAAACACTTACAATTATCATACATATATGTATATATTTATGTAAGCATATATTTTATGTATGCATATGTAGATGTAAGTATTTACAATACTTAAGGACATAATAAAGAGTTTTTATCCTGGAAAAAATTCTTTAAAATTCAAATTTCGTTTTTCAATTTAATACATGATAAATGTTAAATCATCTTTTTTGTTGTTGTTGTTGTTTTTGTTTATTGTGTTTTTTTGTTTTTTTTCTTAAAAGGATTAAGGATTAAAAGTACATTGAAGGTGATGACAATGTTATCATTTCTATTTTGTGTGTTTTTTTTTATTTGTAGAAAATTATTTATGTAAACTTGTTTAAATAGTTTGTTTCTAATTTAAAGATTAAACATTTGATAGAAAAATTTGAATTTGATTGAAATTGTGACAAGAAAATTGTAAATGTATTCATAAGATGAACAAGAACGATAATAAGAATTATGAAAAGGATTAGAGGTAAATTTAAATAGGAATTTTGAAAAATTAAAATTTTTAAAAAGTTTTTTCGGAAATGTTTGGTATGATAAGTTTAATAAAATATTAATATTATTTTGAACTTGAACTTGGAATTGTAAGCTATACTTTAAGAATATATGACAAGTTTGGCTTGAAAAAATACTCCAAAATATTGTAGGTCCCCTCTAAAATTAAACAAGTAGAATGGTTGGGAGTTTTTTTTAAAACAAACCTTCCACAATTTTTCGCAGGACGTTTTAAGAATTTGCACTTACCTAAAGCTATCGAACAATCTTTACTTAAATCTTTGATTTTTAATGTGAAGCTAATCCATTATCATGCAGGGTTGTGTGATATACCTGCATTTCATTAGGTTGGAGTTTCACTTGAATGTATTTCTTGATCATTTGACTGTATTACGTTTCCTTGCATTTTGCACAAAGGCTACGTTAATACGATATTTACAGAATATTTAGATATTTCAGTCAAATAAAATTACAGGCAAATGGTAATGCAGACATATTAAAATATAGGCAAATGATAATACAGACAAATGAAAACATTGGTTCATATAATACAGGCTAATGAAATATAGTCAAAATATATACAGGCTTGGGCTGGTAACCCGTCTATCTTATTTTTGAGAGTAATAAGTAGGACCCTAATATTGTAAGATGAAAAATCAAGAATACACAACATAAATTTGTTGAAAAATTTTTCATTCATGAATTATAACTCACAGTCTCAATATTAAAGTTCATTATAGTTGAATTCATTGGATTACATTAATGACAATTAAATCAAATTGGTAAGAAATGTCATATTCATTAATGAGAAATTGACATTATCCAAATTATATTTTTTTTCCATTTTCCCCCTAGATTTAAAAAATATTTAATTTAGAAAATGCTTCAAATTGGAATCGATTTTCAAAATAGTTATTTTTTATTAAAGCGTTGAAATATTCAAAAAGTATCTTTAGATTAAAAAAAAAAAAAAACAACTCTCTATATTATCTCACAAAATAGTTTTTCAGTTATTTTATTCGTTAAATGTCTTTTTATATTTTTTCATAAACAATTTATTTTGGCACTGATATAAATAAAAGTTTCATCTATTGTTCCAATTTATTTAGTTTCCATTTTGCTTTTTTTTTTTTTTGCTTTTTTTTGCATTTATGACCTTGCATAATTTAAGGCACTCATAAATTCAAAATTTATTTTTGCAGTGATGCAAAATATTTGTATATTGTTTTTTTTTCAATTGTTTCAATTTGTTTTTTATTTTTTTCGTGTTAAATGTTTTCCTGCATGTTTTTTATTTTTTATTTTGTTATTGTAAACTTATGGTTGTTTTGTACTTTTGTTTTATTAAAGTTAACAAGTCTGCATGTTATGCAATTTATATTTTCAATAAGAATAGTTGATGGTTGTGTTGTAAGTGAGGGGGCTGGAGGATGGGTTCTGTTTGTTTGTTATATGTCATATAATTTCAATGAAAATTTATTATTTTTAAAAAATTTCAGAATTGATTTCAATTTTGATAAAATTTAAAAGATTGAATTTTAGAAAATTTTGTTTGTTGTTGTTGTTTTTCAGTTATACTTGATTTTTTTCAAATGAATATTGGTTTAGAAAATACAATATATATAAGTTATTAACTTGTAGATAGTTTTATAATAAATACAAAGGTCTTGTAGATTTTATTGAGTAGATTTATTTTTAAGTTTGAGATGTATTTGATATTTTAAAATTACTTCTTTTATTATTGAATATTAGTTGTAATATGAGGAAATTGAAATTGGATTGGGAATTTGGTGGAGACAAAGAGGTTTTTAAAGACTTCCGTTTAAATTGTTATATACAATGAATTTTAATTATCTTTGTTTCTGGTTGTGAGATTTATGTAATTTGATTTTAGGTTAATTGCAAGAGATGCAAATCTATTCCAATAAGTTGAACAATTCGTTTTACATAGCCATAGAGAATTTAACTAAAGTAGTTATATTTCATTGAAGATTTCGCACCACGCTTAAATTAAAGATTTTTTGTACCATTGAAAATTAAAGAAAACTGAGAAATTTTTAATATCCAAGCTATACATATTTTACATATGGTTAAATCCAGTTTTCATCAAATTTTAGTTTTGTTGTAATAACTAGAACTTAAATTACAACTTATCCCTAAAAGTATGCAACAATGAATTTTCTCATTTTCATTGGTTTTTTAAAACTTTACTAATACGTAAATTCGAAAGAAAGTTCATAGAGTTTGTATTAATAAACATAGAAAGCCTGATTCCGAATACAAGCATTTTTATTCTAATAAATATTTGTACAAGGAAGCCAAAATCATGAGAATAGATAATTTTATGATAAAATTAATCAGAAGTCATTTTGATAGAGCATTAAAAACTCCAGAAAATGGTTTAATATCACATATATTTTACCACAATGAGGAGTACATTAAGAAGACCTTGCTCACGGGTTTTATAGCTCCTGAGCATTTCATCTTCTTAGATAAATATAGATACACTCAAAACCAAGATCATGTCCCTATACTATTTCATTATAGTAGACGGGCTACATGCAAAAAAATCGAGTATATCCCAGGCAATATTAACGGAGATAATTTAAGATACGAAATGTCAATATCAGAAAAAGATAAAGTTATAAATAAAGATTATTGGTGGTTAAATACATCTTAATATAATTTCTAAAAGCATTTGTGCTATTTTATAGTCAATTAGTTAGTTTAGATAAATTTAAGTTTAGGTTAAGTTAGGTTAAGTTAGTTAAGTTTTAAAAAAAAAAAAATATTAAACATTGATTTTTTAAATTTTACAATGATATATTTATAAGATTATATTACAATAGTTTTGCACTTTAAAACAGAAATAATTTTACTTACTATATATTAAATTTAACATAAAAAAATTCAAATATTTTTAAATGTTAAAAATAAAAGAGTTATACCTTGTTTGTTAACTTTGTTTTGTAGGTTAAGATACTCATATGTAAGATTATAACAAAATAAAAGTTTACTAGTATCGCCCTGTGCTCGAGATTCGAGCTATTTTTGCTTTTAAATTTACATACAAAATTAGTTTTTTGAAATTTATAATAGACTAATTTAACACGAAAAATTATATTTTTTTTCCTATACGTAATAAAATATATTGCAACAATGTTGTCAACAATTCTTGCGCTTGAAATTTGCTAAAAAAAAATTTATAATTTTTTCAGTTATAAAAACGTTGTTGTATTTTTGAATTTTATTCCTATAGCTAAAGTCGCTTTAAAGAGAGTATAATGTCAAATGTGGTACAGTTATTACACAAAGCAAAGCGATTTAAATTCTTAATATAAATATTGTTCTAATATACAATGTTCTGAGAATTTGATTTAATTTCTAAACATATACATAGGTATATTTACTGAAGTCAAGTAGCCAAAATTCGAGTTAATGGTGTTCGTCATATAGAAAACTAAACATTTTAGTGCGATTTGAATTTTTTTGTATCCGTTCCGTATGTATTCTGTTTCCTAATTAAAAATTGATGAATACATGCTTCAGTTCCTTTAACGGCATTTTTTAAATCTGAGTAGAGCATTAACTGTCAAAAAAATCTTTTTGACGTTTATTTAAGATTTTACTTGTAAAATAAAAATCAAAATGTTTTAATTTAATTAATTTTTCGTGTTTTTTTATTAAATCTGAACGCCTTGAGCGTACTCTGTTCATGCTCTGTTCATTAGAACGTGCTTATGTTGTTTAGAGCGTGCTCAGATCTCTGCTGTGATTTAAAAAAAAACGCCTTATATAATATTCGTTCGTTATGTCAAAGTAAAACTAAAAAAAGTTTTTATCATAAAAAAACATTATTCGATGTTTAAAATGTAAAATAAAATTTTTAATTATCAGGGCTTAACCTTAATCAAAACATACAACGTACAATTTAAAAATATAAGAAAAACCGAAGACAATATTTTTATTTATCAATTTTTAAAATTTAAAAATCGGAGGTACAGTATATCGCGTTACGCGTATTTGGGTTGCTTTCATGTAAATTTATTTACATAATTACTTATTTCAAAATTTTTTGACAGAAATTTTTCGCCGTACGCGTTGATTTAGGTTGGGCCCTAAGTTACAAAACATTTAAATTACAAAAGAGAACTTTTTTAAGAAAGTTTATTTTTTTTGTTTTTGCTTCCGTATGTTTCTTTCTGAATTAGTGAAGATTATGAAACATACTATATGTATTTTCAATAATTGTGAATATGAGGTATAATTGTGAATATTAGAATTAAACATTGTAGAATATGCTAATTTTTGAGCGGACTCTTCGAACTCTTTTGCTAGAATTTTACATGATGTTCCAGCTTCAAGCTTATGTATAGTGCTTTTTCTTCTAATGAAATTTTTTTTTGTATTTTTGATACGTTATGTTTTTTTTTTATATTAAAAAATAAATAAGAAAATACTAAATTCATCACGTGCCGTACGCTTTTATTTAGGTTGGAACGTAAGGAACAAATAATTTTTTTTAAGAAAGATAATTTTTTTAGTTTTGCAAACATATTGTTGGTATTTTCAATTATTTTGAATATATGTTTTAAAAAAAATTATTTTAAAAAAATATTATTTTAAAACATTTTATTTTTAAAATTTAATCGTAGCAACATAAGAAAAAACCATTACAATATTTTTATACGCTTTGTCAATTTTTAAATTTTAAAACTCCGAGGTATAGTACGTCGCGAATTGCTTTCATGTAAATTTATTTACATAACAACTTATTTCAAAATTTTTTGACAGAAACTGAACGCCGTACATGCTGAATTTGGTTGATTCATAAGTAACAAATCATTTTTCTTAAGAAATATTATTTATCAGAAGTCGGTTTCTTATTTTACAAAAAACTTAACCAAAACCAACAACAATATACGATTTAAAAAAAAAAAAATTTTAAGCAAACGAAAACAAAGTACAGTACTTTTCGGTTATAACGACCATGATGGGATGGAAAATATTCGTCGTAATAAACGAATGTCGTTTTAAAAGAGTGCTGTGAATTTTGAAAAATTAGTATAAGACTATACATTTGCCAAAATTTTATTTGATGTGTCAGCCTCTAGCCTATGTATAGTGCTTTTTCTTCTAATGAAATTTTTTTTCTATTTTTGATGCGTTATTATTGTTTTTTTTATATTCAAAAATAAATAAAAAATACTAAATTAATCACCAAGCAACATAATTAGATATAATAATTTTAAATAAAAGAAATATCAATGTAATAAAAAACTTTCATTTTTAGGTAAAATTTAATTCTTTGGCAAGAAGTGTAAAGATTATTATAATTAAAATTGCACCGAGTTCGTTATAAATGAAAACTACTGTATAAACCAAATGTATTGCTTTCATTTCGAAAGAACTCATTTTTTTTCGTTCACTTTTTAAGATAAAGAAAAAACAAAAAAAAAAAAAAAAAAAATATTAAAAAAATTAAATCTCCTTGTTCATTGAACATTTGAACTTAACAAAAAAAAAAAAAGAAAGACATAAGTCGGCGCCTATAATATATAGTTTGATTGAGCTGCGAATACAACCGAAAATGCATTACTTTTACCCAGAAAGTCGGCGCATAATATTATAGTCATAAGCCTTAACTTTTAACAGCGTGACCGTTAAATTCAAAATTACGTTAAATTAAAGACAGGTTTTCACCTGAAAAAACGCAATATTCTTAAAAAAAAATATGATTGTCCTATGAAAACAAAAAAAACCTTTCTTTTGGTTGTTGTTTCATTAAAATTGGTTAAATAGTTTACCCAGAAAAAGGATGTTTATATTTGTATGGGAAAAAATAAGCCGATTAAATATTATGATTTAAAAAAAAAAAAAAAAAAATTAAAACTTTACAATGATGTATGAATAAGATATTGCTACAACAATTATTGTACTTTAAAACAGAAATTATTTTGCTTATTAGTTATTAAATTTAACGTAAATAAATAAAATATTTTTAAATGTTAAAAAATTAGAGAGTTATTAGACCTGGTTTGTTAACTGTGTTTTGTAGGTTAAGATATTCATATGTAAAATTATTTCAAAATAAAAGTTTATTTAAAAACAAAAAAAAAAAAACTTTTGAAATTCCATGCATATTTTGGACATGGTTTAATAAAATTTTAAGTTTTTTTCAATAACTTGATTTTAAAACAACATTTTATTTAAACATTAAGCAATATTGCTGTAAAAATTTTTATAGTAAGGATTAAAGTGTAAATGAAACTGTTATTTCTGAAACGACTGATTAAATGTTAAGTGACATAAGTATGGCAAGTTCCTTTTCCCAGTATTATTGTCTTAATCGATTTCAGGTCTATTTTAAGACTTATGAATCTTCCAAATCTCATCTTTCCTATAGAGATCCACCATTTTGGGATCTTCGGCGAAAAAAGAAGGGTAAAATCTTCAAAATTTAAAAAAATCTTGAAGGAGAAAAGTAAATTAGGCAAAATAATATAAAAAACCGCAATTGGCAATAACAGTAAAGAAATTGCTTTTATTCATTACCAAAAATTTGTGTTATAGAAATGTTTTTAATACACTTTTGAATATATTCTTTAATTAAATTTACATTATATTAAAATTTATTAAGATGTTTTATTAAAATTTGAAGATTTGAATATTTTTATGTTAGAATATAACAAAGTATTAAAGGTACTTATTAAGAGCCTATATAGTAGAAAATTTCTACAAAGAATTAACATTTAAATAATAATTATTTAAAAATAAACAAGATGAAAATACATGTTTTATAAAAAGCTGACTAAAGTAAGATGTTTATAATTAATATGGAGTCAATGCCACTTATTTTATTCACTAAAGTATATTGCTTATCTTATTTAAACATTTGCACTTGTATTTTGTATACATTATACATTTTAATGTGAAAAGCGGCTTAATTAACCCTTTTTTTTACTTATTTCAATTCGAGTAATAAAAGTCATATGTACCTGTGATAAGCTCTGAAGTAAGCAAGACGATTTAAAAGAAGGGTTATGAAACTTGATCAATATTAAACCCACAAATGAACTATGCAACTTTATTATCTCCACAACGCTCATAAAAATTGTTATATTTAAAAAACTATACAGTCTATGAATGAATACTAATTCAATGTTCAATGTAATCATGAAGTATTCATTTTATGTAATCATCACTATTCATAACTTATAATTTATATAATAAATTGAAATTATTTTTTTTTAGTTTTAGACAAAAAATGTTGATATAAAATAATTAAATTCATAAATATTATTAAGAGTAAAAGAGACAGATGACAACAGTATACAATTTTGCAGTAAAATGTATTAATATTTTGAATTTGAATTTTTGAATATTCTTTTCAAAAAATATTGAATTTTTAAGTAGGAAATAATGAATTAAAATAAAATTCAAAACATTTTAAAATAAATAAATTGCAATAAAGTTGACAGAATATTATTTTATTTATTTTATTATGGAATAATATTATGAAATTTTATTCAAAATTAAATTTGATAAAATATAAAATGAAATAAATGTAAATTGTATTATAAATGTAAAACATAATAATTTTTAATTTCAAAAAATTTATAAAATAATATAAGAAAATATAATGAAAGTTTTATTAAAATAATAGCATTTTGTAATTTTAACATAATTGCATAAATTTAATAAAAAAATAAAATAAAAGTATATTAAAAATTATTTGATAGACATTAAATTTGAAAAAAGTATTACTATAAACAATGTATTTAAATAATTTAAGAGAAATATAGTTCTTGTATAAGGTAAAAGATGGCGCTTAAAATTTAGCTTAAAGATATTAATTGCATTAAAGAATCTTATTTTTTGATAATCCAGCGGTAGTCAACGGATTTAGTGTAACTTTGTAATAATAATATCATGTATGATTCTCCAGTCGCCTAAAAATATGCAATTGTTACAATTTTATTCTGGCACCTTTTGATTGGACTGTTCAGTACTCTTCGCATCTAATACAATACTTTAATTCATATCTAATACAAACTAAAGTATTGTATTAGAGTACTAACCCTAAAAGCTAATAATCTCATTAAATAAAATTTGTTAAAAGTTTTACAAATTAAATTATCATTTTGTTTTATAAACAATATATTTAATCAAAAGTTTTTACTTTTGCATCTGTACTTTTCAAATTTATGTGATTATAAACCTTTCAGCAAATAAAAATACAACAATAACAACAATCTTTTAAATTAATAGTTTATATATTCAAGGGTTTTAACAAAGAACATATTGTATAATAAACTTTTTTTTGCGTAACTGGACATATGAGACGCATGTTTGTTTACTTTGTACAAATTCAATAAAAATAAATAAGATTTCATTTAATATTTATCTAGGTTAGGATCAATTCAATGAATTCCATTCATTTATTTAGAATTAGTTCATTGCTTTCAAAATCAATTTACATCCTATAAAATTTTATGAGTCTCTAAGGGAAGCAATTTCTATACGAATCATTAGGTATTGGTATAATATTGTTTTTAAAAAACAATTTACTTAGTTTTAAGATTAAATTGAGGGAAGAGATTTTTTTTTTTTATAAATAAGTGTGAGTTTCTTTTTGAAAGAATTAGTTTAGAAAAAGTAAATTTAGGAATGTGTGTGCTTATTAATCCATTTAAGTCCATTTTTCTAAAATTGCATACTTTTAGGTGAAAGCTTAAAAAGTGTTCTTATTAAAAGAAAGGAAAATAATTAAAATAAATTATATAAATTGTGTAAAATTAAAACTATTTGATTCTTAAAACCAAATTTATTAATAAAAGAAAATTATTAATATTGTTACAACATACAAGAAAACAAAGTTTCCCAGAAGTTCTTTTAGAAAGGTAGAAGATATTAAATAAATTTTTTAACTTAGAAATTTAACTTTAACTTTTAAAATAAATTGCAGAGAATTTTCTATTAAATAGTGTTTAAATATATTTCGGAAATTTCTAAAAATATTTTTTAGAAATAAAAAAAAGGAATAATCTTAATAAAGGCTTAAATTTTTTACGATTTTCTCTAAAAATTTTGTAAAACAAACTTGGATTTGATAGAAACTTCCCTTATTGTCCTATATTGTCTCTTCCCTCAATATTGATAACATTAGCTTAATTTCCTTTATTCAAGATATCGATCTTCAAGTTTGTTCGAATTAATTTTTTTTACGTAAATTGACTTGAAAATTTATTCTCCCATTAAAAGCATTTTTTTCTAATTTCAAACTTTATTTCTGCATTTTGGGTTCAAGGAAGTAAATCCTAACTTATTTTGAAGCATCTCCCCTTCTTTATATAGAATATTCCTTCTACATATAGAATTGCATTTACAAAATTTTTCCCACAATTTACAAATATAGTAACCTCTGAGACCTTTTCCAAAACTGTGCATCTAATTTTAATTAGTAGGTCTACGGAGAAGTTATTTCAGTTAAAATAATTGTCCTCCAAATTAAAATTAAATAAAATTCAAAATAAACAAAATAAATTAATAAAATTATTTATTTATATATTAAAAGATACATTATCTGCAGTTTTACAGTTATATTCATTTTCTTTCACATTCACTTTTACAATTATTTCTATAGTCTAAGTTTAAAAATAGTTATTTTAGAAACTTTAACAAAGAAATTAAATTTTTATTATAATTATTATTTTTTTTAAATAAATGGTTTTTCATTCATTTTCTTTTTGGAATTTATTTATTCGTTACTTAATTAAAACGCCGACGCAATATTTTTTTTTAATTATAAATTTAAAATTGTTTTTCTCTGAATTTATCTTACCCGGTCTTTTTTTTTTTTTTATTGTATTAAGAAAAATGGTTTATTTAAAAAAAAAAATAAACAAATTTAGTATAATATCAAAAATGTATCTGAAGACGCACAATTGTTATTATTTCACCAAAAAAATAAACATTTTTATATCCTGAATTTTCAGTAAAGTTTTTTAGGTCTTTGTACTTCTTTATATTTATTAGTTTTTTTTTTTTTTTAAAATAAACATTTTACTTACAAAACTGGGTAATATTTTTTGTTTTTATTTTGTTTTTTATTTTTAGTTTCATATTAAACAAACTTTCACCCCAAAAAGTCCACTTTAACATGCGAATTAAGTTTAAAGAAGTTCAAAAAATTATTACAAAACCTAAAAAGAAGGAAAAATAATAAGAATAATACTAAAAGAAGATACTAATTATATAAATATATATATATGTATGTGTATGTAGGTATTTTTCTTACTTGGCCAATTTGTACAGCAATTAAGGATAAAGGCAAAATAAATATCTTAGAGGATAATATTACTATTAAATTTTATAAAAAAAAAAAAAACAAGTTAAAAATATTTAAATGTGTTTGTGTATAAGAGCAAAGTTCATTTTAGAATTCTGATCCTGAAATTTTATAGAAATTTTACCGTTATTTAGAACAGTGGTAGTAGAAAGTAAAATTAATCTAGGGTTGTTTGGAGTGTTTCCTCTTCTATTACTATTGGACTCATCAGTAGGTTTGTAGTATTACATTATCTAGAAAAACTTTTGATTAATATTTTATTGGAAATTAATTGAAAATTTTTCGAAAATATTCTGTGAGTTGTAAATATTAATCAAAATTTTTTTATAACAAATTGTTTACTTTTATTTGTTTCACAGGGTTAAGGTTCCTGTTAATTGTCTCTACTAAAATCTATTTCTATTTAATCTTATGTTTTTAAAATCTAATCCGATCGGGAGCTTAGTGGTTAGTTTAAATATCCGAGTTTCTCCAGATAATGTTAATATTTAGATATTATTGCGACATTGAAAATTAAAGTGAACTAACTCACAAAAAAAGAAAAAAAAAAGCGACAAGACTAAGGGTACTCTGGAACATAAAAAAATAAGAAAAATGGATAATGCCAAAAATGACCACAGATGCAACTGAAAACTGACCTTTTCCGATTTTATAACTGATTCAACTGAAAATTGAAGCCCAATTTTTACTTAATTAATATCTATTTACAGATATTAAGAATGAACTTTAAAATACCTCGAATTCACTTAAAAATAATTAATGAATTTTTTAAATAAAGTGAATCAAACTCCCCCCAAATGCCCTGGAATATCAAAATGATTTGTAAAACTTTCCTTCTGATACAGAAGACAAATAGACAGACTGATAATTTTTTTTCAAATTATTGTAATAGCACCAAAAAAATATTTTAAATATTTTCTCAAATTCGGTTTTTTTAGTTTGTTGTTTTTTTTATAATATTAAAATCTACGTTTTATTAATTTTTAGCCACTTTTTAAATAACTACAACAGTTACAACATAATTCGGTATCTTTTAGTTTTTTTATTTGTGTTCTTTTACAGGGTCTAAAAAAAAGTTTTCAGAAGACACTGAAAAGAAAAAAAACAAAATAAAAAGTAAAAAAGATTTTCTAGAATCTTTGACGGTTTTTTTGAAATGTGTTGTAGATAATGCGATGATGAGGATGATAATAATGAGATGATTATGATTTTAAGGTATGGGTTTTTGTTTATATACAAGTATATAATGTAAAAATGTTAATTGAAATTATTTATTTACTTTAAAAAATATTTTTAATATTAAAGTTTTTTTTTTTCCATTATCTGTTCCATTTTTTTATTTTATGTACCGTTATTGTTTATTATGGACTGGAGTACATTTTTTTTTAAGTGTACCATTTGTTTTCTTTAAAGAATTTTTCGCAATTCACTAAAAGGAATTATATTGGGAATATGAGTTTGTATATGGCTCTTTGCTATAATGTCAGAAATTTATTGAATTCATATATATTCTCCTTGATCTTGATATGTCATCTCTTCATCTTGATGACAAATTATAGTTCTGAATAGCTATATAATACCTAGGAAGTAGGGATGGGATTGGAGCCCGGAAAGTTTTAATATAGGAGTAGAACAATGATGCACAATGAAGTTTATTAAGTGATATTATTGAAGAAGACTTTAGTAACAATTTATGTGTCAAATATGATGTGAACGCAGTTCAACACCAAGTTGATTTAATTGAAAAATCATGTCTCGAATATGATGTGAACGCAGTTCAACATCGAGTTGATTTAATTGAAAACTTATGTCTCGAATATGATGTGAACGCAGTTCAACATCGAGTTGATTTAATTGAAAAATTATGTTTTGAATATGATGTGAACGCAGTTCAACACCGAGTTGATTCAATTGAAAAATTATGTCTCGAATATGATGTGAACGCAGTTCAACACCGAGCTGATTTAATTGAAAAATTAAAAAAATCTAGTTTTACATTTCTTAGAATACCGTAGTCAAATTTGTAAATCAAATATTTATAATACAATTTATCCGTAAAGTACATGGTACACAATTTACTAGGGTTGTGACACATAAATTTTGAAATAAATTTTGTATCTGTAAATAGATAAATTCTTCAATTAACATTAAATTATATATAAAAACAAATATATTTATGTAATTCTTTTGAATTACATTATATTTAAGAACATATCCAATAAAAACATTATTAAATTTAGAAAATATCACAGACCTAATATTAGTTTGAATATATTATGTATATGTCGTTGTACATAAATATATATATATATATATATATATATATACATATATAGATTTTCTAAAATAATCCTTAATTGATTTGAAAGTACATGATTATATAATGTACAACTTGTATCCAACCTAATCACATTATTTATTTAAAAAGATCTTTTTTCTTTAGTAATTAAGGATATTTTACATGTATGTACACATTCATATATACATACATATATATATATATATTCATTTAATGAATTAAAAATGAAATTTCTGAGAAACTTTTGAGCCAAATTCATGTTTAAAAAACAAAATAAAAAAAAAAACAACAACAAAACATTTATGTTATAAAGTTATTTTTGAAAAATATATTTGTAGACGTAAAATTTTACATTCAATTCATTCAACTTTTTCTTTCTGTTATAATTTTGTTGTTTTTTTTTTTTTTTAAACAAAATAACATAATTTACAAAGACATATACACATAATTTTAAACCTATGTAATGTTCTTCTAATGAATTATACACATTTTTAGTTTGTTTTTATTTCATATATATGTGTATTCATATTATATGTTTATATGTAAAAGTCAACACATTTCATAAAAATTTAATTTGTAAATACATACATAAATACATACACATACATTACTCACATAAATATATGTAATTCATTTTAGAAAAGCATCAAAAATGTTAAAATGTTAAAGTGAACAGACAATGTTAAAAAAAAAACAAAAAGAACAGAACACAGATTTAATAAAGTTTTATAACTTTTAATTAACAGAGATTACATTCATTTAAACTTGTACAATTTGTTTTTTTTGTTTTTTTAATTTTTTTTTTTTGTAAAAATATACTCATCTTCTGATCTGTGGTGTTAGATACATACACATTTTTACATACAGTATAGTAAGCGTATAGATTATGAAATATTTTAGAGTAGTTGAAAATTAATTGACTTGCTTGCATTAATAATGTAAATCAATGCTTTAAAAAAAATTTTTAATGTTTATATTTTTCTCGGAAATAGAAAAACAGGTTATTAATATTTTTTTTTTCAAAGGTCTAATCAAAGACCTTTTACGAAAAAAGTGGAGAAGATCTGAAGTGAAACACAAAATTAAAAACTTTAAAGTTAGATATAATTTTTTAAAATTTATTTTTAATGCAGCGGGAGGGCGATTTAGACCAACTTATTCTAATGTTCATTGAAATTTATTTAATTAAAGATTGTTAGATGCACTTATTGTGTATGTACTCTTTTCACATGAACTTGGTCCTTTTTAACTTGAAGTAATTTTTTGCAGCCCATAAATTGAATTTACATGATTTAAAATACTTAATTCGCTGTACTTTAACTTTTGAAGGTTATTTTTTAGGAAAAGCTGAAAAGTCGAGGTTAAATTTTTAAATTTTTCTTGGTATATTTGAGTTCAACTATGAAATCGACGTGTACTTTTTTTTAAATATGTGAATCCAACTTGGATCCGAAGGAACTGGTCTGATTCAAAGATACGAATAGATTAGAAAATTTAGCACTATTTGTATTCGAAAATAGGGAAATTTCTTAAGAAAATGTACCAAGGTTCTTTAATTAGGCTAGGTACATCGGTTTTACTATGAAATCGATGTACATTTTTTCAAGTATGTTAAGCCGACTACTGGATTCAAAGTAACGGGCTTGAGTCGAAGACAGGTACTTTAGAAAATTTAAGATAATTTCCATTTTCAGATAGAGAAGTTTCATATGAAGAAGGACTAAGTGCATGTGAAATGAGTAAATTTAATTTTTGACTAAATAAGGAATTTTTTTTACCTTATTAAAAATTGATGGGAAAAAACAAACTAAATAAAAGAGTCCTTATTCTTCGTAGTTCTGGAATATAATAATCTTGTGTTTTAAATTCCGTTTCTTTTTTTTTTGTAATAAACAATTTTGCAGTTAGAATAGAAACATAAACTAGAGCTCACAGATTTCCGATTAAGTTAGAAGAGGCGCAATTGTAGAGTGGGGCACGTAGGTAATTCTGATTATTTAAATTTCGTTTTCCAAAGTTGAAAATGAGACTCAAATTGGAAATGAACCCACGCTCAACTCAAAAATTGAATCGGCTCACGCAATTAGCTAGTTAAACCACGAGATGAGTCAAAATTTAAGGTTTTATCAACTCTGTTGTTCCATAATCTGGTATTTGTCTATAGTAATTCAATATAATTTATAGAAAACTGAAGTTATTTTGTTTTTATTATTACTTTTCTTTTGATGGGCATAATTTTATTTTGTATTTTTCTTTTTAATCACAAAAGTCGAAAAATCTTTCAATTTGCATAAATTATTAAATTTAAATTTTTATCTTTGAAGATTGCGAGATCTTTAAACTGAGAATTTAAAGCTAAAGACTATATAAACAAAATTTCCTATCAGATGAATATTAAATTTAAAAATTTAAATTATAAATTTGGTTAAACCTAAATATGATGAATAAAAAAATTTAATCACATTTTTACGATTAGTAGAGAGAGATGAAGAAAATTTTACACTTGAATTTCTTTGAATATCTACAATCTAAGATGTTTATATACACATACTCTTAAACTCAAACCTCAAGCCTTTTTTTGCACCATTTTCCAAAGTTCATTTTATTTTATAAGACGTGCCTGTAATGAACATTACCACAAAAAAAAAATATACTTGAAGCTTTCCCAAATATTTGATAAATAATAAATGAATTGTTAAAAAAGGAAAACGCGCCACATAAAAAAAAAAAACTTGAAGTGAAAAGAAGAAAAAATTTGTCACAATAACTCAATAATATGAAAATGATTTATGAATTAAAAAAAAATTTTGGCTTTTTTTATTATTGTACAATAATGTCGAAAGAATTTATGAAAGAAAAGAGGGAGAGGGAAATGTCGCGCCACATCCATATTTTAATATACCGCGAGACGAATTAACTGTTTTTTTTTCACAATC
Organism: Dolichopus griseipennis; assembly: GCA_963082915.1. Lineage (NCBI taxonomy): Eukaryota > Metazoa > Arthropoda > Insecta > Diptera > Dolichopodidae > Dolichopus > Dolichopus griseipennis. The sequence continues at coordinate 11,060,359 of OY720442.1, forward strand.
TTTTATTATACTAAGGTCTTATAATTCGCAATACAAAGAAAAGAAATTATATAAGAAAAAGTGTTTTCATTTTTTTTTTTTTTGGCGAATAAAAGTCAAAGAAAAACTTTGGATCACACTAGATTAGTTTTTTCCAAATCATTAACTTATAACTTACGGCTTATTATTAACTCATTGAAAATATAAATAAAAAAAAATAATAAATCTTATGATTAATGTAATAAGAGTGTTGTTGGTTGGTACTTGGTACTTACTTTTCATTTAGAGTAATAAGTACTCGTATAAAAGTTTATTAAATAAATTTTAAATGCATTTTTTTGGTTTTTAAACTTTTTTTAAGCATCATAATTTTCATTTTCAAATTTTTAAATTTCTTTTGAAGCTTAAAGTTTTGAAATCTTGCAACTGAAAGCAATTAATTTTAAAAGGATGATTTAATTAAAAAGTCCTTAGAAAGGATATTCAAAATATTGGATGAATTAATATTAGGTCAGATTAATTTATCTTACATTATTATTAAAACTGACATATTTGGCATTCCGCTACATCCAATCCCAAAAATTGTTCAGCGTAAAGAGTCGCATTTTTTGTAATAGCAAATAATTTTTTGAAGTACTGATGTGCCGCGACTTAGAATTCAAACAATTGCGATTTATCATTCATATAATTTTCATTTAAATGTACTTAATTATAAACTTTATTAAATCTATTGAAAACTTACGTTTAATTTAAATTCGTGACGCTAATCTAAAAGTAATAATAATGTAGAATAAGTACCCTAAAAGTATGCAATATTAAACCTAGAATTATGCAAGGTTATTGAAATTTTTCCAAACATAATGTAAATCGTAAAACATTTCCACTTAAAAATAAAATGAAAAATTTAAAATTTGACAGTGAAATTTGAAAAGTTTACTAGTCAAATTTAAATTAAGAGATTTCTTACTAAAGCATTTTCTCTTTTTTAAAACTACATCGAAGTCAATAAACATATCAATTTAAATGAAATCCATAAAAATCATTTAATTGAAAACAACACTACGTACTTTGTTTTTATAAAAAAGATTATAAAACATAATTTAGTTTAATTGCCATTTGTACAATACAAAATAATTACTATTCCATGGTAAATGAACTTGTAAAGTAATTAAAAAACTTATCATTGTTCCAATAATTAGATTTAAATTAAAATGGAATATTAAAAAAATACAGTAACCGTTATCAAATCTCGAGGGATAATAGTTACAATAAATTTTATTGTTACGGGAATTTACTAACACTTTTATAAAAAAATTTATTTTTTACTGTGTTGTTGTTCCAGCTCGAGAAAAAATTAATTTTAAATTTGTGTTCAAATAACAACTGTGCTCTGCTTCATAATGTTAAATATAACAAAATCTAAACCTTAATATTCATCAGATTTAAGGGATTGCTGAGAAAATTAGGTAAAACCACGTTTATTATCCATCATATGTATATATCTTCGTACATAGATAGACAGATGATCAATTAAAACTAGCTTATAATATAGAAAGTAGGAGCTGCCTTCTAAAAATAAGAAAAAAACTTAAAAACATTAGTTAGAATAAAATTGTAAACGATAGTTGACATTCCACCGTTATATTTACGTTACAACTCTATTAACTTACGTGTTAGAAAATTTTATATACAAAACTTAAAGTATGCAATGCAAACTTAAAAGTATACAACCTACAAGTATGCAATAGCCAGCCTAGAAGCATGCAATAACTAACCTAAAAGTATGCAAAAGATTTAAAAATCAAAAAATATCTGTAATTTTTAAAAACATTCAACAATTCTTAAAAATTTAAACCATTTACAAATTAATGTAAATAAATTTAACTACCCGATCCTTCACATTTTACTTCAATCCTGTTTTGTAACAATTAACTTTTATTCCAAACAATTTTCATGATATTTCAGATTTGTATTCTTTATTTTTACAATCAACGTAATTCTGTCAATAAAAATTAACTATAATCAACTGAAATAAAACTAGAACAGACATGCTATTGGTAACAAGAGAATTGTTTTAATATTCCAATGAAAAAGAAAAACCCCAAAACAGGTGCAATCGATTTGTTAGACTTTTAAACCATGAAAATATATAATTACTTAATGTAAAAATTGTGTTAGTATTTAAACGGTTCTATATTATATATACATATGTGTGTTTGCATATCTAATAATACAGATAAACAAAAATAAGAATAAAAATAAATGACAAGTACTTTTCAACTGTCTCGATCTTTAGAATATTTTGATATTATCAAATCAATGATGCTAATAGGTCAGAAGAGAATTATTTCATTAGTATGAGATTTTAAATCTCGGTCAACAGTAATATTCAGTTAACTTTAATTTTATTTTAATTGCCATTTTAGATTATATATATATATATATATTTATTTTTTTTGATTTTTTTCCTTTTACACTTTTCAATTATATGAGGAAAATTACGACAGTGAATGGAGAGAATAAAAGAATTTTCCAAGTTCAAATTAATTTTTACACTTAATTACCAGGTTTTTAATTCAATTCAAGTGAATAACACCTCGAGAATATCTAAATATAAGAATTACTGTACTATAAGATACACACACAATATTATAAAAACACGTATATCTGTTGAACTTTTAATTATTGGTTATTACTGAGTGTGGGTGGTTTGTAAATATGTTCAATATTTATATTAATCTTTAAAAGTATATTCTAATAGATAATGAAGGAATTAAATGAAATTCTTTTTAAAAAAAAAATATTTACAGAAAATACGACGTGCTAATAATTATATCTTTTATATTATACTCAAATGTTTAATTAAAAATGATATCTGTTAATTATTTTGTTGGAAAATGTGAATGGATGTATGAAGAAAATGCGAATGAATGTGATAGCAAACGATTAGAAGGACTTAAAAATGGTTTTTAAAAAAATCTGCACGTAAATATAATATGGAAGTGAAAATTAGGAGAAAAAGAATAAGAGATCCAGAAATGGTTTAAGGTTATTGAATATATGTAACTATAAATTATGTTTTTCATAATGATTATTTATGAATGGATAGTTTAAAGCAAATCATATAATTGTTTTACTTTTGATGGATGAATTAGAATTGGCTTTGTAGATCAGATTATGTCACGTTTAATGATGATGTTTGTAGGAGTTTTAGATTTAGACATGTGTAGAAGTGAGGCTGTATTGTATTTAAATTTGGCATAAAATAAAATAGCTGAGATGATGAAATGCTACAAGGAACCCGATGGATGATTTAGCATTAAATTTTCTCGCGGTACTTTTATGTAATATACTTGTACTGTACTCATATGAAAAACCCAGACCTGCATAACTCTAAGTAAAATAAACCTAATTAAGTAAAATTGTACTAACAGTACTCATACGTGATATATTTGTAATTTTACATAGCACTGTATACTCATATGAAAGAATCTGTCCTGCGTAATTCTGAATAAAATTGTACTTAAGTACAGTTTTAAGTAGCATTATCTGATACTCCTTACTTTGTAAAATACTTGCGAAGTATTACTTTATAAATTACTTAGATTTCGATTCTTCCAAATTTTAAGTATTAGTAAAAGAATCAAATAAAAATACTCGTAATTACTAGAAAGTAATTAAATTTTAAATTTAATTACTTTTGTAATTATTTATTAGATTATTAAGTATTTTCGAGTAATTCAGTACTCAAAAATGTTTAACAATAAAAAAAAAAATTCAATTCAAACCCATAAAATATTGAATCATTCATTAACTCTTATTACAATTTCTTATTTTCAAGGAAAATTTTTGCAAAATACTTGACTACTTGGAAATTAATTACAATCTTCATACTTAAGTATTTCATGGTATTCAAGTACTTGAAAAAATAAGGAACTAACTACTAAAGTAATCAAATTCAAAATTTTCTGAGAATTACAAGTAGAATTATTTGATTTTTTAATTTTAAAATTTTGAAGTATCAAACTACTAATATTAGTATTTGAAAAAATAATGAGATTCAAGTAATGGTACTGGTAATTGTACTGGTACTTGAAATGTCTGGTCGGTAGACTACCTATATTATAATATACAATATTATACGTGTAAAATAATATTTAGATACTTAAGTATTTCTTGATATTCAAATACCTGAGAAAAATTAAGTAACTGCAAAAGTAATCAAATTCCAATTTTTCTGAGAATTACAAGTAATTTACTTGATTCTTTAATTTTAAAATTTTGAAATATCAAACTACTAATATTGGTATTTGAAAAAATTAATGAGTATCAAGTAATGGTACTGGTAATTGTACTGGTACTTGAAGTGTCTGATCGGTAGACTCCCTATATTATAATACACAATATTATACATGTATAATAATCACATAACTATATTATAAAATTCAGAAAATTTATTTATTTATTAAAGAATTTTACTCCAAAACGATTTTTACTCTTATCTTCAACAAAATTGTATTTTAAATATTTAATTAAAGTTAATTCTTGCGTAAAATACTTGATTTAACGAATTTTGTCCAATTTTTATTAAAATGAAAAAAAAACCCAATTTTAATTCTAAAACAACAGATATTCAATTTATTTTTATTTTCTTATTATTTTTTATTATTTTCGTTTTTTTTTCTAATTTATCTATTTTTAGTTTTTAAATTTTTACTCGTATTTTTTTTAAGATAATCTGTGACTTAAAATTGCAAAAACAATAAACGAAATACCAACTCTTTGTATACATTAGATTCTAATGACGCTTATTGTATCAGAGGGATTTTTAATCAGGACGACAGTTTAACAGGCCATTGCGTTTATTTCTATACTTTTTTTTTTAACACAGTATTATAAAATTTGTTACTGTCATGACATTAATTTGACTTTACACAACTTTGAACATGAGGTATTTTATATTTAAAATATCTTTCATTTTGATTTTTTTTTTTTTTGACTTTATTCATTTTAAAGTTTCCAGATCTATGTGGAATGTGAAAACATTACAAAATGTATTAAATTACTTTAAAAGGTTAAAAAAATAAAGGTTGACTGATCATTGGGTTTTTTTTTTTGACTTTTATTACTTTGCGTATAGTAGGAGAAGTTTAATGATTTTTCTTAATACTTTATGGTATCTATGGAAACAAAAAAAAATTTTAAGTTGATCTTTTGATTTTTTATTTGTTAATTTATTTGATAGTACAAAAAAAAATGATGAAATAAATAAAATGACTGAGGTCAAGAAAAAATAAAAGAGTTGGTAACATTTAAAAGGTTATGAAAGGTGCACATTTAAAAAATCGCAATAACTAAAGCATTATTGTTAAAAATTATTTTCAGATTTACGGTAAGTTTTATAAATATTTTTTTATGGGATTTTTCAAGCGATGGGAATTTTTGAAAAATTAGGAAATATACAAACTTCAGTTTTGATCAAATCTTTTATTAGAGATCTTGAGCCCTTTAAGTGCACTTACACTATATGAAATAACTGGTTACGCAGGTTAAGGTGTTGCTCAATATGAATTACAACCCAAAATTCCTTCTGTCCACCATCTTGTACATTAACTATTTGATCAATACTTTATTAATAAACCTAATTACTAAATATTTAATTACTTAAAAATTAATTACTTAAAACAATTGAAAATTAGACAGACAGGCGTTGTCTTAATTAATAGACAAAATTTTAAATATTTTTTGGAAAAAAGTGCTGATGAGAATTTATTTTGTTAAATTTAATTGTATAGAACAATAAAAATTTTTTGGTGATTAATAAAAAAGTACAAATTTAGCATATTTTTTTGGAAATATTAACGATTGTATATATATCAAATAAAATTTTATTGTCTATTAGAATTTTATTGTCTATTTGTTGGTCCTGTTTTTCATTTTGCTTGCTTTAAAAAATTATTCATTTAATTTGACTTCAAAAAAAGTTAAGCAAACACTAAATAATTAATGGATTATCGTAAATGGTTAGTTGTAAGTCCAAAATGTGATGAATTTCGGGCAGAACTCTATATAATTTTCAAATGAAAAATAGTATTAAAAAAATATGGTATCTATAGTGTTATGTACTAAATTTAGAAAATTACTCAACAACTTAATTTCTAATAAGGTGGTATTTTTTTAATATGCTATATGATATTATTGCCCTGTTGAGTAAAAAATTGTCTTGAACTAAATTATCATCATTATATTAAACCAAATTTTGGTTAACCACAAAATTATTTCAAATTATTATTTAAACTATTTTGTCTACCACAAAATATTTAATGTCCAAAAAAAAAAAACATAATATCTAGTTTTTTTTATTGATTATTAAAGTTTTTAAATTAAATGAAATGCATTAAAAATATTAAAATTTAGTTTTTATAATTAAATTTTCTAAAAATGTTTCCGTTCTTATTGAACTTAAATACAAGAGAAAATATCTTATTAATGAGAAGAAGGAGGACCTACGCATCTGAGACTCTAAAAGTAATATAGGTGTATGTATGATAAAATAAAATTTAATATATTAAATTAAATATAAGATTTTGTAGTTAGATCATAATTTACTTATTTATTTGTTTTATTTATTTTTAGTACTAGGCAATATTGCCTGATAATATTAACCCTTATCCGATTTGACATATGGACTTATAACTAAATTATTGCAATATATACTAGACATATGGACTTATAACTAAATTATTGCAATATATACTGTACATCTTTTATTAGATATGATCCGACCAGAATATGGAGACTTTTCGATTTAAAAATCACCACTTTGCCACTGAGCTATCGGTCAGATAGAACCCAACTTTATTTAGTGACTATATCGTCCACTTTGATACATTTCTTATATCTTCATTATATCCTATCAATTTAAACTTGCATTACATAAATATTTATCATAATGGCATTATGTAAGACAAGGCAGTACTTACTTACTGCAAGCTTACTTTAGTACATTGGAGGCTTAACATATTCTATAAGAAGATTTTACAAAATACACGAAATTATCTAGCAAAAATTTTATTGAATGATGCATAATGTAAACCGCTTGCAAACTACTATATGAACTTCTAAATACTAGACCCATTAGGGCGTTCTGAGAAATTATAAATTTTAATTGAACTTAATATAAGAAATTGGGTCTTGATTTGGGTCCAGTATTGCGTATATTCAAGAAGTTTTTAAATATCAAATATGCAATCCTAAAATATAATACATGATACACAGGTTTAACAGGTAAGAATCTGGCATATTCCCACCCATCCACGTATATAAAAAAAAAAAAAAAAAAATATTTAAATTTTGAATTTTTCATCAAATTTTATTACATAATTGAAAGGACTATCGAGTGAAAAATATTTTAACATAATTTTTTAAACGTCAAACTAAAACATATTCATTTACACACATTAATTACAAGTTAATTTAAAAAAAAAAAATATTCCTATTACCAATTATGAAAAAAATATAAAAAAAAACATTAAAATACCACCCATAAATGTAACTGTAAATAAAAACTGTCTTTACATAATATAACAATGTAATTTTCGCATGACAACCGAATATAAATTAATTTTCTAATAATAAAATCTAATATATTGTATAAAATATTCTATATATGAAACGTATACTTAAATTACATTGGTATGTGTGTAAAACTTAACGAGTTTAACTAACTTGTCATTTTAAACTGTAAAAGTGTAAAACTAAACCTAAAACAAAAACAGAAAAACAAATAAAAACCTCCACATCGTTTCTTATCTTAATTGTCTATCATAACAGTAATATTTAACGGATTTTTTCTACTCATTTTATCGTTTCTATTTTTAATCAAATTAAGTATAAACCTACGTTATATTAGGCCGCCCTTTGTTTTGCCTATTATAAAGTTGTCAATTATCCCTTTACACACTCAAACATATATTTTAGCAGACATATAATTTTACGCAATACAAATATATTTTGCTACCATTTTTCAAATATAAAACAATATTTAGAGGCATAGTCAAAAAAAAGAAATTGTTTACGACTGCAGCAATATTGAAATAACAACAAAAAAAAAAAAAAAATACAAAATAAAAATTAAAAAAAAAGAAAAGAAAACTCATCATTAAACTGGACGTCATTCACGCTTTGCTAAAATATAAAATTAAAAAAAAAAAAAAACAAAAAATAAGTATAATAAAACATGTGAATAAATAAATTATCGCTTTAATATCGCATAATATAACAACAAATCGTTAATATAATTTCATTGTGTTTTCACTGCTAATTTAATATTAGGTATTACATGACATTTAATGACGCGACAATTGACAGACAAATAAAGGTGTGTGTGTTGAAATAGGGTAAAATACGAAAGATATGGAAAGAGAAATAATTTAAAGGATTTGTATTTTTGTTTTCATTTTATAATTTTTATTATTTATTTGTTATTTTCTCTGGTTCAAATTTACGACTTTATTTTTATATTATTATTTTTTTTGGAATTTATTTACTTAAATAATATAAATTATAGGTTATATACGTATTTATATAATATGTATAACATTTTTAAACTTAATATAACTTTTGATTAAATTTACAACTTTAATATTTGTTTATGTGATATTTCATACTAATTACTAAACGGTTATAATATTTGTCAAAGTATTGTATGTAGATTCTCATTTATATATTGTATGTAGAGAATGTAGAGTATGTATATGTTAGACAATGTATGTATATTGAAATAAAAATTCTATGTATATTGAAATAAAAATTCAGTGGTGAGTGGTTTATATAATATCAGTTGTTATTGTTTGTATACTTATACAAGGTGTTCCATAGTATACGATAAAATAATGTTACAGATCATATATCTGATATGTCATCATCAAAATCAATGTTATTTTTGAAGAGGGTTTTTCTAACGGTTTTATTCTGAAAATGCCATACAAGTTGACAACAAATATTTGCATTATATAAATTTTTTGCGAATATTAATGAGGTACATCAAAATGAAATTGATAGCGAATAAGGGTTTATATAACAGTTTTAATTGTAATAAAATAGATTTTATTTACCTATGTATTATACTTAAAATAGTTTTCCATCTTCTGATGGAAACTGACAGTTATGCAAAATTTTCTATGTTGATAAATCAATAAAATACATTTATTAAAGTTTTAAGATTCAGTATATGACAGCAAATGTCAAAAATTGTGTATTAAGAAGTATAACATAAGCTGCACTAACAAGTGAATTATATTTATTGACAGAAAAAAATAAATATGGAGTTCTTGATTATTAAACTGCGAATATGTTATCAGACTTATTACAGGCTGTTAAGGACAATCAAAGATTTAAAATACATGAGTTTGTAAGCATTTGGTGGAACAAAAAGAGTGTTAAATAGATCTTACAAGGCAGATTGTAATTTAAGCCAAATCTTTCTGCTATGCACAAAAATTTTGTCCGGCACTGTTATTAGTAGTAAAAATACACATTAATTCATTCTGTTAAAAAATTTTTAATTCATTTTTACAGTTTTAAGCTATTTTCATAATTTTGAAAATATTTTATTATGCAATAACAGTAAAAATTTTTAATTTTGATTTTGTTTTTTATTATTTTATGGTTTTTTTTGGAGGGAATCGCAGTTATTATATACGTACATGTTGTAAGTATAATAATTACACGTTATTTTCTTCATTAAAATTTAATATTTTTTAAGGGTGGAAATTTTACCACTTATAACAATTTTAATGATTAATAGGTTTTTATTATAGACATTATTGTACTGGATGATCTCGATTAAACATTGTATTAGATAAATGTGAAAAATTTTCTAATAAATTTAATCAAAAAATATTAATGATAGGATATGTTTTAAAATTTGTATTTACTTAGAAAGAGGTAGGATGCAGGATAATCGGGTAGTATAAGAGCGAAGTGATGAATTTAATTTATTTCGGTTTTTAATTATAAAATTTGAAATTAGAAAACAGATACATTCAGAATGAATTCAAATGAAAATATAAAATATAAATATTTAAATTTTGAGAATTTGGCATAATTAAATTTTAGTATCTGGAGTTTTTAAAAATATATTTGTTTTATATTATTTATTATATTAGGTAGGGAGTTATTACAGATAAAAGAAATGTGGTATATATTGAGTTTCAATTAAAATAATTATAATACTTACTTGTTCTTATAATTAGAATAAGTTAAGTTTGTGACAAGGATTGGTTTTTAAAAAATTATTAAGTGTGTATATAATATTATTACAATAAGGGAAATAAATACTTTTATTAATTAAGTAAACAAAATCTTTTCTGAATAGAATAAGTTTTCACTAATACATTCAAAACCTTGAACATTGCTTATTTTTTCAAAGTATTTCATACTAAAAAAGTTTATATGAATTTGTCCCTCTTCCTATTATCTTTACTCTATGATATTACTTATAAATTTTTGAGTTATATGGTATTCTATATCTGTGAGTTATATTATTCAATTAAATTATTTTGTTTATATTTTGCATTTGTTTATATTATTGTATTCATGTATTTTTTATTAAAGATATATAATTATTAATTACTGATTAAGCCATTAATTTGAACCCAATGGCGAATGATAGCTGAGTCGAGTCGAAAACCAGAAAAGTGTTTTTTATTTATATATCTTTCCACTCCTGAAAAAGAAAGCCATGCTTAATTCGCTCCTCACGTTTTATATGGTAGGGAATTGTCTTGAAATAAAAAAATAAAATAATAATTAACTGCAAAAAAAAAACTTCCAAAATTAAACAAGTTAAAGTAATTCCAATAATATTTTCAAATTTCATTTCACATTTAAATTAAATTGATAATTATTTCATTAATTTCCATCACATTAACTCAAGGAACTCATCTGAATATATCGAAATAGTTTCAAAATGAAAAAGTAACAATATGCATATAATAAGTTCAATTTCTTTTAATCTAAATTCTAAATTAAATTTTCTTAAACTAAGATACTCTACAGATACTCATACAAAAATTAAAAAAATTTCTTTTGAGTTATTTATGAAATTTGAAATCTATTCCACTGTATTTAAAATGCTTGACTGAAAATTATCTGAACTTAATCTATTCAAAAGTTATATCCAAAAAATATAAACAAAGACGTTCTTACCCTCCAGTTAAATTATTTTTTTTTTTTTTTTGTATTTGTGTCAGTGAATATTAATTTCTATATAAATTGCACATGTCATAAATTTTAACTAAACAAAATATCATGCGAATATCAAAAAATTATAATATACTCTATATATGCATACAATTTATAAATTAATCAGATGCTTTGACATTTTATACACCTGAAACATATATGTGTATATAGATGGTTTTTCAAATATTGTTAATATTATTTTCTTTTATAACATTTGAATACCCAGGATTCTATACCAAAATGACCGCAAAGCAATGGTATTTTCAAAATTATATATATATTATATAATATATAAATGCATATATTTGAAATTTTATTTTTACGCCATGCATTGCATATTATTCTGCACTGCATTGAAACTTTTCTATTTGCAACTTAAATTAAATGCAAATTCATGCACATAAAATGAAAATTTTTGAAATAATTCATTTGTGAATATAATACGAGGGTAATTTGATTATTCAAAAACTCTTTTGACTACCTACCTGTTCATCATTATTTCTGTGTCGCTTAGTTTAAATTTAAATTTTGGTTTTAATGCATGTTCTTCAATCAAAAAATTCAATTGAATTGACGTTTTGCAAAGAAAAATAATATTGCGATGGCATGAGACGTTTCAGATTTAAAATTTTTAAAAATTATTAATAGTCTCTCAAAACTTTTTCTAATTTAAATCCTATCAAAAATTGCAGTAAAGATGCATACAAGCGTTGACGAATGCATATATGCTTGCAGTGTAGATAAATATCCGCACTGTCATTCGAAAATCCAATAAGGGAATTGTTTTGAATCTTAATTGATTAACTTTATTTTATTCGAAATATTTTTAACATTAAGTCAATTTTATAACTGTTATTCTATACTCGTCAATTTTGTAAAATTTGTTTTGTGGCTTAAAAAAATTGAATTTTATGAAACAAATTTAGTAAAATTGTAATATATATACAAAAACATATTATGTTTAGATGATTGCATAAAAAATTTTCGCGGTTTTTGAGTGTAAGTATAACTTTCCAAACATTACTTTAATGGTTAAAATTTTTGTTGTTCACATACACAAACACATATATAATAAACAATAGGGAAAATAGGACTAAAAATTTGATAAAGTCACTTGAAAAGAATTACATGATGTGTATCACATAACTTGCGGTCAATTTGAAAATATTTGCCTTAATATTTTAGATTGTTGACATTTAATTTATGATGCATGTAAAATGTTGTTAGTTACTTTTAAGATAATTTGTTTTTGTGTTTTTTGTGTTTTTTTTTGAATTTTAATTTAAATTATATTGATTATATTCATTGCGTTAAGTCACATAAATTGTCATTTAGGTGGTTGACATTTGATATTTGATTAAAAGTAGTTAATTGTTAAAAATAAACGTAGTATAAATATATAATTATATAATATAAATTAAAATTTGTTTACTTTTAATACTGTAACTTCACAAAGCAAAATTTTAATTAAGAGAGGCTCATGCAAAATTAAATAAAGTAAAATAAAATAAAAAAAAACATTTTCTTCAATATATACTTTTATTTAAGTAAAACTGGCCTCCTAAAATGTAGAAAATAAAAAAATGATGGTAGATATTGGGAATTTGTTACTGTTTTAATATAAAAGTAAATTGCTGGTATAAGAAATAGTTCTTTTAAATGTTTAAAAACTTTTAAGCTTAAAATATTGAAAAATTTACCAAAAATTAATGACGGATCTTTGGTTTTTAAAAGTTTTTAATATGAAAGTAAATTGTTAAAGTATTTTAGTTTTTAAAGTTAGATGTATTTTAAGAAACTATCCAAATAAATTAATTTTATATGTAATATTTTTTATTATTTCTATTGAAGTTACAAAAATAAAAAAATAAATCTTTTAACGAAGATCGAACTAAGATCTATTACACCCGAAGCTACTTTGGTAACCACTAAACCACACAATTCTTATAAATGTATGGTCAGATTTCTAATATTAATATATCACTAAGTGACAGAATGAAAAATAAACCAATACACAGAGGCAAGTTAATATAAAAATATATAATAGTATACGGATGATTTAAAAATTTGTGTCGAAACTTTTTTGTAAACCAATGCCTGTATACTTTATGATTAAATAAATAAATAAACTAAGTTCTAAATCTTGTGTTAATTTTGTAAATTACACGTATTGGAGAATGTTTTCAATATTTGGGTTTGGAAAAATAAATGAGATGATCAATGCTTTTCAACGATTTAAGAAACCTAGTCTTCATATCTAAGGATGTATATATGTTGGAGTTGCGATAAGTGATAAGAGCGTCCATAAGAGCATAGCATATATATATATATATTTACAAAATTAAAATTGTACGATTGTAGTACTAATATGATAATGTCTTCTTTGTTATTTACCTATACTGGAGTGGAAAAAACAATACCAACAATAAATGCGATGAAATTTTTTTCACAAGTTTCAAAAATAAATGAAAAAAATTTTTGTCCTGTTTTTATGTCCTATTTTTTTGTATTCACAAAATTTTTGCTCTTTTAACTTACGCTTATGTTACATAAAACGCGTGTTTAAATAAAACTTTATATCAATAAAAACAAAAACATTAAGCTCAAGTTAGTCCTGAAGTTATAGGACATTTTTGAATATTAAGAACTGGTTACGGGACGTTATAGAACATAATGGCATTCCTCCATTTTTCTAGTTAAAATAATAACTAATTCTTTTATGAGAAGATAAAGTGTTACAAAAATGTGATTTAGGTGTTTCCTAAAATCTTCCACAAAACACACTAGGACACTTTTTATAGGTAATTAAATTCAAGAAGCTGCAGCTTAGTGTGACATAAAGTTTCCGCGATATTCTTGATAGCAGTAAAAGAAATTTCAAGGTCAAATTTTTAATAATATACAAAAAATTAAATATACCATGTATAATATTTTATATAAATTATGGCGTGGAAAACTTTTTTGTACATTTTATGTAATTTTGATAAATTGCTGAAGTTTCCAAGTTTTTTTTTGAAAAAAAAAAAAAAACAAATAAAAATTAGCGTGTATGTAACACATGTGTTGTAAATCAATATTTTATTTTCATACATTTTTTTTTTCAACTGTGCAAAAAATTTTAATCTCTTAATACTGAGTTTTTTTAATGTTTAATTAAAATAATTAAATAAAGTTCTAAAAATACAATAAAAAATATTAAGGTTTTTAAAATATTATAGAAAATTCAACTGAGTACCTATATCTTAAAATAATTAATTTAATTTAGTTAAATTTCTTAATATATATTTCAGACTTTCATAGGTCTAAGAGAATGGAACTTATTAAATTTTTTTGTTTTAAGAAAATAGAAGCTGTTTTTTCAAAAAAAAAATAAAAATTAATATAATTTAATTTATAAGAGAAATAATTAGGTAAAAAGTTATATTCAAACTAATAAATATCCTTTTTTCAGATCCTAAAAGTATGCAATGTGTAAAATATAATATTATTTCGCGGAGTCAGTTCTCTGACTGAGTCAGTTCGCGGAGTCAGAAATTTTAGTTTCATATAATCCAAAATTTAACCTTTATAGTAATAATAATAATAATTATAATAATAATTATTATAATATAAAAAATAAGTGATAATATTATAGATATAATTTTAAGCGCTCAAAAATTACTTCAAAACTCTTTTAAAAATAAAATTTGAAAAAGCATACTTATTTGTCGTTTTCACATCACCGGATCATCACAAATACCAAACAAATGAACATGAACCCCTAGTTAGATTTGATTATACTTTGGAAGAATAAAGACAGAATTCACACTATCCGGGCACCGTGTCGATAACATACCGCATTTTTACTCAACTAAGTATTTTCTATGAACATTGAACCGATATTGCATGACCTAATCGACTTCTAATTAATTTTAAATTCGAAGTGAAATATTATAATATTTAAAAATAGTTTAACATTCAAAATAAAATAAAATATAATCACTTCTTCTTAATATTAATTTTGTATTCCATTTTCTTTTTAAATATTTTTTTTTTTATTTTATATATTTTTTTGCCGTTTTGGAACTTCTGATGTTTTGGAACACTAGACTCTAGAGTACTAGATGTAGTCGATTTTGTTTAGAATTAAGCAAAAAACAAATGAAGATGTTATAACCATAAATGTTTTATTGCTATATACGTTCTAACATGTAAGAACTTTTTTTGCCACAAATTTTTAACATTAGGGTTGCCAGTTACTTTTTAATTAAAGGAATGTTAAATCTTTTAGTTTTAAATAGTTTATGAAAAATTTAAAGCTCAATTCGAGAAGCACTACACCATTCTATTTGTCAAGTTTAATAATATTTTAAAACAAAAAATTATTATCTGGCAACCCTAATGTTATTTAAAGCAAAAATTGATTTAAAACAAAAAAACTCAGTTGTGAAGTATTTTAAAACTTTTTAACAAATTTTCACTGATAAAACAAAAAAATTTTGTGTGCACATGTTATTTGTTAAATAGATTTTTTTTTTTCTCACATATGGTTACCATGACATTTTTAACGGATTGAAGATAGTAAAAAATTTTATTCTTTTGTTTAAATTGTTTTAATTTAGTTTTAGTTTTCTTAGTATTTTGCTTTTTTTAATTGGTGTTTTAATGCATTCATAACAATTTACATTACCTTCTAGCTATAGAATACATGGAAACCATTTTTGGATATTCTATAACGTAAGGGCTTCGAAAGGCCAGAAAATAAATTTTTGAAACTTTTATGCGTTTGCGTTGCAGTGGCGTGTCATTATGATTAGCTTGAGTGGCGTAAGAAAGCAAAGCAAGTGATTGCGTAAAGTGCTTAAGTAGTTATGCCGGATAGTTACAAGAAAACAGATTTAGGTTGTAGGACCATGTGTAGTCACAAAACAAGAAATTTATTTTATAATGGACAAATTTTCGATCATAAATCAGTTCGTTTAAGGCCACTGGTTTTTTAATAATATTCCATTTCTTTATCAAAATTTTCAACAACAAAGACAAAACAGTTTTCTTGAAGATCTGGAAACTAGTTCTACAGAAGATTATCTGTTATATTAAGTACAGTTCCACACACTTATTTTTAATATTTCTTCTAGCCCTATTTTTTGTTTTTCTTTCTCCACTCCTTTAAGGAGTATAGGGCATTAACCAAGTCTATTAAGACCAGGCTTCAGTTTCTTTAATCGTTATATTCAACTAAACCGTTGATTACTCGGCTGGAGCTATTGTAAGTATAAGTTTATGAATGCACAAATGTTAGTTGTGTGCGCCATCTATTATCTTACATAAGAGTTATTTATATATATTTATTAAATCTTATTTTATATTACGATATAATTATACAATTTTACGTAATTTTTTTTATTATTTAAGATCTGACCGAGGTTTGAATCCGAGATCTACAGCATGAAATGCGCCGTCTTTACTAATACGTCATTGGTCAGATTAGACCTATGTTGCAAAGCTTATGCAACTTAATTAAAATTACTTATTTCTATTAGCAATTAGTATCATCATAAATATTCTTAATTTTAGTACTATTGTTCTTATTATTTAATTTTAAAACTATTGAGTTAATAAATATTTTTAATATAGTGACTCTTCAAAAATTTTGGGATGTGAAAATCTATATTAAAAAAACGGAGCGCGCTTCCATCAAAATTCAAAATAGAAACAAAGGAAATATTTTGACTAAATATTCATACGATCGGAATGAGGTGCAATTCATTTCGGGTTTTCTCTTTTTTGTTTGTATTTTTTTGGTGTAAATATTTACTTTGTTCAAGAAATGAATTCGTGTATAAATTTTATGCTCTAAAATAATTTGCAAAAAAAAAAAGACATATTTTAGGTTAGAAAAGAAGTATTCAAAAGCGGTAATTTGAACGAGTTATGCATTTTGGAATAAAAACAAAAAAACCAAAAAAAAAAATACAATAAAAAAAAAAATCTAACAGGAAACCATTAAAACCAAGTTAGTTTTCACACGTTTTCTACTTTGAAACATTTATAATATTATATTTGTGTATGTATGTATTCTTATACTTTTTTTTATGTATTAGAATTTTTTTTTTTAGTGTTTCCGCCTTTTCTTTAGACTTTATAGTAACCTCTTTCTTTATTTAACTGTTATTTTTTGTTTTTTTTGTTTTTTTTCGTATTTTTAAGTTCATTATTTTAAATATTTTGTCTGTCATTTTTAAAGATGAGTTCGTTCGCCAAACTTTTTTATAATTCAGTGTTCAGATAATTTTCATTCCTTAAAATAGTTTTAAAAGTAGGTAGGAGAAGAGGCATGTGAACTCTATAATAAAAAAGATTTGAAAATATAAAAGGAAAGCAATAAAATAAAATGGGGAACGGTAGGTGAATCGAGTTAAAGACCAGATAAAAGTTTCTCACTTCTTCTGGAATTCGAACTCGAGTCTCTCGAATGAAAGAATGTGTCTTTCAGCTGTTCATGAGGTGTTTTTATCTTTTGATGAACAAGCTAATTGAAAGTTGGAACAAAAATAACTTTTTTATAATTTAAATGTCAACCTATTCTATTTGATTTTACTTTAGTTTATCTAGAAGTAAGTCACTAATATAAGTACGTGGTTGACCATAAGCTGTATAAATTGCAATAAGTAAGAGTTTTTATTCCACTGTTCAAACAATCGCAAAAAATAATCATAGGCTTTTTAAATACAACTAATACACCTTAATGACATCAGCTTATTTATAAAATATGCCTTTTATCTGACAAGTAAGAAAAATTTTCAAAATATGAAGTTGTTAAAGCGTATTTTAAAGCTATAAGTTGCGCGTATTAAAACTTACTTCACTTGAACACTCTCACCGCTTCTATTATTAAAGTTCTATTGGTTTTACAAAATAATCAAGTCATTATTGCTCAATGCCAAAAAATATTTTATACTTGGATTAAAATCTAACGATTACGCTGGGTAGGTCACGCAGTAAGGATGAACGATGATGCTCCAGCAAGAGCGGTTTTATACTCCAATCCTGAAGACGCAGAAGAGGTCGACCACATCTTCGATTGAAAGATGAATGTTCAGTTAGACGTAAGAATGCTGAATATTGTTGGAATTTCGAGATAAGCTGCGCAAGACAGAAGCCAATGGAGGAAGGCTGTGGACTCGGCTCAAAAATAATAATTTGTTATGCCGATAAAGTAAAGTAAGTAAAAAATATTCTGTGTTATTCCAATTCTTAGTAAGTTATTGGGCTGTGATAACACTCCTTTACCATATGATCTATTGTGTGTTTTCAGTAGAACTAAATTAAACACTTAATACTCTTGGTATTAAAAACAAGTGTTCATTAAAAATAACTTTAGACTTAAAAACAATCGCTATAACGGTAAAATTTTTAATTACACTGTAATTCTTTCATTTGATAAAATAAAAATGAGGTGAAAACGATAAATATATTATATTTGCACTAGATTCAAACTGTAAAATAAAAAAAAAAAAAAAAACTTTTCTTCAGGGTTTTTCCTTTTGCTTTTTATTTTATATGAACAAACACAAAAAAGAAATCGTGAAAAGTACTAAAGACAAAAAAACAACAAAAAACAAAACAACAACAACACACCAAAAGTATTCACAAGAAGAATTTGAACTTTATACCGAGTAAAGTGATTTGTGGTAAGTGCAAGGAATGTTGAACACAAAGTTTACTTTTTGCACAATAAAAGAAAACAATTTATATTTGCAATATAGGCACCTATGAATATACCAAAGTATTTTATGTATATATATATATATACATATATATTGCGTATACAGGTAACAGTGATTGAGAATAATTTATAGTGGAAGAATTAAAGAAAGATAAATTAAAGATAAATATAAAAAGAATTTTATTTTTTTAAAAATTTCAAGTTTCTTTTTTTTTGTAAAAATTGCAACGATTTAAAAGTGCAAGATAAAATGGAAACTTAAACATTAATTTTCTAAAAAGTTTCTTTTAATGGTTTTTAAATAAATACAGTTTTTTTTTTAATTTTCTCATAAATTTAATTAATTTTGAATTTCTTACTAATTTTATTTAATCTTATTTAATTTAGAACAAATTATAAAATAAAAATTAGAGATAAGTTTTCTTAAATCTTGTTTTCGCTTTGCTGAGCTTTTTTATTTGAGAGCTTTGATCTAAAAAAAAATTTATTGAATATTAAAAAAAGAGCGTCCCAGAATCCTGTTTTCTCAAAATTCGAAAGTTACACAATTTTATAAATTTTTAAAATTCTAAAATTATAATCCAAAATCTAAAAAATATAATTTTTAAAATCTGATTTTTGAACATTTATTTTAAAAGTTATAATTTACATAATTTCGTCTTGTGAAGGGGACTCTAAAGGAGGCTTTCAGAAAAAAGTTCCCAGAAAATATGAAAATAGTACTAAATTTTTTTATACGCAAAAAAGTCCCCAAAACATAATTTTTACAATAGTCATCCAAAGAAATAAAAGCAACCCACAATACAATTAAATGAATCTAACTGTCTTATAACTACTTTTGGAAATTACTTTAGGACTCATTTGACCTTGGGATTTTTTGTATGCAAAATTTTATTCAAAAATACAATAGTCTCGAAATTACGAACTTTAATTAAAAATATAAAATTTAATAAACTTTCCGAAATTTAAGAACTATTTAAAATTTTCGAGATGTTTTGAATTTTTGATTTTAAGGACGTTTTTCTTGGGGACTTTTTCCATAAAGCTCCTTTGGTAATATAAATTGTTAAATTTCGAAATATGCTCGTAAAATTTTAATAGACCGTCAGGAATTTTTAGTTGGAATAAAGATTTTACAAAAGTTAAGGAAAAAAGCTTTAAATTGTTACCCCTTGAGATCTTTCAAAGCAGTTACTAGACTTGTGAAAGCTATATATCGTATTTTGAGATTTTTGAATTCGAGATTTTGTGATTTGGTAGTTTTTGTTAAAGAAAGCAATTTTGAATTTTTTGTTTGGTATTTTAAAATTTGCGATTTTTAGTTTGATTATTTTATGTTTTAGATGCAGAGAATCGGGACTTACTTCCCAGGTGAGATATTAATACACACTTCGTTGACAAAAAATTTTATTATATTGTTTGAATGAGTGCCTTCCGTACCTCCACAGAATTTGGTTAATATCGCAGATATTTAGAACTAAGAAATAAAACCTGTATATATATAAAAATATAATACATATAAAAGTTGTTTAGTTTCGTATAGAACTAATAAATTATTTTATTTATTATCCTATAAATCAAATAAAATAAATATGAAACATAGGTATGCAACTTACTGATATGATTTATTTTAATAGTTTGTTGGTCTTCATATTTTTCATCACAGCAACAACAACAACAACAACAACAACAACAACAACAACAATACTAACATAAAAATCATATTTAAATATTATATAATATTTTTTTACCTCGATATTCTTCTGAATAATATTTTTAAATTGGAAAATTTTTTTTAATATATGTATTATTTAAATTCAGAAAATTTTAAGACCATCTGTTTTATGGAATTTTAAACGATTAATATAACGCTATTTACTTTAGTTGGCAAGATCCCTATTGCAAAATGGTGTCCTAAATATGTCCTCAAAAAATTAAAAAAAGAAAAAGACTGTTTTTTATTTACTACGTTAAGGGGTTTCTATATAGAATATTATATATTTTTTATTATGTTGATGCAGACATATATACATACAAGTAATTGTAATAATATTTAAATTATATGTTACTATGGTTACATATAAAAAAAACTGTTATAGATTTAAAAATTTTATTTTTAACCTCTAAGAGGGTCATGGGATTACATTAATAGTTGATTTTAAGCCTTCAATAGAAAAAATGTAATTGTAAAATATTGTAAAAATGTATTTTAAATAAAATATCTAAACAGGGAAATCAGTTGTTAACAGGTACCCACACTGACGACTATAATAAGACAAAAGGGTTAATCAAAAACAAAAGTTTTTCAAAAATCGCTCGGAAAAATTGGGAAAAGGGTTAAGTTACAAGAGAAGAAATTGTAAAAAAGTGAAGTATCAATGACTCAAGCTAAATCTTTTACACTGAATTCTCTCTTTACGCGATACATGCGTTCTTTAAAAATGCACGTAAAAATAACTTTTTTGTTTTTGGAATATGAAGTAATATTAGAACGAATTTTACCCGGTTTTTTAAACGCGTTTTTTAAAATTCGATCTCGTTATACATGAATATAATCATCTGGTCAAATTGCGTTATTTCAAGTTCGCGTAAACAGAGAATTAGGGCTCTCAATTTTAAAATACCTGGAAAGTCTACACTAACTAACATTAGATATTAACTTTTACAAGCAAATAGTCCTAGAAAAATACACCAAAGGATTCATCTGATGCTCCCCGTAAAAATTTTTGCACCTCTCTTTCTAAAAGCTTGTCTCTTCACTGCTGTATCTATATACAAATTAGTTCACATTATATACTTCAAGAAATATTTCAGATTAATGAATTGTTAAGGGTTTCGAACACCCCAATTTCGAATTCAAAAGTTAAAATCAATTCAAATTTAAAATTTCCACAAAAAATTTTTGCACCATTTTAACTGCATTTGAAAAATAAAATTATTCCAAAACAATAAAAAAAAATATGAATTCATTTTTTGAAAAAAAAAATCTCAGCTAGTGCATATTGCATTAAATGTGGAAAGTAAATGGATAATCTGCAAGAACAGATACATAAATAATCTATTAACAGAAATGTTATTATCACCCTTTAATCCTGAAATACAGTTAACAAACGAATGAGTTTAGAAAATTAAAGGAAACTCATAAAATTCCATACAAAAAACAAAACCAAAATGATTATGGGTTTTTGTTTTTGTTTTTTTTTCTCGAATGCCTTCGACAGCCAAGAGTGCTTCGAATAAATTCGGATATAAAAGATGTTCAGAAAAAAATAAAATTATAAAACAAAATTTTTATTTTAATAAAAATAAAGGAAAATTTTATATTTTAGATTTTATAAGGCGACAAGAAATCCAATATCCTGTTCTATGTTATATTAAATATATAGATATATGTTCCCATTATGTAATACTGTTCTTCCAAAATAAAATAGAAATGGAAACAATGACCTGTAAATTTCATCATCAACTGTCATTAGATATTATCTTTAATATGAGGGTAATAGGAATAGATCCAACTCATAATATCATAAAAGAGGAAATCAGTATATGTGAAAAATATGTTTTATAATAATATTTATTTCTTCCATCTTTCTATTTAAAAACATAAGAAGCATCTTTAGATCGTAAGTTTAGATGCATCAGCTGGTGTCTGATTCGTAAATTTTAAATCATGAGTCTTTGCCAGAGCTTATTTAAAGAAGATGTTCCCGTTCAGAATGTCTGGAGTTGGTTCATATTTAAACCCCAAAATAGTTTTTATAGTATGGACTGTTACTTATGACTGGAATAATCCAAGGGTTGGTATTCGTGAATTATTCAGTTTTGTATTCGCTACAATAAAATATTAAATTAATATGTACTCCTCGTTATAAGTTCCCCTCTTACAATAATATACCCCCTAAAAATTATATTAAAAAAACTTAGTGACATACCGTAAATATTAATTATAATAATTGTTTAAAATTTATTAATTTCGAATCTCTAAAAAAAATGATTGTAACCAATTACCGGGAGCATCACTACCTCGTCGAATGATAAGTCAATCTATATATCCCTCCGAATAGAATTGCTTTAGTGATTTAAAAAAATCTTAAAAATATTTTTAAATTAGCTGTAGGTATGTATCCTTAATATAACGGTAAGGCGTTGCCTATATTATGCCATTTGGATTTTGGAATTTGGATTAAATTTACCTAAATCGGAAGATTTCTATATCTATAACCTCCTCCACCTCCTCAAAACCCAGAAATGGAATTCAAAAATAGTACTTTAGCTTTAAAATATTATTATTCCAGAACTGTAATACTTTTCAAAAGCTGATTACTCTATTTTCCAAAAACTGTTATACATCCTTTACAAAAACTGTTATACTATAGACAATTTATAAAATATTAAAATATATATACAAAAATCCGGTTTATTTTAATATTTACTTTTTTTTTTTTAAATTATATTTAATTTAAATCCACCTAAACAATACGTGCTTTCTCACTACAAATTTTCTCACTCACTATTTACACACGCATTGTGTATCACGAAAAAAACAAGTACATAAACATATAAATTCTATTTATCTTTATCACATATACAATCAAAAGGCAACAAAATGAATTCTCATAATGTTTAATTTTAAAGCATTGAAGCATAAGATTAACTTTTTTAATATTTGATGAATTAGGGTTGACTTCTTCATAAGAAAGTCAGAGTTATGTTTTATTATAAAAATAGGAAAAGAAGAGTTTATATCTGATTACTTTTTCCTATCTTTTAGTAAAGTTTAGCTATAGATACGCATGTGTGCGGTAGGCAAATAGACTTTTTGCTAAATAATTTGGTAGGTAAAGTAACTTTTAAATAAATTTCAAAACGGTACTGATAAGTTTAATGAAACTCTAATCAGAAGCTTAAAAAAGTACAACGCGATAACTGTAGGTATCAAAGGGTTAAAATAGGTAGGTCTACATAATGGGAGGCGCCATCACTTCCTTAACAAAAAAAATTACAATTAAAAAAAATCCTGAATTTAAATTCACTCCCAAAAAAGCATCGGAAGCTACCCATTTAAACGTTGCGAGTAGTTCGAAACTTGAATACACTAAAACCAGGCCTTGTATTTGAGATTCTGTATTTAGTACTCCATGGCCAACTTTCATTATATTTTTAAACCTAACCTAAACCTATTTGCTTTAAATAACAGTTTCCCCGCCACTTTCGTACATATGTTTATACTTACATAAGGATCTGTATTAAAAAATTATAATCTTATTAAATAAATATCATAGACACAAGTTATTTTTAGAATTAACTGAGGAAATCCTACCATTTTTTTTTTGTTGGATGTGCAAAAGAAAATGAAAAGTCAAATGTCATGTATGAATTTACGATAAAACATTTTAAATTCCAAGGATTTTTTAAATTATTTCCATGTTTTTTTTTTTATTAATTCGTGAAATAGGTATTATAAACTTTGAAAAGGGTATAAGATTATCTCTTGGAATATATAGGTAAGTGATCAGAAATCTATCGACAGGGAATTAAAATGATACAAAGATGTTGATGGATGTTTCAAGGTGTTATCTAATGTTTTTTAATTATTTTTTTTAAGTTTGGGGGACTTTTATGATACAAAATACGATTTCGAACTTAAAAATTTTTAATTGGATGGGGGCTGCAAAAGATAAAAATTGACAAGCTTTCTTGAAGTGGCTGACTTTAATTACGGTAATTGCTGGGAAAAGATTTTTTCGTGTGTAGTGTGTAGCTATTTCATTCTTTCAACTGATTCACAGTTTTTTCAAACTTCAATTATTGTATTATTTAAACGAGTTATGACAGATACCTAAGTTATTGATTTTCACTCTATTTACTATATCAATTTCTTCTAATTCACTAGGTAGGCCTCACTTTTAACATCTACAAAATGTTTATAGGTATATAAAATAAATTTCTTGTCGTTGGGCTACAAATTTTAAACTTGACTTAGCTTTTGCAGAGTCTCTCAACAATTAATTCTAACATTTATTGTATTTAATTAGCTAGATCCATTTAGTTATACTAAAAATATCTGGTGTTCATTCTTTAAACGATGATCCATTGGAAACCTTATTATTATTAGGCACTTTCTTAAATCAATGTGCAAATTGACCTTAACTGCTTTGCTAATTAAAATATATTTGCATCCTTTGAAAATAATTCTCAATTGATTAAAACTTATACAGAATTCTATAGATTATTTCTAATGAAATATATTATAAAGAATAAAAAAATTTACCATTTTTTTTTGGGTAGATGTGGTAACGCATGGTAATGAATTTTATTCTATTCAATGTAGAAAAATAAAAGATAGAAAGCTCGAGGCGACTTTAATTAAAGATGAAAGAACATATAATTAATGAGAAATTCGTTAAAAAGAGAATTTAAGACAGGTGGTAGACTTATAATATTCTTTTGGTCTGGATAAAAAAGATATTGAAGTCTATTAATTCGTGTAAAAGACACGTGTTCAGCATTATAATTGTAGACCTTTCTGAAAAACGGAACTCGTGGTAAAAGAAAGCACGTGCTCAGCACTATAAATGTTGACCTTTCAGAAAAACGGAATTCGTGTAAAATAAAAATTTTAGAAAAAATTTGAAATTTATTAGAAATATCAAAAACCAATGAAATCCTTTGAAAAAAACATTAAGTAAAATTGTTAATAGATTCACTGCAGAATTATAAAGTTGTTAATGCAATTTTGGATAAGATTTATTTGAATTTAAAATATAATTTTTTAGTGAATGAAGCTCTCATGAAATATTAAAATTATGGTCTAGTTTTAGTTTCCGATACAAATCGTTGTTGGAAACCAATCGCTGTTTTAATTATGATCTGAAATTTTTAATAATTAATTAACTTATAGCAAAACTATTATATATACTTTTGATTAATAAAATATTTAAGAATCTTAAATTTCCGAAATATGCGGTGGAAAGTTTCTGACTCAATGTACATAACTTCATAATATTATATTAGATTTATAATTCTTGGGGAAATTTTCTGTTTTTAGAAGGTATCTAATTTGGGGTTAGAATAAGGGTAGATTAGTGTTGAACTTATACTAACTGTTAAAATGCACAGTTTATCCAATTCCCTTTTTAAGCAAACTTGAAATAACGCGATTTGAATAAATTATTTAGTTCTCTTTTAACACGATTATATTTGAAATAACGCGTTTTGAAACATGAAGTTCGATTAAAAACGATTCGATATTCCAAAACCAAATATTTATCAAGAAAAAATATTATTTTTTTAACACGATTTTCTTTTTACGCGGATTTTAGCGGAACGTATTTATCGCGTAAAAAGAGAATTAGGTGTAATTAGACTTTTAATTCAAATGTACTGTTTGATTTTGCGGATTATGATTTGGAAAGGAAGCTTATGGAATATAAATTGAGATTTATGGGGTGTCCTGCATGTGCGAAGTGTGACATTTCGAAAAATCACTAAGAAGAGGGTGTGCTGTAACAATTATTGAATTATTACAATAATAATTAAATTCTTTTAGGTTTTGAATATTTATAATTCTAATTTTAAAAATGATTCTTTCGACAACTAATATACTTCTGTTATCCAATAGTTAGCGTAGTGGTTAGGACGTCATCTCTTCAATCCAAGGATGTCAGATTCAAACCCTTGACGGATCATACCCAATAAAAAAATATAATTTATAATTTATATCATAATATTAAGTATATGTCTGCGACATCAAAAAGCAAAGGCCGAATCACTAACTTATCAAATTGTATGTGGTAGGGGACTGTTCATAAATAAATAAATAAATGAAATACTTCTGTTATGTCATGGAACTTATTATGTAATAATGGTTGAATAAAACAGAAATAATGTATATATACAACAAATTACATTCTAATACATAAATCACTTTGGCAATATTTCCTCAAGAAATCACCATTTTTATCTATACATTATAAAACTAAAAAAGTTTTGTAAATTAAAATTTTCCAATAACAACCACTATATCTAAATGCAACTAAACTCAAATATAGAATTAGTAGCACAATCTGTAAATGTTATGTTCTTGAAATTATTTTCTATAGAAATTGGCATCATTCCCATTTAATGTTACTTTATTATTTATTATTGTAAAACTTATAAAAATAAGTCAATATTTTTTTATTTTCTATAATATTATTTTGAAATAAAGTGAAACTATATAAAAAACTTTAACATTGAAAATATATCCCAAGTTTATCTAGTAGAATCCCTGAAGAATTTTGTAGATATCTAAGTATGTATGTACAATTTTATATTTTATATTTACATTTGTTATAATAATGACAATAATGATAATAACTTGGAAAATGTAAGAAAAGAAAAAATTTGTAGAAAATGACAAAATTTTAGAATGAAAAATAAAAAAAATGTAGTAAAATAAAATTTCAAAGGGCTAAATAGAAAATATAAGAAAAGAAAAAATTGTGCACTTCTAAATTGAAGAAAGAAAGTGCCAGAAGCTTTTAAAAGATAAATTGAAACAAATTGTTGAAATATACTAAAAACAAGTAAAGAAACAGTCAGTCGGTGCAACCGACTTAGAAATACCCTACACCTATTTGGTTCAAATTTAAAGACATATCCCGACATAAGTCGTTTAAACACCATAAGAGCTGTTATTAATTTGATCGTAAGACATAGCTAACCAAATTAACTTTATAATACTAAAAACATTTTCTAATTACCCTATCTATTAAAAGATATTATAAATTCTTACTAATTTATTTATTTAAAAATATTAAAACAAAAAAACTTGAAACAAGACTAAATTAAACATTTTAAATGGTTAGTTTATATACCTAATAGAAAAGCTTATAAACGCAAAATATGCAATAAATGTATTTCTAAAATACAATTACAAACTTAGACCTTTTCATATAATTCATTCAAATATAAAAATAAATTTTACATAAATGCAGCAAGTACCTTTGAACATAGCTGAACCACTACAATTAAGTCTAGATTTCGGAGACACATAGGACATAGGAAATATATTCTTTGGCTTCGAAATTAAACTCGACCACAACCAATTCCCATGGTACTTTCATTACTAGTAACCTAGAGTTTAAATTTCATCAAAATACCGGCATTATTTTTTGAGTTATGTTGTTTTTAAGATATATATTTGTTAGTCCTTGAACTTTTCAAGGGTTCCAGAACCCGAAATTATGGTACGATTTCGCCCATATGCAATCCCGTCATACTTCTAATACTAGTTAACCCTTGTACACAATTGGAATGTTCTATCTTAATTTTAAGTTACTAGTTTTATTAATTTCGATGATAAGCTTTTACACATTGGGGGGTCTAAGAGAGGTTCTGAACCACCACTCCAATTGATCCCAAATAAGGGGGGCACGCAAGAAATAGTAAAGAACACCCTGGGCCAAATTTGAAGCTTCTACATTCGTTTCAAGTTACTATCTTTATTAATTTCGAAAATATGCTTTAAGGTCCTCGGAACTGAGTGGCTGGTCCCCGACCCACTAATCCAATAGGGCCCAAATTTCAAAGACACTTACGAAATAGGAAGGGACACTCTGATACCAAATTTGGAGGTTCTATCTTCATTGGTTTCGGAATTATGCTCGTTTGGCCTAAATTCGATCAAAAAGTTCTAAGTTCCGAACCCATTGTCCAATCCTCACCGTACGTAATCACCGCCGTAGTTTCATTACCAATAACCTACAGCACAAGTTTCATGAAGATAGCCTCATTAGTTGTTGAGTTATCGTGATTTTTAATATATGTTCCTTAGCCCTGACACCGATTAAAAGGTCCGGAATCCGAACCTTTGGGCTGATTTCGCCCTTATATAGTCCGCGCTGTACTTATAGTACTAGTTAACCCTTGTACACAATTAGAACGGTCTATCCTAATTTAAAGTAACTATTTTTAGTAATTTCGATTATAAGCCTTTAAAACTTGGGAGGTCTGAGAGGGGTACAGAACCACCACTCCAATTGATCCCAAATTAGGGGAACACGCAAGAGATAGTAAAGAACACCCTTGTGGCGAATTGGAAACTTCTACATTTTTTCAAGTTGTTATCTTTATTAATTTTATAGATATGCTTTAAGGTCTTCGGTAATGTGTGGCTGGTCCCCGACCCACTACTCCAATGGGACCCAAATTCACAAGACACTAAGGAAATCGAAAGCGACACTCCGATACCAAATTTGGAGGTTCTATCTTCATTGGTTTCGGAATTATGCTCGTTTGGCCTAAATTCGATCAAAAAGATCTAGGTTCCCAACCCATGGTCCAATCCCGATCTTACGCAATTCCCGAAGTAGTTTCATTACTAGTAACCTACAGCACAAATTTGATGAAGATAGCGTCATTAGATGTTGAGTTATCGTGATTTTTTATATTTGTTCGTTAGCCCTGAAACCGATTAAAAAGTCCAGAATCCGAACCCATGGGCCGATGTCGCCCATATGCAATCCCCGCCGTACTTTCAGTCCTAGTAACCTACAGTTAAAATTTCATCAAGATAGCTCCATTATTTTTTGAGTTATCGTGCCTACGGACGGACGGACGGACGGACGGACGGACGGACATGGCTATATCGACTCAGGCGGTCACGCTGATCACAAATATATATACTTTTCCATATCTAGCTCGCTTCCTTTAGGTGGTTACAAACACCATACCAAAGTTAATATACCCCTTTACCTATTCTATAGGTGTAGGGTATAAAAAAAAGGAAAATACTATGTCTAAAACTATCCATTAATCTCTAAAAGCTTAGTGTTGTAAACTCTACTCCCCAGTCATTAAGCTGTGTAAGGTAATTATTAAGGGGCTGAGTTCCCGTCTTAAACCCAGCTTGAAATTTTGGTTTGAAATTATAAGTTACGCCTTTATATTTAGTTAAGCCATATTCTATAGGTCCCTTGGTCCTTGTACCATTTCTCATTCAATTTGAAAGGATTCTTAGGTTGGTAACACAAATTGAGTTTTGGAAAAAAGGCTAAATCACGGTTTCGATTATTTTGATACTGAATTCTAAATATTTCAGTTTTTTTCTGGGAAACAATTGGATCACTTACTTCAAATATAATGTTCCGGGGATTTTCGACCTTTTTTTGAGTTATAACTCTCCCAATGTTTTTCCGGGAATTTTGTTATATCAGTGATACTGTCCAACAAACTTATACAAGTATACAAAGTAATAAAAAGTTATACATGGGTTCAGGGTTCTGTCTAAAATAGAGGACCATGTGCTTCCTTATATTGCCTTTAATATCACGTTCATAACGGTTTTATGGGTATTTCATTTGTCCTTAAGAAGATTTACCTACAATGTGTCAACAAAGACTTAAAACTAAAAGTAAAATCTCCTGCAAAAGAATTTTAGAATTCTACATGGTATTTACAGTAATGGGGTTTAAGCTGCAATAACTTAAGTCCGACACGATGAATGCTTATCCAGCAGTTACTTTTTACTAATGCTGCAAGCTAAAATGTCCCACTACAGAAGTTTAATTCAAACTTCAAGTAAAGATTAAAAATAATTCCGGAAACGGAATATTTATGGTATTTTATTTTAAAAATTTGCACAGCTTATAACTGTATAAGTTGCGCAATACCTGTATACAAGTAGATAATATTGTTCTAATTGGAAAATATTTACAAATAGTTGAAAAATAGAATGTAAAATAACAAAAATACAAGTGAAATAAATTAATTTCAGTTGTAAATTATAGTCAGGATAGGAGATAAGAATTTTAGAGATTTTCCCTAAATTCAAATATTATTCGAATATTAAAAATTAGAAATTACATTAAAAAAAATTTAAATAAAATAAAAGTCAACCTCTAAATTGTATAGAAATATTCGATGAATTATATCTAATAGGTGTAAATTTTTAAATGTAATTTTATTTTCAAGTTTTACAAGATCATTAAAAATATCTTATCGAAGATTTGTTATAAAACGTTATTTAAGATATTTATATATTATTTTACATAGTATTTAAAATTAATATTTTACAGAACTATTAAAACTTTTACAGTTAGGATGCATTTAAACTTACAAGTAACTTAATGATTGCAACTTTTACTACAATTTACATCTATTTTTATTACCGGAAATTAGAATTTTTTAGTTTAATAAATAGAGTTAAGATTAAGTGGGTTATAACTATATAAAACTGCTTAGTTATATAACTATTATTATTAAATAAAAATAGGTACTATGGGAATTGTATTTTTCAACGTATTTCATAATTTATAGTGTTTAAATGGAAGAAATGGAGGGATGGAGGTAAGTATTATAAGATATTTAACTTTAATTTTTTAAAGCAACTTTTCAAAAAAATTACTTTGTTTAAGTTTACGCCATATTAGGAATTGCTTTATTTAGTAATTAAGATATTAATTTCCTTACAAAGTTAAGAATCTTGCGGAATTCAATCCTTTTATACTCGCAGTTCGTTAGATTTATTGTTAAGCGTTGCAATATAGAAATCTTTATATGTTATATTTGATATATTAGTTCTTGAAGCTGAAACCTAAATTGATAACAGTAAGTATTAAACCGTTAAAATTCCCTTCCGAAAAGAGTAAACCAATATATTTAAGGAAATTCGATAGTTCAGTTTTGAAATATTGAACCACACAATATTTCACTTACAAATATACCTCTGAACTTGTTAAGATCTAAAAACAAGCTGCGGACTACAAGAATTTTATTAATGTAATCTAGCAAAGCATCTAAAAAATTATTATCGACCCCCTATATTTTTCAAGCTTAATTTTCCTTTAGTATTAGCAGATGGGAGCAGATGGGAGCTTTAGTGGAAGCAGATTTCAGTGAGTTGATTTCTGGAAATATCAAGAAATTTAGACTTTCTGGTGTATTTTTTGGTGGGTTAAATTTCTAATAACAAGATAATGCGACCTCTCGCATTAAGTCGAGCTATTTTCAAGTTTATTAAATTGACAAATATCTAGTAGTCCAGTCCCATTACTAGTAATTTTTAAATTAAAGTTTTTTTGAATCCTAATTTGTTTAAATATTTGACATAATATAAAATGTAAATTAAATTAAAAAAAAATTCCCTAATACGATGACGAAGAATATTCATTAAAGACTGATATTTATAATTTCTATTTTTAAAAATTTATCTCATACTTGCAATTCAATTGAACCATTTAACATATCTTTATATTTTCCTTTTATTAAATATTTATACATTTTATTATACTAGTAGACAACTTAAGACAGTTTTATATTGAATGACATACATAAGTGTGAAAAGAAATAAAACAAAAGATTAAATCCTTTTAAAATCATATATTAAACGTACATATATACATATCTTCATATTTATTTATATTTATAACAATTAATATATCAATGCTGTTACATATAAAATATGTACAACTCATCATATTTCTATAGAAAAATGTATTATATATGATACACTCGTAAAAGAATGATTTGTCTCCATTATTTTTATATTAATAAACTTAAAACATTAAAATGTAATACGTATGGAATAGAATTAACAGTTATGGTCATAAAATTTAATATACTGTAATTGAATATAAACTAACTGAAGTACTGAAGGAATTTCAATTTGTTTTATTGCTAATTTTTTTTTGTCTTAAAAAAAGCTTAAAAAGCTTAATATGCTGTAATCAAAAGCTTATTTGAAATAACATAATGTGATAGAAAGCTTTTTATGAAATTTTGGATATTAAGGAAAATACTAGGAGATAAGTAGAACAGTTCATCAAAAACCGCTGACTTTAAACACTGAGTGTTCTGTAGATATTCCTATAATCAATTCCTACTTTAGATTCTGAAAAAAGTTATTAAGGAAATTGGCGAAATTAATCTTTTAATGACATTTGGGAGAAGATTTGAAATAGTGACAGAGAAAATTTTTTAAATGGAATTTTAAATGCTTCCAACTCTAAACATTTATTCAATTAAACATTGGAATTAGAGTAAAATGAAAATGGCTCACAAACATAACAAAAAGCCATATTTGGGCTTGCTTTTAAGGTTATTAAAATAGCAGAAAGACTCAAGCACTCAAAGAATACATAGTGCCTTAGAAAGTGGTTCTTTAAGAAACAAAAAGACTGGAACACTTAAAAAACACAGTTTGTGAAGTTTAATAAACCATGTACTGGCAAGTATAACAAATTATGTAACTTGAAGTTGTCAACAGAAAGCTTTTTAAAGTTTAAACAACTGTGTTTAACATTTTTAAAAAAGCTCATGCATATATTGAACAAAACTTTTAAATACCTACTATTTTTATTTAAATGACCGGAACTGTGTCAACATCAATTCAAAATATGTCTATCGTGAAGTAGAACCAATAAGTAACATATAATACCCAGTTATATTTGTATACAGCTAATACTCGCATACAATTTTTTCTTTCTTCTTATTTTCTTATTTTTCTTTTATTTTTCTATTTGTTTTTCTTTTTTTTTTTTGTAATTTTTTTTCAAGAATATTGCAGGAAAATGCGTTTTTAAATATGATAACGCGAATAAAAGGCAAGGGAGAATACAAAAACAACAAAAATATGAAACCAAAACAAAAGAAGGATAAAAAACAAAAAAGAAAAAATAAACAAATAAATAATATGAAAAGAAAAGAAAAATCACCAAGGAATTCGCATATAAAAATATCAACGCTACTCAATGAAAAGCTTCCATTAAGAATTTATACTTCAGAGTAGATATTAAGTTCAGAACGTGAATAAAAAGACAAAAAGTAAATAAAAAAATTATAAGAAAAAGTTAAAGAACAAAAGAGTAGAACAAAAAATGAGGAAAAGAAAGAAAAACTAAAAAGAGAGAAAGGAATAGAAAACAAATGCTTACTTTTTTCCATTCTGGTTAAACAAAAAGAATTTTTTTTTTTTATTTTTGAACAGAAAGAGATATAAAGACAAAAAGTAAATAAAAAAATGTGTAAAATATAAGACAAATAATAATAATAATAATAATAAGAAAAATTCTTGAAAGCTGGCAAGTCTTTTAAGTAAGTATTTATCCTTACATGCCGAAATATAAGATAAGAGGATTTTCAAACATTTATTTAAAAAAAAAAAATATTTTGCTAATTTTTATTTTATATTTAAATTATAATATTTTTTTACCGTTATTTTTATCTACCTCCATTTTAGTTTTATTTTTTTTTTGACATTTTATGTTAGTATGACAACACTAGCTGAAAAACAAACCGTTATAATAATGACAGTCAAAAAGTTTAATTTTTTGTTTAGTGATTGTGCTTTATTGTATTGAAATAGTCAATTACTTTGGTGGTTCTTTTAAAATGTTAGGGATGTAAGGGTTGTTCCGTATTTTTTTTTTGTCAGGAGGAAGTTTGTTCTTTGGATTTTGAAACTTAAAGCAACTTTCATGTAGAGAAAATTGAGGAAAAATAGAAAATGGATGTAAGTTCTTTTTGATATTTAGAAAATTTTATTTTTAAAACATGTTATACAACAAATAGATATTGCAGCAGTAGAAAAGGAATAACGGTACACTAGTAATAATGGTAAGACTTTAATATAATTTAATTATTTAAAGGATGAGATTCAAATGCTATTTTAAATTTCGGTTCGATTGATAGCTCGGCTCGGCTTACGATATTTTTGTTTATTTAGATATTATCTGATTAGCGTTTGAGCCCGAGGTTTTTTAATTGGAAGCCGTTGACAGCTCGACTGTGGTTACGATATATTTGTTTATTGAGATATTATCTGACTAACTTTTGAGACCTGGACTTTCCAACTGGAAACCACTACACCATTGAACAATTATTATACATTTAAATGTATGTTAATAATCTATACAACATTAAAGAAAGAATATGTATATATTAGCATTATTTCTCCTTTTAAAGAGTCACTATAGTGTTTTTTTTCAACCATCCCACACCCTGTAATGGAATTAATTTTTTTTTAATGAAAAATTTATTGAAAAATTATGTAGAAACTAAAAACGATAAAAAAATTGATATTTTAACATAATATAACAAGTTAATTCCTATATTTTTTTCTATCTCTCTCTCTCTCTTTTGTAATCCTATTTTGTTTAACATGAAATTTTCTGTTGATATAAAAAAATTGATAATAAAAAAAAAAAAAAATGTTAAAATTCCGTTATGTTTATCACGGAATTTAAAAAAAAAATTCCATTATTTTACTTTTGCTTTGCCTTTGCTTTTTTGTTGTTGTATGGGTGTTTTTTACATTTTAGTAAGTAGACAATATGAATTTTGAACATTTAAATATGAAAGCGTACCGTTTCGTATTGTTCTGATACTTTTTTCGTGTTTGTTTTTGTTGTTTTTTTTTTTTTTTTTTTTTATGTAAACAAATATGGAAATTTGAAAAGACACAGAGAAAGGTGACAGTTATTTTAAAAAGAAATTATGTCAAGTTCTTTTTTTATTATTTTATGTTATGTTGATTTTTGGGCTTTAAAGGTAGGTTATGTAGAGTTTATGGAGTTTAATTTTTTTTTGGTTAAAAGTGATTGGTAATTTCAATTAAAATTTATTTACTTTAGTTAGTCACTGAAAATTGAGAAAAAAACCGTTATATGAAGCAATAAATGTCTTTGAATGAAAATATAATTATTCTTTTATTAAAGAATAAATTCAGAATGAAAAAAGAATCGTTTAAGAAGTTTTGAAAATAATTATAATAAATTTTCGTTTTTTTAAGGTGGAAGTACAGGTAACCTTCATATAACGCGGTACTTCTTTAACGCGGTTCGCAAGATATGGAATTTTTTCCCATAACGCGGCACTCTTACTTGATACAACGCGATTTTTTAACAAACGAAATACATTTATTATCGGTTCTAGATAGCTTTGACGATCCATCCGATGTAGAAAATAAAAGAATCGAAATCGAAAATCAATAAAAATAAATATCGAAAACATTTTAAATATTCCGAACCAGTTGAAAGAATACATTTTAGGGAACGTTGCTCTGAGAAATAGTGTAGAAGTATTTTGAAGAAATCTTCAATATAGCCTCTCTCCCTATCATGAAATTTATAAAGACCCACGATACGAGAGCATACAGACTTCAATAAAAGATTTTTTAAGACCATTAACCATTAATTAAGACCATTAAGACCATTAATCGCAAGGGTTTCCGAATCTGATAGTGGATCCAGATCCGAATTTGAATTAGCACGAACACGAATATAATGTTCGAGACAGACTCAACTCCTACATAGCTATGAAGAAAAGTAAGATTTGTAAAAAGTTGTGGTTTTATTTTGGTTTTGATTTATTAAATAAATACAAAAATATATTAAATATATACCATATAAGAACCAATTTTGCGATTTGGAACCAAACTCTGGTTTTTGTATTGAGTTAATGTCTCCTACAACGCGGTTTCTTACAACGCAGAAACTTATTTTGGAACCCATCTACCGCGTTGTAGGAAGGTTACCTGTATATGTATTAAAGCTCTTTCTAAAACAAAATGATGTATTAATTAAATGCTTGAGTTAATATAATCTAGGACATCGATGATCGATTGTCTTGGCATGTACATAACAAATTAACCTTGATGATAATTTGCTATGTTTAAAGACGAGCTTTGACGCTTATCCTAGTCATATATCAGTCAAACTTTTACAAAGCTGGTTATTAAGATTTGGGTAGGTGCAAGAATTTAGAGTTCTTAAAGGCAATATGAGAAAATTGTACCGAAAACTCATGTTTAAAAATATTAGCTAGAAGCCCTAAGAAATACCACTCAGAAGATAACAAATCAGATAGAACATATCTTACAAAAAACAAACCATTATATCACAATTAAAAGTTCAAATATCTAAAAATAAAAGAAATATTTACATGTCAAAATTTTTATAATAATATTTTACATGTCAAAATTTTTCAAACTTTTTAGATAAATTCTGATTCTATTTTGACTTTATCAATATTTAAAAAAAAAAATAAATACATACGCAATTAATATCTGTTTTCTATCAAAACTTTACATTTCAATTTTTAAAGTATGGAAATACGCGTATGTGCAGATTCTATTTTTATTTAATAAGTGATCGTAGTGTTTATAAATGTAAATATATATATATATATATATACATATATTTTTTTAAATTTTAATTTTCAAACTTTTAACAAGATAAAATATTAAATTTCATGTTTGTTTTCACTTCTGAATGTCAGAATTTCCTTGGAATTTCTTACATCTGCTTTTTTCTTTAATTAAAATAGAAAAACTTGGAAAAATCATACAAGTATTCATTGATAGCTATTTTGGAAAATAGAGTTGATAGAATAAAGTACGCTTTTTAATTCGAATTTGAATTCGAATTTTGATTAATTGTCAAAATAGCTCACCTACATGAAAAAAATGGCTATATGACAAAATGTACGGCACCTTTAAAGTCCAGTGGACACCCCTGATGACTCACAAAATAAATCTAAAATTTCTGGGATATGAGAACTTTGATGAGTAAGTACTCATTAACCTTTAAGGACAAAAAGGATATTTGAAAGTTTTTAGTGGTTTTGGTCTTTTTGTATATTAACCGTCATATCTAGGGGCCTATTAGGTAAATATGTACTCAATTCTACTAAAAATTAAGGTAATGAAGAATATTTTTACGTTTACTTGATGGGTGCTGCCATTTTCAAGATATTGTAGTTCAAAGTTGAAATTTTTTTAAAAAAAAGGAAATATTTTACAGCTTTCTAATAAGTCAAACTTTTTAAAATTTGCCGATGAGTTGAAACGTATGTTCAATGCGGGTACAATAAACGCTTCAGATTCTCCGAAGGGTCAAACATGATGTCTCCTAGTATAGCATCTCGCATAGCCAAATTCATAAATACTTAATTTTAAAACGTTTAGATTTTTATTAAAATCTTCTACTGAAAATTTAATACGATTAGAATACTTTATTCAATACTACGTACATTTAAATATCATCCAAGTCTAACAATTTCATTAAAATTAATGTTGTCGTTTTGTATTTTTTGTTTTGTTTTTGTTTTTTTTTAAAATGAAAACTAATTTAAAAATTATATATGATATCAAATTTTCTACTTTATCTAAGATTTTTGTATGACATCTTTAATTTTTTTTTTTGCTCTCATCAAAAATATTTTTTTTTTTGTGTTATATTTTCTTTTTTTTTTTTAATGTTTTTATATCATTTGCTCATTCTTTAATCTTACATCTTGTTTGTTTTATTTTACAAAGATGAATCGGATTAACTTTTTTTTCTAATAGCACAAACATATACAAATAAATAAATATTTATACACATATATAATATTTTCATACCCTATTCGCGTATTATATAAGATTTGCTTGTGTATGGATTATATGAGTGGATTTATTTATGTATAGTATAAAATTAGTATATGAAAAACAAACAGGATTTAAAAATATTAGATTTATCTCTAGTCATTAATAATATTTCTTGTTTTTGTAATATGGTGTTTTTCCACGGCTTTTTTTTTTTGAATGAAATGTCACTTTAAAGGATAACATAAGAATTTATTTTTGGGTGAAATTGATAATAAGAATCTTGAGAAATAAATTAAGAAATTTGATTGTAGATCTTAAACATAATTTGCTTAAAATATTTGAAATTTTATCTAAAAGGTACTCATATTGTTGTTATCAATTTATTCTCAAGGAAAGGTAGTACTTTTTTTTTTATTTGATGATGAATTCTTCTCAAAGAGTTAAAAATAATCCATAGCCAAAAAGTATGCAATTTTCATATTCGGAGTATGAGATACATACTTCTAGGGATTTAAAGAGTTAAAAGCCTGGAAGTATGAAATTTTCATATTTGTAATATGAGATACATACTTCTAGGCTTATAAAGAGTTAAAACCCTAAAAGTATGCAATTTTAAAATTTCAAGTTGTAGTAAAACCAAGCTAGTCTGGTTGACTTCGATAGTATAGTGGTTAAGCATGCGACCGAATAACCAATAGAATGCAAGTTCTAAACTGGAATAAAATTTCAAGGACATTAATTTTTAATTGAAAAATAAATTACTGAAAATGTACCTAAGCAAAATAATTTATGTTAAATACTTATAGATAAAAAATAATGGCGAGCCTATAAAGGACCTGAAAGTTGATGGTATTAATAAAAATGTAAAATAAGTGATTTTTAAGATAAAATAAAAATAAATAAATAAATAAATAAATAAATAAGTAACATATTTTCCAAGAACATGCATTTAATATAAACCTTGTTAACCCTGATTCTGTAAAATATTTAAACCCAATGTATTAAATTTGCAAAGACTAAACCGTACT
The DNA here is from genome assembly GCA_963082915.1 of Dolichopus griseipennis. Lineage (NCBI taxonomy): Eukaryota > Metazoa > Arthropoda > Insecta > Diptera > Dolichopodidae > Dolichopus > Dolichopus griseipennis. The sequence continues at coordinate 11,099,669 of OY720442.1, forward strand.
TGTCAAACTTAAAATATCTTGGGAATGATTGACAGCATATTCGTTATATCAAACAAAATTTTAAAATGACAGAATAATAACAAGCTAATCTTAAGTAGGTAGTTTATAGGTGTCACATCAATTAAAGAAAATCAAATTTTTAGTTCCTGTGGGCTTAACAGTCAAGGTTTTAATTAATACTATTTACTTACTTGAGTTTACATAATAACGTAAATAAAAAAGTAAATTAATATTCTCTGTTTTTGTTTGGGAACGATATTTCATTTTATTATTTAAAATAATGCATCATTTTTAGGACCCATCATTTGGGTAAATTTTATCGAACTTCAACCTATTTATAGCAGTACAGCAAAATTAAAAGATTAAATTATCGAACCTCTGTTGAAAAAATCATTACATATATTAAATAAAATTTTCTATGTTTTTGGAATATGATCTTAACATCGACAAATTAACAAAACACACAATGTTTTTAAAAAATTAATTATATAATATAAAACGACCTTCATATATATAATTTTGTATAAAAGTTCTAATGGTTTTAAATAATTGTTACAAAAGATAAATAAAATAGAAAAATAGGAAAATTTTATGATATGTGACTTTGTTTTAATATTATTTATTTGTATCTACATATATTATATAATTAATATGTATATTTATATATAATATTTATATACTTCAGATATAAATATGATATGTCAAAAAAGGAAATGAAGAAATTATCACAGAAAAATTTTATATCATTAGCACCATTTTGTTTTCTAACAAACTTTTATTCTGTTTACAGATAATGAAGACATTTAATACATAAATATATATAATATTTATTTTAAACTTTTTTTTAAATAAAATTTTTCTATCGAGATATTGTAAATAAAATGTATATGTACTAATTGAAAATGTAAGATGAGAAATATAATTTTTTTATCTTGAATATTTAAAAGTACAACTTTTTAAAATGAAAGTCGAAAAATATTTTACTACAAAAAGGATATGAATAAAATACTTTAGAATTAGGATGTCCTGCAAAATTTTTTCCAAGAAACTGTAGATTTAATTTAATTTTAAAAATTTTAATTTACTTTGATTTAATTACTTAAATTTAATATAAAATTGTAACCAAATTAAATATAATTACAAAGTATTTGGAAAATTATTATAACTTTATTATAAGATCCGATATTCTTGATCAAGATTACACTATACTAATTGAAATTCCAATATAGTTCTCCCACAATGATTGCATTAAATGTATTACAATTATTTTTTATAAGTAATTCAAATTTTTATAATGTATTATTATAGAAATTTTTAATCCCATTATTATTGTAATCATAATAAGAACTTTTGATAATAATTATTAAATTATTGCGAAATCATAATCTAGTAAATTTTTGCCTCATTGCACCAACAACTTATAACTAATTAAATAATCATATTATGAAAATGTTTGTTGCACCAACACCATATTTGACAACAAACATATGGAGATTCAAAAAACAATCACTTATCAAAAAAATAGTCGACAAACATAATAAAAGTACTCGTTTATAATAGTAGTTGAAATGATCATGTTAAGTAAAATTTTAATAATAAAAATAATAGTCACTATTACCCATTATTTTATTTTAAAAATTATAATTTAATTATGTAGGAAAATAGAGACAAGGAAATAATACAAATCAAGATACAAGTTCGTAATCCGAATAAAATAATTGTTATGTTCTTTAACAAGTTTTGAAGTATTTGGAAAGTTTTCTATAGCTATCAAATATGAAATACCATCTAATGGATGTGATTAAATGATAACGGATAAATTATTAATCTATGGAATTATTAGTATGTAAAATACAAAATGTACAGATTATCTACTGAAATACCCTCTAAAATCAAATATTAAAACTGACAGTTTATATCCTTTATACAACCCCTACATTCAAGAATTTCAAAATTATTTTATGCTCAACATAAATAAAAACAAACAACACTATAATAAAAATAATAATCATATAATCATAATAATAATATGTAATGTAATTTTATCGTTTAAATGAAGGACATGGACTAATAGGGAATAATAATTTTTATCCTGTAATTATTATTATTTTCTATTATTGTATAGGAAAACCATTAATAAAAACTAAAAAGAATTTATAAATGTTGGAATAAAAAGAACAACTCAACAATATAAAAAATGTGTTATTAAACATTAAGAAGGACAATAAAATTAGAAATTCCTGAGATTATATTATATTTTATTTATCCAGGAAATATTAAAAAATTATAATAAATTAATAAAAAAAAATAAAAAAAAACAAAAAAAAACATTTTAATTCTATAATAATCAAATGTCCTTATATAGAAATTGTTTTAAGAACTCACGTTTCTGGTTAAGAATTTAGAAAGGGATTAATATATAATTTTTTTTTTTTTGAGATATTTGATGTAATCATGTTCATGAAAGTATTTTTTAATGAAAAATTGTTGGAAAATTTATATTTTATGGTAGATTTTTTTTTTTTAAATGAAAGTTATAAGTTCTAGTGAAAGTATAAGTTCCATATAAGTAGATTTATGTAGGATAGGTCACTTTTTGAATGAACTACATTGCTTGATGAGGGATAGATGTCTTACAGCTTTCGGTGCATCCCCATTGTTAATAATTTAAAAAAAATTATAATAAAAAATTTTTTTTTCTTTACCTTGGTTTACTTTGTACTTACCCGGTACACCGCGGAGGCTTCAAAATATGTTTTTAAAAAACTAGCTCCGCTAAAAAATTATTAATTTCCTGATTTTGTAACCCACTATAAATAAACTTTATTTACGTACATATTATAAAAAATCATGTAATGCCGATTTTTTACTTACTTACTTACTGGATCCTAAACCCTTGGTGGAGCATAGGGCGTCAACAAATCCTCTACATCTTTCACGATTCTTAGCAATTCCTTTTAGCCGTTACCACTTTTTGCGTCGCACTTCTGCCTCTTTCAGAAAATTTTTTTCTCCATGTTTTCTTTGGTCTACCTACTCGTCGTCTGTCTTGTGGATTCCACTCAAAACATTGACTTGCAATGTTTTCTTCTGGTTTCTCAAGGTATGCCCGATCCATCGTCATTTTCTCTCTCCGATCTCGACTTCAATTATTTTTTGGGACGCTTTGCTTCCACAGTGTATTGGTAATGATTTGCGGTCAACGTAGAAAACGGATGATATACGTTTGCAACTTTTTGTTGATATTGGCGGTTACCCTTCCATATTTCACAGCCAAATAGAAATACTGATTTGACGTTTGTTTTAAATATTTGTACGAAGGGTGATATTATTTAACTGTCATATGTTTGAGAGTGTTCCAATTTTTTTACCAACTTTAAAATCCCTCTTGACTTAAGATCTCGTATATACGTTCATATTTATATAAATATTCTGGAAAAAGAGGAATTCCTAAATTTAAATCCAACTCTAAAACCAATACTAATAGTATGTCAATACCTAAAGGCTTTCCTACAAAACTATATAATTTTGACATTTATCTGTCAAAAATATTAAATTTTGAAGTTTTATATGAAAAATATCAATTTTTAAAATTTTTAATTTTAGAATTTTGTGTTTGGGATTTTGTAGTTTTCTGATTTTGTAATTTTGAAACTTACCGATTTTGTGATTGGGAACTTTGAAATGTTCTCATCTTTTAGTTCTCAGCACAGCTATAAATCGTCTTAATTTTCAACTGTAATTCGACCCACATCCTGTAAACTGTATTCCTACGGGTTACAGCCAAGGGACTAAATTTGTTTTCAATAAAATATAAAAACTTTCTTTTACTCCTTTCTCAAAAATTGTTATAGTATTTGATTTTATATAAGTTTTTGCATTTGTTGTACAACAACAACTTTATATAGCAACATTTTTTATCTCTTGTGAATCACCCCTTTTCATCATCTCTTAGCAACATTTTAATTGCTTTAAAAAAATATATAAAAAAAAAGACTATATTGTAACTATCTAGATTGTAACATAATTACCTTTATTTTATCCTTCTATAATCTAATGAATATCCTTTTTTTTTCATTTTCTTTTTTTTGAAACTATACACTATAATAATATAGATTTTGATATTTTTATAAATATTTATATGTATGTATGTATGTATAACTTTTAATTATAAATTTTATTGTTTGTTATTTTAAGCATTTTCTTAAATATTTTCATTTTGTATATATATATTTTGTATATATACAACAATATTTACCTTATTTTAGTCCTTTTTTTTCCACTTGATATTATGTTCATTTTTAATCTTTCTGTCTCTTTCTTTTCTTACTGTTATTATTTTGTTGGATTTTATACCAGGCAGTTAATTAGAAAAGAACAGAAAATGGAAAAAAAAATAAAACAAAAAAAAAAAATAAAGAATTTGAGAAGAGATTGTTAATTGGAAAATTATCTTTTTATTTTCGCTTCAAGGTTGAATGAAATTTTTTTAACTTTGACTTTTTGTGTTGCTGTTTTTTGTTGCGTTTTATGTTGCGTGTTGTGGTCAAAATCGTTAAAAACTGTTTTTTTTTTTTTTTTTTTCGTTTCCTCTGACAGTAAATAAGGTATCAACAATAAACAGGATTGTGGTAAATAAAAATTTTTATTTTATATAATTAAAAGAAATCTAAATCTGATTTTGTTAATTTTGATTAATAGAAAATAATACAAAAAGAATAGTAAAATTAAATGATTATTTGATAATTAAATGTTAGCTATTAGGTTTTGAGGTAGTGAAAGAGAACCTTAAATAGAGAAACTATGATTTGAAAGTGATGTGTATTTGAGAATATTTGTATAAAAGTGGGGACAAATTGTTAAATTATGTTATGTTGAGTATCAATTATTAGTTTCTTGCAATTTGTTTTTTTAAATGCTAACTGTTAGGATAATAAGCCCGTCTATACCATATGTATATGTTGGAACAGGGGCCATATTATATTCGTGTTATTAGAATTGGTCTTATTGAATACCACATACAATTTAAACATGAGATAGTACTAGGCCTTATAACATGTAGAATTGTCTTAGATTTTCAATAGTTACAATTCTAGTTTTTGTTTATATTGTAATATTTTGTGTTTGAGTTGTATAGAATTCTATATCTGTGAGTTATATTATTAAATTAAATTATTTGTTTATATTTTGTATTTGCTTACTATGGTTACATTAATTTTTTTTTTTATTAAAGACACATAACTAGGTAATTATTAATTATTGGTTAAGCAATTGTTTTGAAACAAATGCCAATGGCTAATGGCACTCAGTCGTTTAATCTGCCGGAACCAAAGTTTGTGCTAAGCTAAATTTGTGACATTTAATTTAAAATTTTGTTCAATTTTAATTAAAGATTCCTTTTGCCAACATAACTGTAAGTTTAAATTTTATATGTGTGAAGCAACTTGAAAATGGAGGTGAGTCTGTTAACAGTCGGTCGGATTTTTCAAAAAAATTTTTTTGGAAGTAAATTACGTCAAAATTTGGAAAGTAGTTTGTACTGCTTTCAATTACAGAAAGTTTCAAAAATTACTAGAATAATCCTAGAAAAATCGTTTTAAAAAGATTGCTTTCATACATTTTAAAAATTACATGTGTAAACCGTGTGTTAGTTTTGTGTTAACTTTTTGAAGTAACATTAACTTCAATTAAACCTCCATTGAGAGGCGCAGCAACGCGCACTAACACCCGGTGCATAAATTATATACATAAATACTATAATATAATATTATGTTTTTAAAAATTTTATCACTTTGACATAGTGACTGGAGTCGGATTCCTTAATATCACGGGGGGTAGTCAAAGCAACATCTAACTGTACTGGATATACTTTTTATAATTATTACCAACAATGATTTGTTTCCAGAATTTTGTATTTCAATTGTCACACTTTAATAATGTAAATAAATCTAGTAACAAACTTGGATACAAAGATTTTAAAACATTCGTCAAGTTTTTAGTTAACGTTTCTTAATTATATCGCCCTTGTCTCAGTTTTTCCAATTCCTTTGAATAGATTTGAACTGATAAGTTAGAGTGTTCTTTTATTTTCTTTTAATAATGTCAGTTTTTTTAAGGGAAGTTCTTTTAATTGCATTCCCGAGGTTTTACCGTATTTTATACTACATAAATCCATTACATGTTTCCGTTATATTAATTTTTTTAGTATTAGTTACATCAAACTTTTATGCTTGTATTAGTTTCAACCTCTCATGACACAAATAATCAACAAAATTGATTATTTTTATATAAAACAATATATTATATAATAACAAATAAATATCAGAATCTATATGGCTAGATTTAATTAATTAATATGATTATTAATGATCTTTATTAAATTACATAATTATAATATTGTTTATATAAACTTATAAAATCTTTGTTTTATTATTAAAATCATGAAATATAAATTATATATAATTTGATTTTTAAAAGATTTATCTTGCTTTATGATACATGTATCACATTATATAAACATACATAATAATATATATAATGTAAATAATAATGTATAGAAAATTTTTGAAAAATACTTAAAATTTGCTATCAGCGTTAATCATTTACATCAGTATCCTGAAAATAAAAAACCTTGATAACATTTCGTTCATTGATCCCATAATATTACTTCAAAAAAAAAAATAATTCCAGAATTCCGATTTATCCATACTTTATATTAAATATATTTAATCAAATTTATTAGATTTTAAATACATATACATAATATTATATTATATAAACTAATTTCTAATTCAATGATTTTTCTTTCATTTAAAATTATTTCTGCTCTATCAAATATATTTTATTTAATTTTACACAAATTTTTGTAGATTCAAAATAATATTTTATACAAGGAACACATTATTCAATATGTTTTATATATACCTATATATATATATTTGTTTTAATTTATTTCCAGGTCAAATTTATGGAAGAATATAAGGATGGGCGAAACATCTGGGAAGGGCAAAGCTTTTCTCACCGTTAAATAAGAGAAAATTAAACCATGGAAATGTAATAATAATAATAATAATTATGTGAAAAAGAATACAAAAATTAACATTGAACAGGGATATCTTTTATATAATAGTATTATATACTGTATAAAACAAAGAGAGTACAAAAAAAAAAAAATCACGAATAAGAAAGAGAAAGAATGAGAAAAAAAAAATATAAAAAAAAAAAAAAAAGGTGGAAACAAATTATCAAACAAACGATTAATCAACCAACAGCCGAAAACCATGGCTGAAAATTAACTTCCGAGATAATTATGGTGAAAATTTATTATATCTTTGTCGACATCGGGTGATTGAGTGATGGATGGATAATCTGAGTATATGTTAAGTTAAAATAAATAAAAAAAAAAAATACAAAAAAAAAAAAAAACGACATACAAGACATGTGTGTATTTTATTAATGTGATTTTAGCAGATTTTTTTTTTTTTTCATTCATTTTCCAGTTTTCCATTACTTTTTTAGTAACAGTTGTTTTTGTTTTTGTTTTTGTTGTATAATTTTAATTTTATTATGTTACCGTTATTGTAGCATATTTAAAAATTTTTTTTTAAAATTGTGTCTATATAGTTTTAGTCTGTCTTTCCATTTGAAATTTCTGGAAAATAAATCCTTAGAAACGAGTATAAGTCATTTATGCAAATTTGTTTTAAACGCTCACTGTTAGGTGTTACCCACTAATTGTTACCTGCTGTAAGGGATCCAGAATCAAAATTTTACTGTTTTTGTACATCTATAACTTGAATACTTGTCCAAAATTCTTTTAAGTAAAATACGGAAATTTAAAGCTATAAAAATTATTCTTAAATTTATATTCCGAAGGACACCCTTTAACTTTTGACAAAGTGAAGAGAGGTTTTCTGGAATTTTTAACCATTTGTACGTATCGAATAAAATTTTAAAGAAATGATTCAAATTTTAGTGGGAATAACAACTTAATTCTGTGAACTTTAATTTTTGGATGGTTGTTGGTGTGTTAGATCCTTGAGAAGTAACAAAAGTTTATTTATTAAAAATTTTGACACCTTCCTATTCAAGGGCTTATTATAAAGGATTTAAAAATTAAAACTTACTTACTTTATCGGCATAACAAATTTTTATTTTTGAGCTGAGTCCAAAGCTTTTCTCCATTGGCTTCTGTCTTGCACAGCTTCTCTCCAACTTCCAACTTCCAACATAATAGATTCTTACGCCTGACTGAACACCGTCTTTCCGTTGAAGATGTGGTCGGCCTCTTCTGCGTCTACCCTCTAAAAAACCGATCTTTCATCATCGTTCATCCTCACTACGTGACCTAACCAGCGTAATCGTTGGATTTTAATCCAAGCTACAAGATCAGTATCGTCGTTCCGCTCATACAGCTCGCGATTGTGTTGCTGTCTCCAAACTCCATTGACGTTAATTGGACCAAAAATTTTACGTCATTTCGACATATACTATATTTTTAAAAATGAGAATTTTAGGTGTTGTTTATATTTCCAAAGTTAAAAGTTAACAATGAAACTATAACATTATATTTCGAAACATGTTATTAGATTTTCTTGATTGTATTGGAGCTATATTTTAAATATGTATTGCATTATTATTGAAAATTAATAATTATTTAATTTTTTTTATATTTCTTTTCAACTTTTTTAAGGCGTATTGGATATTCATCAAATTTTGGTTTCATTTTCTTTTACCGATATATTTACTAAGCCGTTATGATTACTCCGCTGTAGTTAATGTATATAGATTATAAATACACATATTACGTTATTTTTGTGCGCCATCTATTATCTTACACAAGAGTTTTTGTTATATATTTATGTGTATTTTAACTAAGACTTATCTTGTATTACGATATAAACTATTACGATATAATTATACAATTTTACGATATTTTTTTATTAGATATGATCTGACCGGGATCTCTTTCAACCCGAGATCTTTCACATGAGATGCCGCGTCTTTACCACTACGCCATTGGTCAGATTATGAAATATTGTACGGTTTTGGAAAAGTTGTTCTTTAAAAATCCTTGATTTATATCATTACTTATTTTATACTTATTATTAACTTTAATCATTATTTTTATATAAAATATAATAATATATGATTATTTTACTTAACATTTGTTTTTTTTTTTGTTTTTAGTTAGATTTGTTGATTGTCAGAAGTTATAATGATTATTCAAATAAGAAGAGCTTAAAAAAAATATATTAATACCATTAGTTTAGAAACAATTCGTTATTTTTTTTTTGCTGCCTGTTTTCGTAACAATGAAATTTGATCTGGACCTCTACAATATTGCGAATAAATGATTTTAGTGATGGCAGGCATAATGATTTATTAATCTTATAAATAATATATTATATGTATTGGTTTTCTGGGATTATTTCTTAAAATGATGTTGTGCATATTGTTATAATTTTGGATTAATGTGGGAGGGGTAGGAGAGGAGGTGTGTGAAAATTAGAAACAAATAGAAATCATGTTATCACATAAATTAAATTTGATATATTTTGTTTAGGAATTTTTTTGTTTGTTTTTGTTTTTTTTTTGCTTTGATTGAAAATGTGATGAAAAGTGTAATGAAATATTATTATAATATATATGACAAAATGTTACTCAGAGCTCATTTATGATCTTTACAAAATTAAAGAAATGAAAATGAAATATTTTGTTTTATAATTAAATCAAAAACAAAGGAATACGTTTTTTTTTTTGTATTAAATAATAAAATAATTTCAATTAATTTATTTGATTTAACTGTGTAATATGATAGTGTGTATTTGTTTAGTTCGAGTAAAGTAATGGGATAATGAATCCAAATAATTATTATATTAATGGGTATGATTTCCTATTAAATTTATATCGAATTTAAAAAAAAAATTATGATCTGACCAAGTTTTGAATCGACATTTTTTGATTGAAAGGCCGACGTCCTAGTCACTGTACCATTAAGCGTTTAACAATTTAACTGTATTTTTTTGTTTTACTATTTAGTTTCTATTTAATTATTCGTTTCGAAGATACTCATATCAGTTAAAAAAATTTGAATGGCAGTTAGTCGAAACCTTTGTTCGATTTTAACCAAAAATAATAATGAACCTACAGATTTTTTAAAAACTTCTAAGTTTCAAGACTCTTGATTGGTTAGTTTTTGAGTTATTGTGCTTACAGACGGATGAATGGACCGACACACTCTGCGGGATCGCAGAGTTTTTTAAAGCTGATCCGATACATAGCTTTGACACTATATCTAGCTCGTGTAGATCGATGAGTTACAAATGGAGGAGTAATTTTTAAATACCGGTGGCCTTATTTGTATGCATGGGTATAAATACTTTAATTCCTTAAATGAGTTTTGAATTATACTCAAATTCGGTTTTAAAATCTTCCAAATAAAATTGTCTTGCTCCAATTAATTAAATTTTTAAATAAAATATATATTTTAGTTCTGGAAAAAGGATAAAGCAAGATTTGAACTGGGCGTATTCAATAAATTGATCCTGGTTTATTTATATCTCACGATTAAACCAACATTTCAATTGCGCGACATAACAAATCCTATCACTTTTTGTTTTATATTTACAATATAAATAGTAGGTAGAAGATATAAATATATATATGATATTTGATTATGTCCCACCTTTTATACAAATACAATACCTCACTAAAAATGCTTCTTTAAAGTTTTCATATCAGATTTTATTACTCTTTTTCTTAACTGTTTTCTTTGCAGGTATTAAATTCTAGATTTTCTCCAACGCATTTCTATTCCTTACATTTTATTTGAAAACTATTATTAGAATCACATAAGCTCCTACTATTTTATTATCGAAATATCAACATTTTACAAATCAAGAAGAACTCAGGATTCCATTTTTTTCTACATATTTCTTTTATTTCCACTGAACTTAAATTTAACGTAGAATCAAAAGTACCTACTGTTATATAGCTACATGATAGCTATATAAAATCTTAAGATATTACTATAAAAAATCTTACCTGTTAAAATAGAAAAAAATGAAAGGATTTTCTAGTTTTTTTAATACCTTAAGTGATAATTTAAAATAAAAATATGAAATTAAGTATTATCATGTCCATCTAATATTTTATCAGTAAATTACTATTCATAAAAATATTTTATAATTAATTTTTAGCTCATAAAAGTAGATAATTGAAAAAAAGTAGATAAGTATACAAATTATATTTATCTGATAGAATAAATACATGGTATTAAAATAATTTTTTTGATTTTTTTTTAATTTTTTAATATTTTAATTAGAGATTTTTATGGAATTTGTAAAAGAGATACACATGTCTGATTTATCAAATTGTATATTAAAGTTGTAATTAAATTTTTACTTATCAAAATGTTCCTATCAATGGGAACTAATCCTTTTATGATTTTTTTTAACAGATTTTAACTAGCATTTCGATCAATATCAGTTTTCCAAACAGAACTTAATTTGTTATTTAATTATTTTAAGAACTAATTAGGTATAATTAAGATTTTGAAAGTTTTTATAAAATGGTTGCTGTCTTTACTAAACTGATAATAATTCACTTAAAATAGCTTCAAAAATTTAAATTATTAAATGTAATAAATACACATACTAACATATACATACTATTTGTGATATTAAAATAAAAAGGTGGTGCAGGCTTATAGCTCCTAGGGTTATAAGTCCTTTAGGGACTTTTGACTCATTTAGTGGGAAATAAATCCGGAAAGAGACCTTTGACTCGCTTTAAAATATTTACGTGGGTCATAACTCCCTTATACCCTTGAAAAAGGGAATACTAATTATTTTTGATATTATAGCTTAAGAAAGTCCGTATATATTGGTACCCGTCACTAACATTACATAATTAAAATTAATATTTGTTTTTATATTACTAATAAGGTTTCGGCTGAGAAATGTATAAGGAAGTTATGACTCACCTTTCTGAGTCAAAACTCCAAGGATCAGAAGTCCCCTAAAAGAAGAATCAGAAAAGAAGAATCAGAAGGACTTGAAAAGGAATTACGACCCTGCAACTTTAAAAGTAGTTAAGTGCAGAACTTAAGAAAATTGGACGATGATTAGGTTTGAGAAAATTGCAACTAAAACTATTTATTTAAAGGAGATAATCAAATCTACTCGGTACTTACATATTACACCTTTATGTTCTTTATGTTACAATGTCTAGAGATCTAATATTAGATTTAATACCGTGATAAGTAAGTGTCTATATAACTTCTTGGGTCATTTAATCTGATATTAATATCTGCAATTTCTTGTTAAGAAAAGAAAGAGAATTTTTAACTCATAAACTTAATGGAAATATAATATGTATGCTTTATTGCATAGTAAAATGTAATTCGCCTTTAACTCCTGGCTTAATTGATAAGAGTTCTCTGTAAAATTTTTCGGACTTAAACTTTTTCCAGCATTGTATGTTCACGAATTCTAAACAAAATTCTTGATGAGACAGGACTAAAAGGACATTCTAAGATAATGCTATAGATAATGAAATAGTTCGAATATAGGGTGTTTAGCAAAATAAAATTTAAAAAAAATTGTAATTCAATTTATTTTATTCATGACTTAAGTTTATTTAAGTTAAACCTCGTTTAAAAGAAAATTTCGTTTTTCCTGAAGCTGCAAGTTTATAAAATACAAATATTTATATACATATATTTACATAATCTCCTTACTGGTTAAGATATTTAGATTTTGAAAATTCTATCTAACTATTCTTCAAATTTTTCATCTAAAATGAAATCTAACAAATAAAATACCAATTTAAATCGAATATCTCCTAATTCAATTATTAACACTTTCAAAAAACATTTTATTTTTAACTCCACAATGTTTATAAACATTTTCAACTGCACATTCACATATTTTACATACATAAATAATTTTTTATTTGCTTATGATCTGTAAACGAATAAAATTCAATGAAATAAAATATAAAACATGATTTAATCGAGAAACGAGTTTTTTTTTTATTTTTTAAAAAATGAAACGCTTTGAAGGACTGCCAGTGAAAAAAAAAATTAAATCCTTTTTTTTTTTTGTTTTTATTTCTTTTTCTATCAATAAAATGTTTACACTATGTGCAAATAACTTGTATACGACTATAATAAAATGAGATGAAAGATGCAATCATCTAATCATAAAATTTTTAGTACATTTTCAAAAAAAAAAAAAAATAAACGTAAAAAAGGATATAAAATTTGGCAAAAAAAAACGATATTTATATGTTTAAGGAAACCTGAACACATGTACCGTTAGAAAAATTCAAAAAGGAAAATTAAAAAAAAACAAAAAATCTTTTCCATCAAATTTTATAGCTTTTTTTGGATCAATTCAAAATAAATTTACCATGACATTTTTTATAACAGTAAACGTACACTACAAAATTGTATACAGATAAACATGTAAAAGCACACTGTAATAGTAAAAGAAATTGGGTTTTATTTTTACTTTAGATGTACCTATCTTAAGAAGCGAAGTAGCTACTCTTTTTTTCAAGATTATTTTGATTTGTTTTTTTTTCAAATAAATTTTTTCATTTTTGAAGGACATTTTAGGACTAAAAAAAATAACAAAAAATCTACTGAAATGTATAAAATAACCCTTATAAGGACCAATTTGTTTGTTAAAATTTTGGAAATTAAATATGAGATGTATATGATAAATTTAATAACAATATTATATTTATCATATACATCTAAAAGCTAGTAAATTGCAATAAGGAACTAAGGAAGAAACTAAAGATCTAAGGATAACTAAAACCTTTAAGAGAGTGAGGAAGTGAGGGACGAATAAATCTATCTTTTGGGTCCAATTATACGATTATATGGACAATATGTGATACGTGATACTCTAGAGTTAGTTTCAATTGATGTTTTTATTATCACAACTTAGCCAACACTTGGAGTCCTCAAAATTTTTATAACTTAAAGACTTTTCCGAACTGGACTTAATAAAGAGGGTGTATTATGGTACTAAATTTAATTAATTGTATTGGAAAATGCTATTTCTACTGCAATAGCAATATGAAGAGGAATATATTTATATTAAATTTTTGACTTTGCTATGAACTATTTATTAAGTTCTTTACTTTTTAAGATCCTCTAACTACGCTTGAGAAGCTTAATTAACTAACAAGAGGCATAAACTAGGGAAACCCAGTTTTAAAATTTTGTAAATAAATTCAAGATTTTGTTATTTAGTTAATTCTAAACTCCTGTTGATTAATTTAAAGAACCTTTTTAGTATAGATTTCAAAGTTCTTCTGAGTGCTTAACCAAATCGTCACAATTTTTAAATCAAAATTATAATTTAAAATTTACAATTTAATTTTGCTACAAAGAATTTAGAATTTAAGTTTACAGGAGGCACTTCCGAACTTATGAATTCAATAGAATAAAGCGAATTGGAAATAAGCTAATTGGTGGCGTGTAGTAATTAATGTCATAACAGTTTAAAAATAAATATGAAATAAATACACTTGCTACAGCTGAAAAGGAAAGTCCGTATAAGATTATCGTAGGGCATGTGGAAGGGAACTATTTTTTAAATAAATAAATAAATGAATACCTATAGTACCTATTAATTACTCTTTTAATACCTTAGTAATATAATAACTAATAAAATGATTACTCGTACTGACTACTAAATGTTGCATAAATACGCATTCCATCCCAACCATGTATCCAAGTTCTTAAATACATTTTTATACATAAAAATAATTTTCTACTTGAATAACTGACATTTTATAGACAAATTCAATTAATGAATAGATCCTTTGATCCTTTTAAAAAAATATTTTCTTCCTCTCTAATAAATAACCGGTACGATAGGGTTAATAAAAAAATACTACAATATATATACTACGTTATAATAATATTGCTATGTTATATATATGACAAAATAAAAAGATCGACAACCCTTTTTTTTTTTCATTCTGTTCCTTCTTTAAAAAATAATTCAAAAGTCATAAAAAATTAAACTAATGCCTGGACCAGCAAAAGAAAAAAAAAGGACAAAATAATAAAAAAAGGAAAACAAACAAGTCTAAGATAAAAAATAGAAATTACTTTTTTTTGTGCTATCTCTTTCTTTCAATATTGGATCAACTTTATAAAAAAGTAATAAAAAAATATAAAAAAAAAAAACAACTTTCTAACAAACTATTATAACTGACCGTTATAAAAAAAAAAGGATTTTGTTCCTTGATAAAAAACAATCTCTCTCTCTCTTTTGTCGCTTTTCTACTTCATTTTATGTTAGACTCAAATGGTGACTTACCAACCAATCCGTTATATGGTTATAAAACTGAAAAAAAAAACACAAAAAAAAAAGAGAAATGAAAAAAAATACTCTTTGCGGAGATTAGCTTGCTGTCATTGAGTATAAAAATCGATTTACGAAAAAAACAAAAACAAAAAATATGACAAAATAATTTCCTCTTATTATTTTGCTTTTTTTTGTTTCTGTCTCATTCTTTCTTTGTCACTTTTCTCAATTTAGTTTTTCCCATTTCACTTCATAATAATCATCTTAAGCACACATGTTGAGTAAAGAGAAAAAGTTGAAATTTTGTTGTTGTTGTTTTTTATCTTATAAGAGCAACCAAAGAAGTTTAAAGAAATAAAAAAGTTATTTTTATTATTATGAAATAATTAACTCTTTTTTTTTATTTTTTGTTTTTTTTTTTTGAGAACCAAGTAAAAAACTCAACTTAAAAAAAAGTTAAGTTGTTGAAGTTAAAAAACGAAAGAATTTTATATTTTTGATAATTTTTAATATTTAATTACATGGTTTTGTAGGAGTTAAATAAAATAAAAATAAAAGTAGAAGTACCGTTATATTTTTTTAACTGATAGATAATAGAACTTAAAAAAACATTTGATTTATTATCTGTGAGTTGTAAGATGTTTTTCAAATTTGTTTTTGGAAAATAGAGTTTAGAAGCCGATTTATGCATTTTTATTTAATTAATCTTTGCCAACTTTGATATAAATTTAAAAAAACAAATTTTTTCCTTTTTTACCTCTGTTGGGGAAGCATAGGGCTTCCATAAAACTTCTGTATCGCACTCTATTGTGAGCTAGTTGTTTTATATATGTGCGATGTTTTCTGGCTATTTCTGAAGTGTATGATAAATCCATCTCCATTTTCTTCTCTTTATTTGACAGAGAATAGTTTCCTGCCCCAATATTCTCAGTAATTCTAATTTGAAATTCTACTGGGTCATCTTATATTTTGAAGTGTTCGGAGGTATTTTTTCTTAAATTCATGGAGCCTATTTGTTAAGAAGTTTTTGAGTTGCTATGTTTCACTGGCTTAGAAAAAAATCGATTTTACACAGATTTCATAATATGTTCGTGTTTACAAATAACAAATTGGAAAGGGTTAATAAATTGTGGAAAAGAAGGTGTGAACAAATTTTAAGCTGACTTCCAACATATAATGATAATATTATATAAAATATTTATTATTTCGAAGCTGGAAATGGTTTGCTTAAAAAAAACAATGGAATTAGAGTTTTAGGGTTTAAAATTGAGTTAAACTAATAAATATCAAAAAGGCTAGGTGAAAAATGTCCTACAATCCTGTCCTAAAAAGTCCTGTCCTAAAAGTCAAAATGAACTGAATGGGGTCAAAATGATATGAATCTAAAGTTAATAAACAGTTAAAAATTGTTATTATTTTTCAAAATTTTCGAAAATAATATATTGTTTTGATAATGAATTTTAATTATTGAATTTTCATCGTCATAATTATATCAACTATAAATATATTGAATTTCTTATCAAAATCATTATTTGTTAAAGGACTTCCTGGTTATTTTCATGAATGAAAAATGTATGAATTTGTACTAAGTGAATTTAATAACATCTCAATTTCCTGCCTCCGAGTTAGACCAAAGTGATTAAATCTAAATACCACTGTTTGATAATATCTATACCTGCTCAAATTATGCAAATATTAAATTATTCAAGTAATAAAAATTTATTGAAGTAAATTAGACACTTCATAAAACAGATAATTGATTGATAAACTTGGTAAAACAATTTTTTTGCTTACGATGACACAGGAATAGCTATAGAGTACTTATCTAAAAAATAATAATTAATTCCGATTTGTAATTTTTCGAATTAAATTTCGAATTAAACTTTTGAAAATCAATTTATGTCCTATGTATAAAATTTTATTTAATTTAAATATGTAATTGTTTCCGGTATTTGAAATTATTATACTTTGAAGCTGCTTCTAATATTTAAAATACCCCTGAAGATATGCAATATTTTTAATTTTAATATGTTCTACAAACAGTGCTTTCATATCTTTTAAAAATCAAAAAGGGATATTAATTAAAAATATAAAATATAATACTCATAAAATTATTTTATATATTTTACAATAGAATAACTCATCAAAAAAAATATTTATTATGATATGCAGTTGCTCTGTATAATAACTTAAAACTTAGTTCAAATTGAATATTCTATTTAGTATACCTATTGTTTTTTTTTATTTTCAGCCTTTCTCTTTCTAACTTTACTTTTTTATTTTCTATAACTTATATTTATTTCTAATTTTATATAATTTTTTTCATTTAATTTTCTTTGTAATTTTCATCTGATTTTCTTTTATTTTCGTTTTCCCTTAATATTTAACTTTTAATGTGCTTTTCATTACTACAACCTTTTAATGTATTAGTATATATTATATATATATATATCCATAAATATTATTATTATGTTTTATACAATATTATGTTCTCAGAATATAAATAAAAACTTCATTTTTAATTCATTTATAACTGTTATTTATCTAAAAGAAAATAAAAATAAAAAAAAAATAAAGAAATAATTTTACAGTTAAGTTGTTTTTAATTTATTTAATTTTACCTTGATTTTCGGTTCAATTGATTTAATTTTCTTTTCTCTTTTTATTTGTTACCTGAGTAAATAATTTTTTTAATGTTTTGGTTTTCTTAAAAGGTAAAAAAAAAAAAAAAAAAACAATTCTCAACATTTATTAAAGAAAATTGCCAAGGATTTACAGTTAAATACAACAATTAACACAATTGTTTTATAGAATTGTTGGGAAAAGAATTTTAGTTTTTCTTTTTGGATAAAATAAAAAGGATGTCAATTGCATAAGAAACTATAAAGTCATTATTGATCAAGGTTCTAAAAACGAGTTAAGTTTTATTTTAATTAATTTTAATTTATACGTAAGTATTCGAAAAACTCTTCTAATATCAGAGTTATTCAAAGAAATAACAGTAAATGCTGTGGTTGAGATTAAGTTTTCGTGAAGATGATGAGAAAGTAGGTGATAGATTAATGTAGTCATAAAGGAGTTCAGAAAAAGTTAAAATAATAACATAAAAAGGATTCAAATAGAATTAATAAACATAATAAAGTTAAACTCATCAACTGGCTCTGGCATAAGACCTCGACCGAGATTATTATACTATAGCTTTAATAAACTGAGTTTCCAGAAATAAATGAGTTATTAACTTACAATGTGTGGTATAATACCACTGTCATTGTACTTTACATATTTCCACTAACCTATAGGTTGAAAATCTAAAAATAGAAAAAAAAATTTAGAAGTGAGAAAAAGTTAAAATGTTCGTGATGCAATAAAAAAAATTCGCTATTATTTTACAAGTAATAAATTTCCTTTTTTAATTCCTAATCTTTGTGGACTTTTTTCAGATTAAAAATTTGTTTCAAAACAAATGAGTGTACGTAAATTTTCTCACGGAATTAGATTAGATTTTAATTTTGATATAAACCGTTTTTATTTGTATTAAAATTGATTAAATTGAGTTTAGATTTTTGTTATGTCTTTGGAAATTAGGTATTGTGATAAAACCACTGATTCTATTCCTTTTTTATAAGTTTATTTAATTTATTCATTTAGAAAATTTTATGGAAATTGAAATGCAATAAAGACCTGTTTTATAGAAGAATTAAATCTATAGAAGTATGTTTAAAAAATCTAAGTTACTACGACTATAAATAAGTGCATACTATGAAATTATAACAAAAATATCACAAGAAACTGATTTGACACTGTTCATTGGAAACTTACAAATATATATATTCTAACAAGATAAGGCTGCTAGCGCTGCGAGAAACTGCCATTCAAGTAGCTGGAGTATGTTCACTTGATCTAGCTTTTACAATCAAGTGACTTATTCTATAACTATAGCAATTCAGAAAATCTTTCATCGTCAATTGAATAATTTGCTAATAGTAAAAATATTAACTTAACTGATGGAATCATCGTACGAATTCGAAAACCAAGTAAAGCCATTATAACTCATATAAATTACTCCCGCTATTAAAGTGTGATCGAGGTTTGGCCTTTTTCGCTTTTTAACTAAAATTAACGCCTAAAAGTATGTAAATCATGGTTGAAATTAGATATAATAGTTGTTATTTAACGCTAAATAAAAGCAGTTTTACTTTAAATGAAAAATTTATCGAGGAATTTAAAGTAATAATTTATTTATTAACAATCTACAATGTCATACGGATCTGTTAAAAGTAGTTTTAATTAGTAAGTCTGTACAATATGTATTATCAAGGTATATCCAGGGGATCTAACATTCCTCGATGTCTTTTCAGAATATCCTATTAAAGATTTTTAGTTAAAACTTAAATGAATTCCCGAATTGTTACATTTCATCTTAACGTAGTTACTTCATAATTTAACCAACATATATTTTAAATCCCATCTATATCTATACTTATGGGAAGCATTCATATGCCTCAAACTTCCATATCATATAATTGTTATAGATTATCATGAAACTTTATTACACAATACAAACCAAGGTATAAAACACTGTTATCCTCAATGTGTTAAAAATAGTCACATTTTACACAATATTTTTTCATTTTTGCTCTGTTTAAACATTTTTGAAGTCTTTTCACGATTTTTGATGTAAGTATTCAAAGTATGGACGTCAAAACTTTTTTTTCGTTTATACATTTGTAAGACTTTGTTATGTCTAGAGACACGATGATTATGACGGACATGTATATGTACAATCATTTGAACAAAGTAAAATAACATTTCAAAGGAAGTGATCCTGAAGAATATACTCATATGCAGTTTGTGAATTCTTGAAAAGAAAAAAATAAAAACAGTTTTCATTTTGTAAATTGTATCTTTTGACTAGGAAATCATCCATGACTTCTCTGTCCAGATACTTGACCAATAATTGAAATTTTTTTTGTTTTCTTTTTCAGTTTTTAATTGCTTTTTAAGGCGTGAAAGGAGTTTGTATCTTTTGTAAATTTATGAATTGTTAAAAGTTAAATTGAATTAATTTAAGTTCTTATATGGCATATGTGGTTTTTGAGTATTGACCATTAGAGTATGCAGCTGCATTATTGTTTTATCTACTTTTAGCCAAAAATTTAAGGTGATGGATTTTCTTCATGTCAAGGTTTAGTTAAAATTGGGATGAGAAACTTTAATTGGAAAATATATTTTATATATTGATTGCAGTTTGGAAAAAACTTAAGTTATATTAAGATAAGTTTTTAAGGTCATCTACTAGACATTTTCATCAAACTCTGTTAGGTGCTGTGGTTTTTGCATTCTTCCAGGTTATATCTACTGAGAATATTATTCCATGCTTACGAGTATAGTTCTCCGCCAAGTGTTACTCGGTAGACCACGTTTTCTGGTTTTGTGTGTTCCATTCAAGGGCAATTTACGCTACGCACCCATGGTTTTTGTGTGGGTGCATAGTTCGTTTTCCTTATTTAAAGAACTATTGGTTGCTTTCCACAAATCTCTATTCGTGATTGTTCTAGACCGAAATATCCTATATATATATGATTCTAACACATTTATTTATGAATCAGGTCTGTGGCCTGCTTTTTGTATTGGTTTCGCTATCATATATTAGAATACTTTTTAAGCATGTCCCCGAAAATCTGCCGCTTCGCTTTTCAGGATATTTGTCAGTTACTTTATACTGGCTAAAATCTGCTGAACGCAACTCTAGCTTCTTAAATCGGTTATCCATGTTTTCTTGCGCTCCATCACTGGTTCAAATAGTGATGGAAAGTTATAAAAAAACAATTTGTAGGTGTTGTGTTACGTAGACATTAATTAGCTTTATAGGTTTAGTATTATTAATATTAAATTTAAGTCGAACATTACTTGCAAGATTTTATTGATGTTTCAACTTATTCTGCTAATAATTTAACTTGTGCGAAGAAATGCGTGTGTCGTCTACGTAGTTTAACTCTTCAAGGTGTGGAGTTAAGGACCAAGTCATTTTTTTCATTAATGAACGAAACTCTTTCATCATGTCATTCGGAACTATTGCAAATATTAAGGGTGTAAATGGAAAACCATGTTTCACTTCTACTTTTGATTGGAATTTACAGCTTCATTGATTGAACTACGACAACCTATTCTTATAGCTCACCCTATCTTAAAAATAATGTTTTTAAATTACGTTCTAATTGAATTTTATAGAGCACAAACTAACAGATTGTAAAACTACATATTATATTTGTTTCCTTTGCTTTACATTCTGCAATCAATTCCTAGATCTAGAAAAAAGTTACTAAGATTAAAAATAATAATTAAAAGCAAAATACTTACTGTTTGAAAAACTTTTTTCTTGAAATCAGATTAGCTTTTTATATTTTCCTGTATTTCTTAGTACCCTGTATTTCTTAGTACCCATATTCTTAAAATTAATTTTCTGGTAATAATATTTCGAATTTTTTCCTAAAATTTTTAACTTCTACCAAAAAATTTCCCAGAAGTTTTATTTTATAACTTTATCAATAATTTACTTTTATTTTGGCAGAATTGGTTTATCGTGTTTCTTAGAAAAAAAACACCAAAATTTTTGTTGGAAAAACATTTTCACCAACTCATATTAACGATATTTTAAAACAACTGTTCTTATTTATAAGTTTCAAGTTGCTTAAAGTTGTACTGTCTGTTGTTTTTTGATTTATGTGTAATTTCCGAGAACACATATTAAATCCAACAAAAAATTATTTTAATTTTAGCTGTGTTATTTAATTACATACAATATTTTACTTTTTACATTGAATTCAAACTCTTTTAAAATAAGTAATAAAGTTTTATAACGTGTGTTGAATACATAACACACAGAACACAATATTGCTTTTTTTATTGAATACGCTATACACAAAGTGTATTTAGTTAAAGTCAGGTGTTAAAATTGTTTTTTTAAAAATCAAGAGGGAGTTCTTGTAAAACCTAATTATAATGGGCGTCCAATTTCTACGGTATTAATTAATTGAACAAAATGTAGGTACTGATTAATTTTTTTTTTAATCTGCAGCTCAATTTGTTACTCAATCGGATGTCAATGTATTAGTGTGATTAGTTGTTTAATATGTTGTGGTTTATCAATCGATTATGCAATTGGTTGATCACATTTCTCTTTGGAATTATTTCGACACTAGGAAGTAATTTGAAATAATGAAATTGATAAAATGCAGTTCAATTTGTTACTTGTTCGGTTGTTCGTGCATTACATGGATTGGTTGTTTAATAGTCTGAGACTGATAAATCGATTATCCAATTGGTTGATCAAAGGATGTTCAGTTTTATGTTTTTTTGAGATTTTAACTATCTGTTGATTAATCTTCTTTTCAGTGGTTCTTTTTTGTAGTTCAATTTGTGGTTCAATTTTGTAGTTCATTGTGTTATCAGCTTTATTTTTAAAATGACAGCTCCTTCTATTCAATTAAAGAATTAATTAATTTTAAATGGAATTCTATGTCAAGAAAATGAAAGTAGAGTATCTAAGAAATTAATTTTTCACTTTGATCAAAAATTGTTTTTAACACGATTCAGCATAATAAAATTTTATTTAAAATAATGAACTTAAGTGCTTGATTTAGTCAATTTTGCACTTTCTAAGGCCGCAAACACTCGAGCTAGCGTTTTTCATTAAAAACTTTTAAAATATTAATAAAAGGAGTCATATAGAAAGACTACAAGTGAGAGTTAAATTATATGTCATGTACTAGTAAAACAATCGCTTGCTCACTATGTTTACGTTCTTAAGTTTTAATGCTTGCATTTTAACATTGCAAATTTATTTATTGAGTATTAATTAGTTATTACAACATTTTTTTTATCAAATTTCTTTTTACAAATTCACTAGATTTTAAATTTCAATATGTTTTATTCAAATGAATCTGCAGATATACATAAATATATCATATAGATAGACACATTTATTTAAAAAGGCAAAAAAATACATGAAAATAAATAAAATATATTTTAATGAAAATAAAAATTCTATGAATTTCCCATCATTTTCTCATTTTATTTCTTTTGTTGGTTTCCAAGTTGTTCTTTTATTTTTTGTAATAAGTTTGTTAGAAACATATAAATTATTGTTTTTTATATATCAAATTACTTTCTCTAAATATTCAATTCCAAAAAAAATGTTCTTGACTTTTTTCTTTCGTTTGTTCGTTGTTTTCTTGTTTTTGTAAAATCCAGTAGTCCTTATAACAGTATTCTTCAAAAAAAAAAAAAAAAAATAAAGATGAAAGGTTATTAGAAAGTTTCTTCGTAGAATTTATGTGCCGCCATCTTGACAAATTCTAATTGTACATTTCCTATGTTATTTCTTAATTAAAGTGTTGCCAGTGGTGTAGAATTTTTTTTAATGTTTATTTAGATTAAAAATTTTCCGAGGATCGGACGCAGATCTGTTTACACCGGAAGCTCCTTCGTTAACCACTGCAACATAAAATTCTTATGATTCTATGGTCAGGTTTCTCATATTAAAATATCAATAACTCACAAACTCAAAAATAAACCCACAGACACAGGCAATGTTAATTTAAAAGTATATAATTAATATAATTGATCTCGTATTATGAACTAGCTAATAATATTATGTAAAGATAATGTTTGCCAGATTCACTGGAAAAATATAGTTTATGTAGCTTATCCCGAGATCTTTAAGTCTATACTCTTAATATAATTCTTTTAAGCATTGCTGAAACAAAAATTGTTTGAAGACTAAATTTGAAATATTCATTAGAACTAAGAATTTCTTAAAGTTAGTGTTCGCAACTGATGCGGAACTTTTAAATAAAAATAGTTTAAGTACATTGAGAGAAGTAAATAATGAGACTAAATAATACTGAAGCAATAACAAGTGTTTGTAAATTAAACAATGTTCAAATAAATGTGAGGGCGAATCCTAAGTAATCTATTTATGATCAATACTCCCAATCACTCACTAAATCATAAAAAAAATTTTTTTCACTCACTCACACACAAGATCATAAACAAATTTTACAGCATATAAAATCCGCTTAAAAATAATATAAAGAAATGCATTTTTAGAAAATATAATCAAATCTTCAAATCACCTCAAAAAATCTTTAAGAAACCTGGACCATTTTCTAGCAAAATAAAAACAAAATATTCAGAATACTATTTTATCATAAGAGGTCAGATAAATCGATACTCATTACACCAAAGATAAGTTAGAATAAAACTAATCAAGAGAAGCGAAATTTAATTTTTTTTCAACATGGCAACACTATTTTTTTATGTTGAATATTAAGAACGTTTTTAATAACATCGTTAATTAAATTCCATAAATTTTATTACCTAATGTTGACTTCTATTAGAAATTCTAATCATTATATAACATAATATTATTATATAACTCATTTGTGGTATTTATATATATATATATATATATTATATATTATATTATATTATATTATATATTACATATATATAATAACATTTTAGAATCATAAATAATGGTAGATAAAAACATAAATATCCACATAAGTGTATATTAATATAAAATTAATTATAATAAAGTTATGTTTTTAAAAGAAAATTTTTTTTTTTATGAACAGAGTTTTCAAATATTTTCTAAAAAAAAAAAAATAAAAACAAAAAAAAGAAACCCAAAAGAAAAAGGGGTAAAAAAGAAAAACAAAGAAAAAAACTCCATCCATATTATCATATATTACACATGATGCGTGCCATTTTTTTTTTCAAATTTTTTTTTTTTGGAAAATGGTTAATGAAAATGGTTAAAGAAAATCTAAAGAATTCAAATGGAAAAACGAGTAGAAAGAAAATAAAATTATAAATTGAGAAAATTAAATTTGTTAAAATTATATAAAGCCACACACTGGCTTCAAAGACTACAAAAATTATACAAGGAATTGTAGAGGAGGGAAATAATTTAATAAAATTAAATGGAGGAAAAGTTAAAAGAGTTTTTCTTTTAAACATGTAATTTATTTTTTTTTTTGGTTCACATAATTTTAAATGATTAAGTAACTGATTATAAGTAGCTGATGTTGAAGAGACGGGTTCCTCGCGTTAAAATCAAGCGGCTAAATGAAATAAATTTTTACCGGAATATTAATTTAAAAGTTTTGAGGCTGTAAAACTTGTTAAATGCTGTTTTATCTGAATTATTTTATGTAATATTTCAATATTTAGAAGTGGAGGCAATGGATTGAAGCAGATTGTTAGAAAGTCCTATATGAGTCTAATTATGGCATCCTATTTAAGATTTTTTGAGTCGCTGCACGTATTTTTAACTGATTAGTAAAAATCTAGGAACGAATTCCTTTATACATAACTATCTGAATACGAGGGATTTGTAGGAAAATAGAATAGAAGATGACATTTGCGAGTTGGATTAGAAACGAAATTATAAAGGTCCTTTTTGAAACGTTGCAAATTGTATAATGGTATATTTCTATTATAGAACAACATATTTGGTAGAAGGATGTTCCTATTCTAGCAGTTCTTAAAACCAATAATTTTCCATAACCAATTTTGAAGCACCGAGGAATTTACACCGTGTAGCAAAGCCCACTGGCGCCACGTTGGAAATCGCTGCATGATTTTCCCCTGCAATCTCAGAATGGATTGGTGAATTGCGCCAGTTTGAGTATTGGAAGTGTTAAACTCGCCTCTTTAGCTTTACCCAAATCAGTTATTTTGTCTAGATCATAATTGACTGACTTAGCCATCAAAATTCGATTTAAATTGATTTTGGCAGTCCTTAAATTGGATTACTCAAGAAGTCGTAGGATGCCGGAGCACCGTCGTCGACGATACTGTGGATTAGAAATAAGCAAGTCATTGATAAAAATTACACAAAAAGAAAGGGCATAAGGCAGAGCCCTGTGTAACACCATTAATTCATTATTTAATAGGTAACTAATAAAATTTAATAACTTAAGGCTGTGCCTATAAGACTCTGAACAGAATGTTTGGTTACTTCTTCTCTTAGATTTAAAGATGCTCTTATCAAATATATTGTCCACTAATGTTTAAACTCAACCTACTAACGACTTTACTTTAGGTATGCTATTTTTTTTAAATCGTTTTATTCCAATAGTTATTATTATCATACAAAATATTAAAGGACACCATATTTAAAAAATTCGATAACTCTTAATATTTTCCAAAATTTAAAAAAATAAAATTTACCACAAATAAATTATAGAAAAAACTTTACTTCTTTGATTATTAATATAGTATCTATAAAATACTTGATCCCAAAAATTGTGTGTAAAATCTAGATTTTCATCTTGCGGAAATATTATCTATTTAAAGGGTTCAGTAATTGTATATATAAGATATTGGAATCTGATATCATTCAATGACGTCTAAAGACAATATTTTCTTTTTTAAATTTTATCCGGTCTTTGTTTTTTTCTTCATTTTAAATGTCTTCCCCCACTTTATTTGGGTTTTGCCCATAAAAAAAATACCGCATATAAATAATTTTGGAAAAAAAAAAACCTAAAAAATTTACTCTACCAATACATTATTATATGTTATGTGATATATCAATAATTTTCCTTGAAGGAGGCATTTCTAAAAGACATTTTGTGGATAGAAATAGAAAAATGGATGGAGATGTTATAGTTTAATAACAATAAATTTGTGGCGGCAGTCGTCCACTC
Organism: Dolichopus griseipennis; assembly: GCA_963082915.1. NCBI lineage: Eukaryota > Metazoa > Arthropoda > Insecta > Diptera > Dolichopodidae > Dolichopus > Dolichopus griseipennis. The sequence goes on from OY720442.1 coordinate 11,126,724, forward strand.
AAAGACATTAGATTAAAAATTTTAAATATTTTCACATAGAGGGTTAAGTACAGGGTTTATCAAGGCTGCGAATAACACTTTCTTTTAAAGCAAAATATAAAGTGATTGCATCGAATTCGAGAAAATTATTAAAGAATTACAGCCTTCTATAAAACAGATTCAAAAGAGCCTGCAAATGGCTGCTGTTAAAACAATAGATTAGTAGATAACTAGAAAATTTGAAGCATGGCCTCAATTAACCTATTGGGGTTATTTTGCAAATGATAATTCGTCAGAAAGTTTTAATTCAATTGAAAATGCAAAAACATTTATTTATCATTGATACACCCTATCATTGATAATTTCATAATCTAATAAATCAAATTTAAAATTTTATATTGCCTTCGGTTCGTTTCCCTTTTTATAAATAACTTTAATATATTCTTATAATAATATTAGATTAAAAAATTTTAACATATGATTTGTTTTGAAAAATTATTTCTAATTTAATTTCTGATTATCTGCCCCATTATCCTATTATATATCTATCTATCCATTATATTATTTTGAATTTTGATAAGTTAAGCTATCAAATATAGTTATTAATTGGTTTTTTACAATATTAAAAAATTAAATGTATTAAACTGAGATAACATTGAAGAAGCCTAGGTAAGTAAACGATGTGGGAATCTCTAATCAATCACTACTTAAGGTGGGCAAGAAATCTAGTTCCTATTTCCGAAGTGGTTGAGTTATGGTTCTAACGTAGATGAAGAAGACAATGATCCATTGCTTGTTTCAGTTTGTTATAGCACATCAGGGCTGTAAAAGAATAAATCTTATCTAATAGAAGAATAATCCTAATTCTTAATATCTATTAACTACAGCTTGAAATCTATATAAATTCATTGGATACTAAGTTTCCTGAAATGTAACAATATATAGATCAAACTTTTAATTATATTCATTTCCCAAGCTATTAAATACTCAAAGTATCTGTTGACTATAAAATTCCTAAATAATTTCTGAAAATTAATTAATATATGGCCAGGAGTTATACCAGTCCATTTCTCTTCTCATTCCTGGAATGTTAAGAAGACTAACAAAACTTGATATGAAGATGCTATTGAAATTGGCTTAATTACACTGGAATTTAGTGAATATATTGAAAGCGTCTATTATTCTTTTCAACACTATGTACAAAACAATTTTGGTCTCCCTCGTATTTAAAAAATTATAATTTACAGACCATCTACACAATGTCTACATATCTGTTGATCGAAATTCAAATAAAAAGTTTTGGAATAAATTTTATTTGGTTTCGATAAATAAATAATTTGACCAACTTAATAACAATATATTGTTAAAATATTGTTTTATATTTTAAAATTCCTCCCCAAATATTTTCCATAAAGTATATTCAGATAAAAAAGCAAAACTATAATAAAACAAAAAGAAATGAGATATACATATCCGATTTCTTATAAGTAGTTGTATATTAAAAGCAATTTCTTTAAATAAATCCCTGATCAAAACGTACCAAACCAAGATTTATTTTTAATCAAAAAGCAGAAGAAGAACCACAGCAGTAGCAGCAGAAGCAGAGAATAACACATAAATTTATGGATACGTTGACATATCGACTGTAAAATTATTAGGGTGTAGATAAATTCTAGTTAAGATAATGTCTTTTGACTTTTTTTATTTTTAGTTTTTTTTTTGTTATTTTTTTAAGAAAAAAATAATATTTAAAGATAGTATCTATACTAGTATAACAGAACTATGATGGTTGATTATATGGCTTGTTATAGTATAAAAAACTTATGTGAAGACGTTTTATCTATAGGATAAATATAGTAAAATACAATATAATATATAAGTTTTTATCAAATGGCTTGTGCATGAAGTGTATGTTCACTTAATAAAGTTTATAAAATTATTATTTACTTATAGATGTTTGCAATTTTAAACAATACTGTTTTTAAGCGATTCTGTGAACCGTAACACAGTCAATCTGTTCTACTAATATTAAGGATTTTAAAGTTGGATGCAGAACCAGAATTATGGGTTGGGGCTGAAA